>JAOCPU010000013.1:0-310000 GCA_035772785.1 Phlebiopsis flavidoalba | reverse complement strand
GCCACTCCCTCCAACAACGCCGCACCACTACAGCATCTCACGACACCGTCCCACACCCTCCGCGGCTGGTTCCCCCTCTTCTCCAGCACTGTCATTACTCTCAGACCGTTCCCGCCCTCGTCACACACGCCGCATCTCTGTCACCCCCAGTCAGACGACTAACCTATCTCGCGTTTTACCAGAATGCTGACCTTATGCAGAATCTCGAGAGACTTGAAGACGGAGAGTACCCAAGCCGAATCTCCAAGGAAAGCGCAAGCTCCGGAAGCAAGCGTCGAGAAGCGAGATTGGGCTTATGTTGAAGGAAGAGTTGGAGAAGACCCTTTGTCCCCTCGAAAGGCGTTGAGCTGGAGGAACGGGTGATGAAGAAGGTTAACGTGATGTCCCGCGGAGGAGTGGAGGTAAAACGGAGGCAGCGAGACTGGGAGAGAATTAAGATGTTGCGGAGAAAGCACCAGCGAGAGCGAGCCGCAGAAGCAGGTTTCTCGACTTCGCCCCTCGCATCAGAGATTCCCAAAGTCAAGCTTTCTGTTCCCACTTCCATCAACCCGGAGGATGTCTTCCCGAGTGATATGACCCGCTGAGCGCCTACGAGCCCACTCAGGCTACTACACCTCTGACGCAACCTCTGTTGATTAGAGTGGACAAAGTACTGCTAACCCTTGTCTCTCCGTCATCTTCGTGGCATCCTCTGCGACACTGCGCTCTTCCAGCTTCTCTCCCACAAACTCACCGGCCCTCGAGTGAGGAGTTCATGCTATCCACTTGCTCTGAGATTCTCTCCAAGATTCCGTGAACTTGAGGACACGACCTTACGCTCAGATTTTAGCGCTGAAACAGAAAGCGACCCTCTGATCGCCTCAACGCTGCTCAGAAGGAGGATGACACTATTAAGCGCGCCATACGACTGCCATCGACGGCTGAGAATGATGACCTACAGGTCGAAGTTTGGGTCGTACCAGATGAAGACTTTCAGCGAATCTACTCCGCTGACACCGGACACGAGAGGGTGCCGAAGAGGACGCTACCAGCACAATACGGAAAGTCCCTCTCTCCAAGGGCATCCGTTGAATGTAACCCGATGTGGTCAAACTATCCGGTTCAGCAGCTTGCGACTGTACAATCGAAGGCGACGCAAGTCGGACTTGCGTTCGCCTCGATGATCCACGGGACGGACTTTTTGCCAACTGGGGTAACGACCTCCGAGACAGAGCACCACGAGGGGTATCTTTGGTTTCTTGGATATTGGAGACAGTCCAAGGTGGAAAGGGGTCAGAAGCAGCGGCGCGAGTCCGCAGAAGTCCCGCAGACCTGTCATGGATTTATTCAAGTCTCCTGACGACGACGAATTGGAAGGAAACGAAGAGTCGGCCGAGTCCTCGAGGAAATATCCATCTAGGTTGGATGTCTCACACGTCTTTCCGAAGATTGTCACCACTTCCTATCCGCGCTGCGGGTATGTCGAGTGACCGTGCTGACGTTTCTGGTTGGTCCCATGCTGCCACGGATAACGACCTTTCTCGCTCATTTGACTCTGTATCTTCAGAAACTGAAGATGAGTCCGTCTATGCATCACCTCTTCCACCTTCGGTTGGATTTAAACCTTCCGGAGTCACGATCACCCTCCCCTTCACCCTCTGGCGTATCCTCGTGGCCCACTTCACCTGCTCCATCCACCCTCGGAATTAGCGGAGCTTCTACACACTCTTGGCTCTGAACTCGGCAGCGAGTTCGGAGATGACTGGGGCGAACGGGCTCGGAAATCACCATCTGCGCGCAACCTTAGTCTGTCCAATATCCCCTGCGCTGACATGAACATGGAGGGTATCGCCAGCGTTCCTGGTGGATGGATCGCCGATGGTGGCAAAGACGACATGGTAGATCATCCGCGTATCCCCAAGATTGACATTGAAGACGAGGGCGACCATACACGCTTTGATAGCGGACCCGAGCACTGCTGTCGCCCGTAGTGTGAGCGGCGGTTCTGCTTCTGGATCTGCAACACCCCTCAGGCACGCCCACGAGATCCCGCTTCTCGTTTTTCACGGTCAATCTACAACCCCCCACGTCTTTGTCGAACCCCCTAGCCCTTCGCCGAAGTCTCGGATCGGCAGAAACGTCCCGAGTTCATCTCGTTCCCGCTCACGCGGCGGCTTGCGACTTCATTCCAGCAAATCCGTTCTCGCTGGAGACATTTGGTACTGGGACCTGCTCTGGGAAGAGGACAAATTGGCCTAAGGTCAACAGTCGAATGTAATGCGACGGCTGTCTCAGACAGTGCGGGCGCGGACGAGCAGGTGGGCTGAGCGGCGCCGACCCTATGCAGAGTACGCAGAGCCGCTACCACCGCCACTGTCGCCCGTGCTCTCGCCTACGCTGGCTAGTGTTCCCTTCCCCACTTCTCAAGACTTTGACGTCTCCGACTTGAGCCTCGTGCCCGTCCGTCATAGAGCTCGACGGTCGACTATGTTTTCGAGGAAGGCGATCAGAGCTCCTGACATGAGGAGACGCACCGCGAAGTACCGCCCTGGAAAAGATGGACGAGTCCTTCGAAGACGCGGTTCACACCTGGTGTTTCACGCTCAATCTCCTTTTCTCGCGTCCGGGCCGGGCGTGGACATGACCAAATTCAGACAGCTCGAGCTCAACTTTGATTGTTCCGACATCGAGCCCGAGCCGGAGAGCACTCCTGACCGAGGTCGCAGCCCGGTTGGACAAACCCCCTCAACGACTAAATCACAAGTGGGCGCAAAAAACCATTCCGGGTTTGTGGGATTTGTGCTTGAAGTTTGGCTCTAGGGCGTATCATTTGATTGCGGCCCGGACTGGCGTTGGTACTGGGTAGAGTCTTATGGGCCGTATGGCTAGGCAGAGGTCCGAAGAGCGTTCTAGAGGAACGCATGAGAGAGAGCCGAGGATACCCACCGTCAAAGTCAGAGGAGATAATCACCCTCCGAGCCCCCTCTGGGTCAAATGCTTCGTTTATCTTGTACCCTGACATCTGGAATCGTCTGCAACCATGGATTTTGCGCATTGTACATAGCATATATTTTAGTTAGTAACATACTCATCGCTTCATGTTCACATTCAGACTCGCAAGTACTTCGCCCGGCACACACAGCGGAAGCAGAATGGCATTTTTCTAGGACCGAGGTTGCGCCACATGCTGTTGTCACAGTTGTCCGGACTTAATCCTGCCCTAGTCAGGTCTGATGATATCCTGTGAAAGAATTCAGAAGTGTCTTGATCTGTAAACTGAAGCTGAAGCAGACCTGACGTCCCTTGTTGTCATAAGTTCGATGACGTCGACTAACCGAAAGTTCTGGTGTGCATCTCATCGACTTCAAGTGCTTCATCCCGGCGACGCTTCTATAACACGAGGATGAAAACGTTGCCATAGGCCCATCCTATCCGAACGGTCGCATTGGGTGCACTCTTTTCTCGATTTTAGGCTTGTAATGTGAACCTGGTGGTGTAGGTCACTTCAACAATTCATACTCGGGACGGCATGCACCGGCGGCGTGTTTGGGAAAATCACGTCCTACAATGTCAAGTGAGTGCCTTTATCGCAGATTCACTGGCAAAATCTCGCGGGCCTTCCCTCAGTTCTACACCCGAGCTTATTAATGTTACTCTCTCATCATAGCAGACTGTGAGTGGCAAATTAGTATAAAAGCCAATCCAGTCGTGCAGCTAAAAATGTCTCGTCCAGACGCTCATTCGATTTATCTCTTTCATGATGTCCTCGATGAACTTGCGCTCGGCGATGATCTTCGCGGTTGTTTTTGACACTTTTTCAGCGCAGAACTGGTCGACGCTTCGGGACCAAGACCTGAGTGCGTCGGTAAGTGGTCACTTGATGGGTTGCTTACTTAATTAATCTGACATGCATGCGTATTAGAGAGCTAACAAGACTCAGTAAGGTGACCCATGTGCTGCTGCGAAAGCTGGCGGGCTGACGTGTTTGATAGGTCTACCGACTCTTGCTCGTCAAGTCTCTGCTACTGCCTGGTCAGGAGTGAGTGTTGCTGACATCAAGACCTTCATCCTGGTATCCTGGTTGAACGACCTTGTGAGCCTCTCTTTCATCATTCAAAACTACCACGATTGAACTGATTCTTCACAGGCAATGCTCCCTTGAACCATGAACACAGTGTGCTCTTGCGATGTACGTGATCAATCCCTGCTAGGATCGTCAATACCCCACACGGCTAATTATGCAACCGTATCGCTAGCGTTCACCCCCAGCTGCACCAAGCAGGCCCCTGCCACAGCTAAAACGTGCAACGGTCTCGCCGCAGCTTCGAGTGGCAAATCTCGGTTGACCAGTGCCCAGTTGTTCAACTCAATGGAAAATGTGGATAATGCGTGTGACAACCTCGTCGTTGGCCAGCAGGTAGGTCTCTGTTTCGGCGTCGAAGCCCCGGTCGGATGCTCAATGATGTCTTAGTACTGCGTTAGTGACGTTTGACAAGTGCTATCCTGGCAACACAGAACCATTGTGTTGCCGGTATACTACCCCCAACCCTTGCTAACAACAAGTCAAGCCCTTTGATCTGTTCATAATTACGTTTTGATCATGCACGCTCATTGTCTAGTGGTCTAGTAGCACTTCTACATACTCCAATGCTCGACTCTCATGAACGTGCTATATCTAGGAGCTCTTGTCTCTGATCAAACTACTTTACATGCTGAGAAGTCCCCTGTTGAAAAGTTTGTGAAAAAAGGAGGGATATTTTCGCACAGAAAGTCCATTGAGTCCCTATTTCGAACCTTTACTTGCATCTGAAGTCCCTTGACTCTGTCTACATGAATGTTTAATAAGTACGTCCCCAACACGTAGGGTCATCTCCGGGATAGTTTTCCGAAAACAGGGGGGAGGTTTGAAGGCTCGATTTGGGGGCTCTGAATGATGAAGATCAACGATGTCAAAGTGGGGCCGGGAGATATTGAGGTAGGAAGCAAGTATGTCATGAGATAGGATTTCCCAGACGTTTGGCGGACCTAGGGGAAGAACATCGAACTCGAGTGAACGAAGATTCGTGCACATGGAGAGGATAGGTAGTTCCTCTCGGTAACTGCCAAAAATAACAAATAAATTAGTTTGCGATCTTCTTTTGAGGATAGATGCCGGTGTTCATCAAGACTGACCTTCGAACAGAACATCGACTCGGCAGCTGAGATGTAGCAGCCGTGGACCAATGGTTTGGAAGAGTGTCATCCAGTCACGCAGGTTAGTCGAGTAGAGTAGTCGACACGCAAGGATTGAGAGCAGCCAGATTTGGGAATCGAAGAAGCGATTGGCAGGTCATCGCGCTATGCACAACTGCTTAGCGAGCGTAGTTCCAGTGCAGGCGAATATGACGGTGTGAGAATGGTCGCAGCGTCATCGATGAAGCGAGAGAGATGAGAGCTCTTCTATATCCTTGAAGCAGTCGATGATCTGTATCAAGCTGAGGTCACGACCTGCCTCGTCCTGATGCTCCTGGAAGAACAGTGACGCTCTACCAAAGTCAATACCGAGGGATCGCAGGGGAATTCGTGGCAGTTGTGTTACCTCGAGCGGCCATTGCTGTTTGGGGGTGGGGTATATCGGTCACAAGTACGCGGTCCATGAACAGCTTCTGAAGGCGTGGGGAACAGTTGCAGCGTTTTGTGTATGAAGGACGACTTGTCTACCGTGGCTCGAGCCCATGAGACGCGACATCCAATGGCCATCGTAGTCTTGTTGTGTACCCATGGCGACGGGGAATATAATAGCCGTTTAATTGTAGGAAGCGAACATGCTGGCACAATTTGGGATGTTGCCGAAAGTGCTGATAGAGTGTTATGAAGGTATGGCCGAGGAAGAAAGAGCCCTTCTGGGCCACCTGTAGAGGTATCTACTGGTAGCCATGATTTTTCGGAGTTGACGGTCAAGCTTTTAAGACTAGTATCTTGTGCATGAGGAGGCCAAGAGGCAAATGAAAACGAGATCGATTGGAAGAGATAAGGGCCATACAGCTCTCGCCAGTCCTTGCAGACAAGGGTGCAGGCCTTGAGGGCTGATTTTATCGGTGTGGGGAAAGTCGTCTTCGGGGCAGCAGATCGCGTAGAGAATCTGGTCTACGAGCTCTGGGGGCAGGCTAGGAGTCGGGTAGCAGTCTGAGCTCATTGAAATTTCTAGAGAAGTAGCGCACAGTCAGCAATTGAACGCTCTGCCAGAGTACATGTACTCAGATCTGAACATGATATGGCGCGATACTTGGACTTACCCTCAGAGTCGATGTCGTGGTGGAAAGTCAGCCAGTCAATGAGCGCTAGCGCTTGTCTTGGCAATTCGGTGCAGCGTCTGAGCGAGTCGAGTTCTCGTCAAATCACACCTGAACGGATCTCATCTTCTCGATTGTCTATCACCAAAGCGAAGAGATAACTACAGGGACGTATTCATGATTTCTATCCTACACCTCTCGCAGAGCCGGTGAATGGGTGGTATTGCGGTTCTCCTGCATGAAATCGCGCCACATCGTCTTGACACCCAAGTCTCTGTCTCAAGTCCTGCAATCTTTTCATGTAGCGCTAGTATCAAGTTTCCTATAGCAACAAGTCCAGGAATATGATACCCGGTCTGGGGGGCAAGCATCGGTTACCACCCACCAAGTAAGATACAATTACAGATCTGAGTTGAGGCTTCGATACCGCGGGTAGGAAGCAAGGATAGATCGCGACACACTTTGCGCGGGGGAGCAATTGAGGGTAGAGACGCACAAGCAGCTTCAGCGATCGAAGATTCGTGCATGCTGCTAGATATGGCAAGTCCATGTCAATTTGCTCTAGTGCTAACGAATCTGCTGGGTATTGGTGATGAGACTCAAAAATGCGGGGAGAAGTGGAATACTACGCACGTTTGGCATGGGGGCATGGACACTCGGCATTCAAGGTGCATTAACTAACTGTGGCCCCATTGCATTGAACACCATAACCCATTCCTCTAGCGTTGGGCCCGGCACCGAGGGGAGACATCATGTCTATGCATAGGGAGCGCAAACCCGCCAGATTCGGGAAGCTCAGCAGGGATCTCCACCATATGACAGTGCATGTTCCCACAACAATACTGAGTGAATGGAGATGTAAAGAGGGGTGTGCGAAGGACTGAGGGCTGGTATAGTGGTACCATCGAGATACTTGACGGCGAGAGATCCCGAAAGCCCTCGAAACAGTCGATGATTCTTGTTAACGCTCGTTCTTGATTGACGATGGTTCTGATTTTGTCGTAATCGAGTACAGGGCCTAAGAAGCTCACGGAAAGGCTTTCTAAGGGAATTCGTTGGGGCTCTTCGCTCTGCTTCGTCTCAGCAGGGCCGGCGAAGTTTCGGTGAAGATGTCGGTCAACGCTATCTGGTCCAAGGACAAGCATTGAAGCGCAGGAAAGAGCCTTATAATAGCCAGGAAGAGACTGCTTTGTACGGGAGCCAAGCCTTCAGGGCGAGGCACAGACTCGTCGAAGTCTGAAGAGATGTAAGGCTGCAGGGACTCGGTGGCAACTTGGCTAGACTCCCGAATGCCGGCAAGCTTTATGATCCGTGTATGCGCGCAGATATCAGTCGAATTGTGCAAAGAAGTTGTAAGATGGCTACGAGATGGCGTCTAGGGATGCATTCCAGCCGACGCCCAGCCAGTCCCCCGTAGACATCCTCGTCAGCCTCCAGCAACCAAGGCTCTTTGAGGCTGTCGGTGAGCGGTATGTCGTAGGAGATGTCTGGGGACCAAGAATCGAAGGAGTATCTTATATCTCGAAATAGATGGGCAGCACAGAGACGCCTCCAGGATTTGCAACGAGAGAGCAGGCCCGGAGATCTTGTTTGTTGGCGTCGTATTTGATGGGTATTAGATCGTGCATGATTTGGTCTAAAAGCTCCACGGGCAGTCTGTAAATGAGAGGGGGTAGGGAGCAATATTGCTTTTTGCATGATTGCTCCGTACTTCTACAGCACGGCTAAGCTTTGTCTTATATGCACTCCGTAAAAAGCGCTCACTAGATGGTGGAAGTTCGAGGTCAAGCCTTTGGCGTCAAACAGCGACGCGTGCATCCGCCATGCCCCTCTTTCATGCCGATTACATGATCTTTATGAACAGAGAGACTTAAATGAGGATGAGGATGTGTGTGCGTGTGCACAGAGAAAGTCGAGGTCTAGTACTCACATTGACCTGTATCAGGCGACGACGTGGCGACCGGTCTTGATATTCACCATTCAAGTCCAGCCCTTGGACATAAATATTGTTGGAACGTGTCACTACTCGGCTATTCTCAGTGCAAGAAGCTGTCTACATCCGAGCCATATATTACATGTCATAACTCATAGAAGGAGGTCCTCCGTGAGCCCCCTGCCGCAGCTGCAGCGAGGTACGACTCGCCAAACCAGGGTATTTTGGGCACCCAGAACAAAGCTTCATTTCTAAGTTTCTGGCCCTCTGTCTTAGTCCTTCTATCGCGTCACTGATGTCATCAACCCCTTCAATAGCTGCTTGCTGAGGAAGGGGACATCTTGATTAACGAGTTTCACGGATAGGCACCCCTCTTTTGGCGGGGGCGATCTGACACAGTACGACGCAAGCGTCTGTCGCACCATCTCGCAGGCATACTTGTCGGTGAGCGGCGGGGTGGCGTGACGACGAGCTCGAGTGACCGGAGATTCGTGCAAGCCGACAGCCGCAGTCTTTCTTCATCCCACATAACTATGGATGCTTTTGTCAGCGCTGCAACACACATTTGAGCACGAAAAAAGTATACTTCTTGCACGTGCTAAGTATGCAACATTCGAGAGATGCATGAGGTCGGTCCCATTCTCTCCAATACTTTCCCCATAGTCGCGTAAATAAATCGAAGTTGCTCGATCAATGACTAGGGATAAAGCGACTGTATACTTGTCAGATGAGGATAGTCGAGCAGAGAACGAGGCTCCCAGAAGCCCTGGTGTAGACGTAGAGAGCGTAATCGGAGTGGGGAAGTGAAGGAGGGAGTCAATATTGTTGCCGCAGGCCGTTCGCAATACGAAAGGCTGAGCGATTCTCCATGTGTACGAAACAGTCGACGATCAACGTCAACGAAGGGTTGTGTAGCATATTGTCGCTTTCAAGTGGGTCCACGGTGAACGTAACATCGTTACAGAACCTAGGTCGACTGAAAGGTTGGCTAAAGGTATGCGGGGAGGTTTCAGGTTGCAAGCTTTGTGGGATCGTCAAGTCCGCCAATCTGACTGATTGGAGGGAGAGCTTTTCAAGCCTGGGAAACAGACCGTAGGGAGGCGATGAAAAGCAACTTGGGCCACAGGCTCGGATTGTGTGTAGGGAGATATAACCGAGTTCGGGCGCAGAGAGAACGCCGTGATCGAGAGTGTCGCGATTTCCCAATTGAGACTATTCTCAAAGCCTCAACATAGTTTGCAAATATCTGGATGCTGCTCGAACCATTTGTACAGCGCTACGAAACGATGCAGTGGGAGACGGTTTCCGCGATCTGTGGGGTCGCCTTCATCCATCCACACATCTTCCCGGCACCGAGGGTATCGATGCCTATCATTTGCAAAACCTCGTCCGACCAGTGTGCATAGGAGAACTGAATCGATCGGAAGAGATGGGGAATGCAGGCCTCGCGCCATGACCGACACACGAGTGAAAAGGCCGTCAGATCTGGTTTGGTGAGAGCAAACTCCTCCTCCGTAGCTACATTCGTGGAGGATCTGATCCACGATATCTAGAGGGATGGCGGGAGGGGCTGACTGGCCCTGCCATGGCTGTGGAGGGCCTTGGTGGATCGCTCATGAGACTTTTATCATTACAAGGCGGAAGACAAGTTTGAGACTCAATTGATAGCAGGGTTATAGTACAGCGTTCAAAGATCCAGGACTAGTTGAGTGTCTAGAAGAGTTCGCTCTTGAGTACTGGCGGACGAGCAGCGAGGGACGAAGGGGGGCGCGAATGTTGATATTGGACGATGGGGATGTATGTGCGTGTTTGCCGAAGCCCGTTCGCTGAAGCCTATTTACTGAAGCCCATTTGCGGAAGCCTACTTGCCTAATCCTGTTGAGTTAATTCGTGGGCTTGTTGCACCGATATCTAGACGTGTTAACCATGCCTTCGTCCAGAAAAACGACAGGGTCATGGCATAATCTCTAAAATCTCCAAAAGAATTAGTTGGTACGATCAACGGTGTCTTCGAATCCTGGCTGTGATAGCAAGCGTTCCTGCGCCTGCGGATTCTGCAAGTACAAATATGCGTCAATAAAGTAGTGTAGTAGGGTATACATGGCTCTATGTACACAGTATCCGGTTGGTCCAATCTCTATGCTCAGTAGGTCTTAAAGGCCGTGTTGTGTCTAATCCAAGACGCATGAAGGTCGAACGAGTGTAGTGTAAGTGCCTTATTTGCGAAGGAGCGCCTCGATCCGCTGCTTTCTGACGGATTCTTCCTCTTGTTCATGCTCTATTATGTCTTTCCATGAATGATCAGGAGCCTATATGCGCGTGTTGAGAACACTCCTATGAGCCGACTATAGAAGCATAACGACGCACCAAATGCCTGACGGGTCCATCCTCCTGCTTTCTGTTCAATGTGTTGTGACGCCCGCCGCAATCAGCACGCCAACAGTGAGACCCTGTGCCCACATACGAGCCTGAACAATCTACAGACCAGCTGAGTGAGTACACTAGATCTATTCCGACCCGTCTCGGAGACACACACCTTTTGTGGGCATCGGTACTGGTACTTATTCCGCGCGATCAGTCCGAAGCTAAGGCCCAAACTGAGGGCCCAACCACCAAGAATGATTCCATACTGATGACGCATCGCGAAAGTCGTTGACGCGCCCCTTGAAGTCGAGTGAGTCCCAATGTTGTTGCGCACGCGACTCCGCGGCGTCCATTTCCGCCTTGCCCTGGTCGTGCCTGCACACGCACTTTGGTTAGTCTTTTCGAGGTGCCAGAAGCTGGGAAACGTACCAGTTTTCCCGCTCAAAACGCTGGCCTGCATGTTCGGCGGAGATGACGAAGCTGGGTACGACGATGAGGATGACGCCGAAGGCCTTGAGACTTGGGGGTAGCTGGCGGTAGTAGGCCCATCGGCGTTGCAAGGCGTAAGAAACTGGTAGTGCGACTGCTGCGCCCGAGAGGAATCCTTTTACACCTCCCATAATTGTGGCATGCTGCTGAGCATCGAGCTCTTCCTTCGTGACAATCTGTAAAGACCGTTAGCGAGATTTTCGTTGCTTTTTGGTGTGTCTAGGAGCGCACCTTCATAGTCGAGTAATACGGAACGGAGAAATGAGTACGAAAGGGACTGGGGGTGAAGTAGTTGTTGAGGGGAAGGAGGAATCTCCTGTTGTGCTTTATACCCCGCCCTCTACGATTTGGGCCGCCAACATCTCCGGCGCCATCGCGCGTGGCACCGATGATGGCACGGACGACGGCATGGCATTCCCCGTCCACTCCGTCCACAGGGGCTTTTGTCCCCCTCCCATTTCTCCCGACTCAACCTGCGTTATCGCGGCGCGCTTTCAAACTTTAGTCTCCGTAAACCTTGTCCAGCCTCCAGACTGACCCGCGTCCCGTCTGATCCGGACTTTTTTGTGCGTCGCCGCGAACATGTCGATGACGTCACTCCTACCAATAGTCATAAGGCGCCGTCGGGTGAGAACGGATTCTCCTTCCGTTGCATAGAAAGGCTGAGAAAACAAAATAAAAATGCGAATTCATCGTCAGTGACTTTCTGGATGGAGTCCACGATAGGCAATGCTTATACGTGCTCAGATTCCCCACTTCATAACCGTGGTGTGCAACAAAGTGATATTCATGGGCGGAGCCGTGTGCAATAAATAATCAAGTTGTCGCTGTATTTGAACAGGCAAAGCTATAGTAGAGAATGGATTCCGAAACATCCACTCTATACCGGTAGCTTTGTGGCGTTTGATCCGCTACATGTGGATTGAAATCCTGGACACGATTTTTTTCGCCCAAACGGTCTGGAAGACAGGAAGATGGCACATTGTAGACGAAATCTGTCCATAATCCTGGAATGGTGAAGGTTCATAAAGTCTTTCACATTCTCGATAAGTAGCCTGGCGTACCAATATATCGCAAAAATTTAGGCGTACTCGTCATTAGTATACGTGAGCTGGGGTATGTTTTTATGGTGACCGGTAAGGTTCCATGCTGGTGACCAGCCAAAGAAAATGGATCCGTTTGAAGGATGGTACAGCCGGTAGCGGCCCTCACTTATAGCCACCACAACTTTCATTTGTTTTTCCACGGAGGTAAAGCGTAATAATGAAGTTAAGTTAGATGAGATATGAGCAATTCACTCACTTGACTGTAATGTTTGCAGAAGCGGCTGCTCCAAAGTTACATTGACGTCGCACAATGTTTGACTTCATGTGTGGATTTGACTACGCAAAAAGCCAGTTTGGGACGCGAGTGGGATGCATTTAGTCGTATCTTTCAAGTTTTGACTGCAACGTCATGACGGAGTCATTTTACGACAACGAAGTGTCAACACAACGCGTTGAAGTAGAACTTACGAGTGAGACAGCTGTTTCCAAGACCAGCACTCACCTCACCCGACGTATATCAATCCAACAGCTTACGTCGCTTGAGGAGGTGGTCGACAATTCATCGCTCGGCGCACAATATGGCTCATTGCGACATCAGCCCGAGACCGCCGTCTGAGCGGAGTTGATGAAGGTAGAAGAGGACCGTCGCCGCGGGTGGGAAAGGATACATATAGCGCTATAGCGGGGCGCCCTTCAACTTCAAGCTGGCTATCACCGCCCTACGTAGGAGGTACTTACACTCGAGTCTGGGCACGGTCGACGCGGAAAAATCATCATCATGTCAGGACCCAGCACTTCAGAGCGTCGTGACTTTCCACTCCCTCTCATCGCGGCGCTTCTGTTGTGGTCGGAGCAAAGGGCATCTCTCAGCGCTTAGAAAAACGCCTTCAAGGTGGCTTCGTTCTACTTCGTTCTAGCCGAGGTCTCTTCTGCACAATTCAGCTCGAGCACGTTGTCCAGGCCAGTCTGCAGCAGCCAGATTCTGGAATCAAAGTCACGCAAATCATCGCCCTGCACGTCTAGACTTCGAGCCTCGACCGTCATACAAAGTTTACACTTTGCGGTGAAACTCTCCCTCGTCTCGGCCTTCTTCATCCCCCTCGCTTGCTTCCCTCAAGGACCCTTCTGTACATATCTCAGCACGTTTATTATTGAATATATAAGCAGGTGCGTGACCTTTCATCCATATCTCGCAGTACGCACCTCATCAATTCGGCTGCAAAACGTAGACTTGTACGAAGGCTCGCTGTACCGTTGTCTTAGCACCTCAGACAGAATGGCCGCTACACACCACGCCCGAATCTCCAAACCCAGTAGCTCAGCACTCTCCCAAGCGAGCAAAGAAGGATCACAAGGATTCGTCCAAGCCGGATCTCGACCCTACCCCCCATTTCGCGCCCGAGCTCCTCGCGCCGAATACTATTCACCGGTTGCACAACGAGTACGCAAAATTCGGAGCCGTACTTGTACTGTAAGGTGGATAAGCTGTTTCAAGACGAGCTATTGGCTGCAGTCAAAGATGAGATCCTGGCTGAGTTGAGTTTCACGGAGAAGGAAACGGACATATACAAGGTACGAGCCCTTGTACTCAGTATCGCAACTCGTACTGACTGGGTGTGCCACCCATTGCGCGATATATACTATAAGGTCAACCAGACTGGGGACCTTGCCTCTCTAAACTATCTCACCAAAAGACCAAATCTCCCTCCTCCCGAATCTCCTCACCCTCCGCGACGCGCTCTACTCACCCAAGTTCCGCGCTTTCGTGCAGGCGGTGACAGGATGCGGCCCACTCTCGGGCTCGAAAGCAGGACATGTCCGTCAACACCTACACGAAGGCTTACGCACCACCTTCCTCAACCACGACGACGTTGATTCGACTGAGTCTCTCCGTCGCGTCTCTTACATCCTTTACATGCCCCTCCCGCATTACCGAGGGCTGGCAGCCCGAATGGGGCGGCGCGCTCGAGCTGTACCCGACTAAGACCGTGTGTGGAGACGGTGCACACCTGAGCCCGAGTGCGTACCGAGGCAAGAGCATGACCACCAAGCTGGAACCAGTTTCATCTTCTTTGAAGTTCAGCCCAGGCAAGAGCTTCCACTCGGTCGAAGAAGTCGGCGTCGTTGGTGAGGCAGAGGACGGGAGGCAGAGGTTGATCCATTAGTGGGTGGTTATCCATGTTGCTCAACCTGGGTGAGGAGGGCTTACGATGCCAACGAGAAGTGGGGTGAAATACAAGAGCTCTCGTGAGCAATTGGTGAGTACCTATGAGGATCACTTGTTCATGGAACTAAATGCGCGCATATAGGCATCCACCTCGACTGTTTTTCCAGACCTACCCTTCTCCAACGGCTCCACCTATGCCCTCGGACCCTCTCTCACCCGAACACATCTCCTTCCTCTCCGAATTCCTGAACCCCGTCTACCTCCACCACGCACGATAGCTGCCCTCGCCTCACGCTTCGTCGACGAATCCTCCCTCGAACTACACTCCTTCCTCAGCGCGCCTCTCGCCGAAAAGCTCTCCGCCGGACTCGCCGCAAACGACGCACGCGCCGGGCTCGGACCCGACCGCACACCCCGCATCCCAGCGCACACCGCCGGCACCCAAGCGCAATCAGCGGACACGCCGTGGGTGCTCAAGGGCCCGCCGCACAAGTGGCGCTACTGCACGCTCGCGCCTGCGGCAGGGCGCGATGACGGCGCGTCCCGCGCAGCGCGCTCGGCTCGCCGGACAGCATCGTGCGCGCGCTGCAGGACGAGCTGTTTCCTGCGCCTGCATTCCGCGCGTGGCTTGCGAAAGTCTCGAGCGTGCTTCCGCTCAGCTGGGCGGCTGAGGCGCGGCGGTTCAGGCCTGGTTTGGATTACACGCTCGCGACGAGCGAGGAGAGCGAGGCGCGGCTGGATGTGGTCCTTGGTTTGACACCTGAGGTGCTCATTGAGGCTGAGGCGGAGGAAGAGGAGGGAAGGAAGAAGAAGGGGAAGAAGCCGGAGAAGGTGAAGGTCAATGGTGGCAAAGTGGTGAATGGGGCGGGTGGGAGGTGAGTTCACTATTTTGATCCGGGTGAGAAGCGCGACTTAGTTCTTTCTTTCCAGTGCTACATGGCCCCGCACGAAGAAGAGGATGACCCGCTGTGTACCGCTCCGGATCGAAGAAGACCCAAAACTGCCGAACAGCCCGAGAAAAACGGCTCGAGTAGTGCACAAGCCTCACCAAACGGCAAGGCCACGGCAAAATCAAACGGAAAAACTAGCGCCAAGGATGTCTCAAATCATTCCGATGAAGAAGACGATGAAGAGGACGAAGACGATGGCACGCTCCTCACTGTCCAGCCTGGCTTCAACCGGTTTGCTCCTCGTCCTGCGCGACGAGAAGGTGATGCGCTCTTGTTTACGTCAAGTACGTCAGCGCGGCAGCAGAAGGGTCGCGGTGGGATGTATGCGGTGAATATGAGATTGGCATGGTGGAGGAAGAGGACGAGGAGTGAAAATTATGTTGGTACAGTGCTAATATATTTCGTCATTCGCAGACTACGCTATGGCTATAACCCTTTTCGGACATCAGTGAATGCTCGCGGGATGGGCTATGATTGTAGGGATTAGTCTGCGTCGAAGGAGAGAACAGGCTGCAAGCCCTGAGGAGTTTGTCGAATCTCACGAGATAGATTCGGTCGAATGGTATATTTCTTTCTGGGCTCCATTCTCCCGCATTGGCGGTCCTGCTGCCTCGGTTGATTTCCTAGAAAGTATGTAGGGTCACTATAGTATTTTCCCATGAGGTGATGTCGAGCGATGCTCACGGCATAAAATTCCTCTACGAGTTCTGCCACCCGCCTCGCCAGCGACGACACGGTCCAAAGGGGTTCAGTGCCTTTCGGATTCAGCATTTTGTAACCCTCGAACTTGGGACCGGGCCACTGACGCCAGACGTCTAGCCTCTAACACCCGGACAACTCAGCGTAACACATACCCAAAAGAATAGTTTTTTGGGGCTTGAGTTTGCCAGGGCCATCGAATCTCATATCGTACACGGGGTGGCGATTTGACCAGTAAGTCATAGAGCCGAACGCCGGGGACTCCATCGTAGAAATACTTGACGATCGCCTTGTTCATATTCCCGCCTTGTTTCATGGTTGAAACGAATGAAACTTTCCTCCATATGTGTCCTTTGGGGAACCACTATCCCCTGCGGAAGTTGTTCATCATTCGCAAAATCCACAAACGAGTGGAACACCTGAGACGGCGTTTGTTAATGTTGGAGAGCGTTTAACAGACGTAGATCACTGACCCGTTCGATGAAAGCTCGTCTGCCGAATATTGAGGGAGGGTGCTCGAAGATGGGAGGCTCATGGTTGGGGATGATGACATGAAGCTTTTCTCCGTACATCCTGGATTTTGTTTCGTGTACGGTATTGTAGCCAGCCGTGTGCTGTGTGGCCCAGCGGACAACGAGAGCAGTTTGTGGCCCCGGGCCGCTGTCCCCCGCATAGGAACATAAATCACACTCGAGCTGAGAGTAAACGATGAAGGAAGACGCTGTTGGCATTGATAGTTTTGAAAATCTACACAAGTATGATTATGAATCAGCATTGAAGCAGCTCATACGCTCAAGCTACATACGGTTAAGACCGTCGGCCTCTATTGGGGCGTTTGGCTTGAAGCGGCGCTACCCGCTAGTATTGCCCCTATCTCGAAATACGAGCGTAGTGTTGTAAGCGTAAGAGCGGGAGTATAATTTTCCTCCTTTGCAACAGCTACATTCATGAGCGTGTAGTATGGATGAGTGGAGTTACTTGGGGAACTTTGCGTAGAAGATCTTGATATGACCTTCGGAGGGTACCGTACGGTCACGGTGCACATGAACTCGCTCTAGGCAGGTATCGTCACCCAAGTTCACCCGTGGTGAAGTATTCCGCTGTCAAAAAAACATAGCGTACTAATTGTAGCTAGGACGTGCAATATCAGTATCAGCCACCAGCCTCTACTATTTATTGCGGATCTTCGTACCTGAGCGCCGTCGAGCTGTCGTTGCCAGTCCAAAGGCAGCGGCCCGGTCACGGTGACTGACCCACGGGCGCACGCCAACGCCTCTAGCCTCCATAAATAGAATAGATGCTAAGGAGTCCACCTGTAAATGTTCCAATTCTAGCGGTGTCGATGAGCATCGGTTTGCGGAAGTTTTTTTAACAAAATAGGGGACAGGCGGTTTAGAATGGGCGGTCAATGTTTTGCAGTGTTTTGGTCCGCCTTGCATCCTGCCCTCCCTGGGGCCTGTTCACACGCCTACTTATCGTCCATCTGCCTCCATCTCACCACTTTGCTGGAGAGGCGGGTGCTACATCTCTCGGTGTGTGTTGTTACTCACTTATGCGATAGCTCGTAGTCCCAATGAGTGCAAACGATACATCTCCTCGATTTGGTCAAAGCTGTTTTCCCCTGGAGGTCGTCGCCCACATCATGGACAATCTCCCCCGTACATCCACCTCTCCTGGAGCGAAGCAGGACCTGCGATCCTGTGCGCTCACGTGCAAAGCGTGGAGCGAGTTCGCATTGCCATACCTCTTCGAGACGATCACATTCGCATGTGCGCATCACGGCGAGGTGTGAAACAGAGCTAGAGGACCACTCATCATCATTGTTTTTGGGATGATGAACAAGACTGTATCTTGCCACGAAAGCCATTTCAGGTGCGCGTCAACAAACGCTACCCTAAAACGTCCTTTCTCCGCGCTCTACCACCACTTTTCTGCACTGCCCGATATCCGTCGCCATGTGCGATCTCTGTGTCTGACTGGCGTGGAATATTACTATTCCAATGAAGAGGCAGGATCCGAGGCCCCTGCACTGAAAGTGCGCCAACTTCCAGTGGATATACCATTATTCCATCATTCCGTTTCATTATTCCCAAAAACCTTGCGAATTCTCCACATCAAGGGGATTAGTACCTTTCACTCTTTTCGCCATTCACCTCCCACAAATCCTGCCACGCCGAGGCGTAAGCTTCGACGATCTTCCCTCGAACGGCTTGCAATCACGCTTGAGAAGGAAACCCATCATGGACACGTTCCGAGCAGTACGGTCGAAGAGAGAAAATATCCAACATCAAAAGGTTGGTCAACTGCTTCTCCGGAGTCAAGCACTTGTTCTTAGGCGGAAATGGGCCCACCCCATACTCTGTCATGTCTTCAAAACAACTCGTGCGCGTGTATTTGATTTAGAGTCACTTTTTCTTCTGGACCTTGCAGTCTATCACTACCTCTTCGAAGCATTGCTCGACTGCCCTAAAATTCATACATTGCGAAACTTATCAATCAACCTCGTCGGTTAGGCGAGTGGGCCCCATCTGACCCCGCAACCTCTCAGGCGCGCGACTGAACTAACCATCGCCTTATTGCATCCGCATTCCGCTACGCGCGCCCTTTCCAACACTTTTTTGAGTACAATAGGACCCTCATTGAAACCTTTCGACTATAACTTTGCTAGGGGCCATCTTTGCTGGCTGAGTCCAGTCGGGGAGTCGACACTGTCTTTCCTTGCACTCTCAAAAATCAAATAGTAAAACTCATCACATTCCAATGTAGGCTACATCTCCGTGGGGCCGACTTTTGATCTGTCCTCGTGCGCCAACACCTCGTCTCTCTCACTCTTGATTACGGCTGCGACAACATTATCATACCGTGACACACACTCCGTGGGGCACGTTTTTATCCTTCGATTACTCTCCACGTGCACCTCAAAAACCATGACCGAAGTTAAACTCTACAACTTGGTACAAGCATCTGACGCTCCATCCCTCCAACGTTGAGCTGACTGAGATGCTCGTAGAAGAACTCGAGGGGACGAGACGTGCTGCTGGGCATTCTCGATAGATGCCCAAACGTGCAGATAGAGCTGCATGTAGGGAGAGAAGTTTCGCCACTCCACGAAATCTTACTCCGCATGGAACGGTTAGCAGCTCGCACGCTGAAGCATCGACAGCTTTTTGTGGTATGATTGCGATCCCGGGCGCGATTGTGAGCCTCTGACATGACACCGAAATGGGTTAGCTAGGCCTTTTTGAAGTACTTCCGCTCTGTAATATAGTATGTGTGTCGTGTGGGCAGTGCAGACAAATGACGCTACCCATGTCTAGAAATCCAAGCAGTCTAACTTTGGCAGCGCTAGATATCTGTGCACAAGTGCGTGAAACAAGCGTGAAATGCCAGGAAGTTTCACTTCGAAAAGCTTTATCGTGGCCTCGACTGCGTACTGCCCATACCTAATTTGCCACCCCGATAGCACACCGTAGCAATGTCTCGCACAATTTGCGTCGGTCGCCGAGGTGGCCACATGAGATGGCCCAACTCGGTGCTCGAGAGTACTCACGAGCTGATGCACGCCACATGACAAATCGGGCTTCCGATGCGCACCAAGTGCGCCGCGACCCTGTCATCCACCGTATCGTTGTCGCCAGGGGTGTAATGCGCATTACGTGGCGTTTGTCATGCTGCAATATGCGGCTTTGTGCTGCTGACAGTCAGTCGGGTTGGAGAGGGTCGATAAGCTACACCGTTCGCGAGTCCGCATGCGGGCTAGAAATGAAATGCGGTGTTCGAGCATCATCGATGCGCACGCGTGCGTCGTCGCCTCGGTTTGGACTAACGACATGCAGGTCTGGACGACTAATCCGAATATCAAAGGCTTCGGTGCTCCTTTGTTTCTGCTACAATGCGTGCTATTTGCCAAGAGTCGCGTGTGGGTAGGAGATGCGTTCCGTTTATGTATCTCTGCAGACGAGATCTTCTGTGTTCGATACACATATGGTTGTTTTCCAACAGAAGAGAACAAAGGTTTGAGGACCGAGTAGTATCTCTACTTGCCTATCACATGCCTGTGCAAGTTCAGCCTCCTCGATCGAGGCCGCCACCCACCCGCACAGGCGTACTGCCAGAAAAGTAAAAATGTAGATTACGCACTCGTAGTACCATAACTTTTTTTTTAGATTCAGCACAACCGCTTCGTTTTTCGGACCGCCGGCAACCAGCCAACATCGACGCGCAGCACCCGACCCACCCGCTCAGAACACAATCTTCTTCCCCTGGCTGGGGACGATGCCCACCGCCTCGCGCGGCGCACTCGCAAGCGCAGCGCCCGGCTTCGCGCGCACCTTCCTCCCCCCCCGCCATCCCTGCGCTCTCTCCGCCGCCCTCCCCCGCCCCCGCTCCACCCTCTGCCGCTTCGCCGGGCTGCCCCCCTCCCAGCACCTCACCCTCGTCCTCAGCCTCGCGAGTAGTTTGGGCCGCACACGCTCCCGACGACGGCGGGCGCCCAGCAGCGTCGCCCGGTGCGTCCTTGGGCTTGCGCGCGCCCGCGCCGCCGCGCCGCACGGCCTCGGGGGACGCGTACTCGACGACGAGCTTGCCGGCCGTCGAGGAAGTGGTTCTTCGGGTTCGTGAGCGCCGCCGTGGCGAGCTCGGTCGTGTAAAAGTCTGCAAAGGCCCACCTGCACGCGAGTAGGGTTAGCTGTGCATTTCACGGGGCGCCAGTGGGTACGCACCCCTTGCATTTCCCGCTGTCCTCGAACGTGCCCATGCGAATCTTGCGGATCCAAATCCGCTCCTTCGGCGCGTCGTCCTTCTTTTCCTCCTCCGGCGCAGGCGCGTCGCCCTCCGCGGGCGGCGCCGCGGCGCGGTGGCGTGCGAACAGGTCGCGGATCGAGGCCTCGGTCGCCTCGAAGCCGAGGTTGCCGAGGAAGAGCGTCGGGCCTGCCGGGCTGCTTCTGCACCTTGAGGATCTTCTGCGCCGTCTTCGTGTGGCCCGTCAGGCCGCTCTTTACGTCGGCGCCCTCTGCACCCTCGGGCGCGGCGGATGCGGCGGGCCGTCCGGTGAAGTCGCCGCCTGTGTGTGCGGTGGGTCAGTAGGAGAGCGTGGGGCTTGGCAGGGTGGCGTACGTTTACCGTCTTTGATGAGCAGTTTTCGGCCGTCGAGCGGGTTTTCGGAGAGCGTGATGGCGATGGTTTTGCTTCGGGTGTCGCACAAACGTCGACGTAGGCAAAATCTATAGCGGGCGAAATGGTATATGCATTATGCGCATGAACAGGGTAGATACAATAGTCTTGGACGAACCCGCGGTTCTCCTTCACTGCACCTCTGCCTCCCGGGCCTGTGCTCGCCATTTTCGGAGGGCAGGTGCACGCGGGTGATCTCCCCGACACCGTCAAAGAAAACGACGTAGGGACTCGGGCGTGGTCTTGAAGGACAAGTTGCCGACCCAGACGGAGTTTTGCCGCTTGGGCACCTTGGACGGTGGTAGCTCGGCGGTGTTTTGACTTTTTGTGCCTTCTTTCTTCGTTTGTGCGGCGGCTTCGTCTGTGCTGCCTTCGCCCAGGGGTGTAGGGTTGGACTCCGTCTTCTGCTGCTTCTTCTTCTGCCTGCGCAGCTCGGCGTGCGAGAGCACAGGGGCGTCCTCCGCGGGCTCCTCGCCGTCATCGTCTGCGCCCTCCGGGTCGTCTGCGACGGCGGGCTCGTCGTCGGGAGTCACTGCTGTCTGTCGGCGGGGCCCGCTTGCGTTTCTGGATGGGCTTTACGGCCCGGTGGGAGCTCTCTGGCTCCGAGCTGCTGGCGTCGGACGAAGAGGAGGAGGAGGACATGGCGGAGGACCGAGAGGCGAATTGATGAGTGATGATTGAAAGCGCAGGGGCAGAGTGATCGAGGAGAAAGATTAGATAAGTTTGCCGCGGCGGGGGCAGATTAGATTGCCTCGCCTGGCGCCTATCTGGTCGTCCTCCGCCCACGTCGACAATGTGCTGCAGTGTGGACCAGCAGATGGCCTTGTGTTGTGGAGAAGCAGCCAGTCGCTCTGCTCGCCATTCGAAGCACCCGCCTCGCAATATGCCCCCGCTCTGGGCCTCGACGTGTCTCACACTCCGCCCGTGTGCACCACGCTGCAGGTCGCGGACCTGCGCCTGGCGGCGAACGGGTTATCAGCTCTTGGACACCGCGACATGGCAGGCGAGGGTTCCACACAGCCCTTCCGGTGTGCTGCAGAGCACGCGCAAGGTGTCACTGGGGATGCAGGGGGGACATCAGCGACGGTTATGAGGCCCTCATGTGAGCGTGCTCTTGGGGCGTCTGCGGCTGCAAATTGGGCTCATTACTCCGCGTTCTGCAGGAAACTTTCGAGCGGTCTCTATCCGGACGGTCTCGGTAGGCTTGGCCGAGCGTACGAGCGAGACCGCGGGCACGAACACCTGTGCCTACATGGCATCACAGCGCGCGGCGGTGGGTGGGTGTATGCGCGTCAAGATCGCGGTGCGTGCTGTCGGGCGAGGACAGTGCGTCGGGCGGGGGGTCCTTGGGGGCGCAGGGGGGCTCGAGGGCCTCGCCGCCCGTCGCCGCCGTGCCAAGGCTGGCGGTTCATTTCGTGCGACGGAGGCCGTCGCTCGAGACTCTGCGGGGAAAACACGACGGAGGGCGGGCTCCGCTCGCTTATCTGATAAGTGCGCATGGCGATTAGATGGTATTGCCGCCATCTAATCAGATAACCCGTCCTTCCAGGGTCCTGATCGCCCGTGTGCTGTCCCAATCCGGCCAAGAAGTTGGCAGCCCGCATTTCTCTGCCCGAATCATTTTTCGTCTGCGCAATATGCAACCCGGTGCGTGTGTCCTCCAGGCCCCAACTGAGTACCTTTTCATCTCTCCCACCAATAGCGTCGTCCGCCCGCACCAACCACTCTTCCAGAAACACGGAACACTGCCTGCGTTCCTCCAATGTTTCGGCGCCCCCTCCTGCCCCCTTGCTCCAGAAATTTGGCCCCACCCGGGCCTCACGCTGCTCTGCACCTCGCGACATATCTCGCATGCAAATTTGACCGACGCTTCTTCCGATCGCTTTTCGAGTACAAATATCCAGCGTCCCCTTGGTCGACCCCTTGTCCTGCTCGGTCGAGGTTCCGCCCCACTCCTCCCTACGCATCACCATGGCCGGTAACAGCACTACCCCCACCAAGGGCAAGAGCCCCGCCGACGCGGCTGCTGCTGCGACAAAGGCCTTCTACCACTGGGCCAACGAGGTACGTCCTCCGACGCGTCCCATGCACGCTGCCGTCGCTGACACCCGCACAGGAATACGCAAAGGAGTTCGTCTACTTTGCCGTGAGCATCGCCGGCGCGGCGATTATCCTCAACGTCTACTCGGTCTTCTGGGCCTGGTGGCGGCGTCGTCGCGCCCTGTCGCGCGGCGACGTGCCTGTAGCCAAGTCCAGCGGGGGCCTCTCGAGGGTCCCTGCCGCTGCGCTCACGGCCTCCCGCATCGTGTCCTTCCGCCTGCGGATCCCCGCCGTTAACATGTACGTGCTCGAGGCGCTCCTGACCGCGATTTATCTCGCGGGCATGCTCCTCTGGACATTCTGCAACAGTGCGTATCTCGACGCCCTCGGACCGCCGTCCCCACGTTTATTATTCCGACTGCAGCGCGAGGCCTCTCAGATCAAGGGCTATGCGAACCGAAGTGGTCACATCGCTGCTGCGCAGACACCCATTCTTGTTGCGCTTGCCATGAAGAACAACATTATCGGATGTAAGTAGGCGGGTTTCCCAGGCCCGACGGTGATCTCATACTCTATCCTACAGGGTTCACCGGTGTCAGCCACGAAAAGGTAGAGTTTCATGTCTCTTAATCCATTTACGTTGTTCCTGACCGCAGTCGCGTAGCTCATCCTCTTGCACCGCGTCGTGTCGCGTGTAATACTCCTCGAAGTCTGGATTCATGGCGCTGCTAGGTACGTCGTCCTTGTGTCGTGACTAGTATGTCATTCCTTACGTGACTCTCTTAGGTTCAAGATCAAGTAAGCAGTACGGACTTCCCAGCCTATGCACCCTTCCTTACGCCTTTCTTAGCTTGGTGTCTTCGCTTAACACGATGTGGAGGAAGGAGGGTCTCGTGGCCGGTGTGGCGTATGGCCTGCTGGTCCTCATTACAATTGCGCCCGTGCGTAAACGGTTCTATGAATCCTTCTTTTTTTCGTTCACACCGTCCTCGCCTTGTGAGCATCTCCGCATCTTCCATCTAAGCTTCGCACCTGACCGCCTTATCTTATCAGCATTTTCCTTGTTACTGGTCTGCTGCACCTCAGAGGGGCCGGCGATGGGTGAGCACGCAACGTTCTATCAATTCGAAGCGTCCTTTAGCTAACTGCTCCGTCTATAGCCTGGACGCTTACATGTGGCCATGCTTCCTCATCTGGGGCGTCGACCGAGGCTGCCGCCTACCTGCGCTACCTGCTCCTGAGCGGCTTCGACTCGCCAAACAAGGCCTCCGCGGAAATCGAGCTGCTGAACCACGACACCATCCGCGTCACGACGACACGGCGCGTGCCGCTCGGCTGGCGCGCGGCCAGCAACATGTTCCTGTGCTTCCCGACGCTGGGCCCCGTCGAGTCGCACCCGTTCACGATCGCGAACATCGTCGAGGGCAAGGACAAGCTCAAGAAGGTCGTCTGGATCATCCGCACGCGCGCGACGGCATCACGCGCCGCCTCAAGGAGTTTGCAGAGTCCAAGAACGGCGTCGCGACCGCGCCGATGCTCATGGACGGTCCCTACGGCGCCCCGCCAGACATCACGCCGTTCAGCACCTGCGTCTTCCTTGCCGGTGCGTCCCTCGTTTCTCCCAACGTATTTATGCACGCGCGCTGAACACTCTCGTCAGGTGGCTCCGGTGTAACCTACACCCTCCCCCGCTTCCGTGAGGTTCTCAAGTGAGTTGCACGTTCGTACGCCTGCCGAACCCCGAGCTGACCGAACGTCCCTGCAGCCAAGTTGCCGCCAAACAAGCCTGCGCGCGCCGCCTCGTCTTCGTCTGGGCGGTCCGCCACCAATGTACGTGCCCTTTCCCCACCTGTGCGATCGCCCGTGCTCACGGAAGCCCGCAGCACACATCAGCTGGTTGAGCGACGAGCTCAGCGCGGGCGATCGCGACGGCGTTCCTCGGCGGGGGGCGTCGAGGCCAGCGTGCGTCGTGTACGTGACCTCGGACGGCCCCGTCGACAGCGACCCGCAGCACACGCTCGACGACGACAGCTCGAGCTCGAGCGACCCCGAGAAGGACGCGTACGACGAGGAAGACGACGCCGGCACGCCCGCGAGCGTCGTCAAGGGGCGTCACCGTCCTCACCGGCCGCCCGGATGTGTATCAGGTCCTCGAGGACGCGGTCAAGCAGTCCGCCGGCGCTGTTTCGGTTGATGGTGAGTGTGCTTGTGTGGGGCTTGTGGAGACGGATGACTGAGTTTTACCGCAGTGTCGGGACCCCATGCGCTGGTCACCTCCGTCCGCGGAGCCCTGTCCTCGTCCTTCGCATCGCCGCTGGCCGTCCTCAAGGGCGCGCCCACCGTGCAGCTCAACGTCGAGGACTTCTCGATGTAAAAGCCCTTTACTCCCCTTCATGTTCGCCACGACGCCATTCCCCCCACGTCTCCTCTACGACCGCTAATAGACCCCTTCCATTCAAAATATTGTTGTCCAGCATTTTCATGACCTGTATCACAATCCCGCATTCATCTAGACGTTGTAGATGTAGATCGTCGCCCATGCACTCTTATTACACCACACATTGTATCACTTTTTTCTACTACTACAGACGACGACAAATGACATCTCTCGTCTCCTCCTCACGCCTCCTCCGCGGGCTCCTCGCCCTCGCCCGCCGCAGCGCGGAACTTCTGGTCCTCGGACGCCAGCGTGAGCCCCGTCTGGAAATGCGAGCTCGTCTCCGTCTTGGTCAACTCGCGCAGCGCCATCGTCGCGTACGCGGCCGTGCCGAGCGTGAGGCGCACCTGCAGCGCGGTGAAGCGCCCCGTCTCGTCCGCCGCGGGCGCGTCGAACCCGAGCAGCGCGTCCTCGTCCGCCTGCGCGAGCGCGACGTCCGGGTCGGTGTAGCGCAGCACGGACCACGAGAGTGCCTTGGGCAGGTGCAGGATCTTGCGGTACGACCCGCGAGGCTGTACTCCCTGCGGCACATGGGTCAGCGTCACTCTGCCTCTAGTGTCGAAAAAAGACTCACTTTGCTTGCGCTCAAAAAGTTTCTCGGTCGAGCCCGTCGGCGCGCAGAAACTCCTTGTAGCACGCTCGGCCGAGCGTGCTGCCCGGGAAAAGACCACGTCGCGTCCGGGGAGCGGCCATGATCACATCGAAGATCGTGTGCTTGTCGAGGTCTGCCTCTGTGAGCACCTTCACCCGCGGTGGTTCCCAGGGCTTGCGGGACCGCTTCGCCTGCTTGCCTGAACACGGCACGCTTTCTGATTAAAATGCTCTCGTTAGGTTGAAGAGAGAGAGGAGGTCCGCAAACGTCCGACATACCCTCGGCCTTTTCCTCGCCCGTGGGCTCATCGTCCAGGCCCCTCGGCAGTGCCTTCGCGCCTCGTCATCTTGCGTTCTTGTCATCGGTGTCAAACACAAGGTCTCCAACAACAGGCTTCTCCGCGCCATGCAAGCGAATTCTCTCAGACACAATCGCGTTCCAGACATATGACTGGTACGCATGCACATACATGAGCCGCAGGTTCCGCGGGATCTGCGAGAGCAAGTCAGCCAGTGCATTGCGCTGTATGGGAGAGGGCGTACCGTAGAAAGCGCACCCATCGCGTTTCCGCGTGTCGCCGCCCTGCTTCTTGAAGCTCTCGAAGCAATGCACCGCTCCGCAACGACGCGCCGCGGCATGAGCTCGAGCGCACGCTCAAGGTCACCGTCAATGAGCCATGCGTTTTGCGCGCCGCGGTCACTTCGGGGTGCTCGCCTGGCCGCACGCGCAGGATCAGGGATACGGCTTTTTGCCATTCGGACTTGAGCAAACACGCGAGGCCGATGTAGTGGGTCGGGATGGCGGCGGTGCCGAAGCGTTGCATACCTTATGCGTATCGAGTTACAAGTAAGGCTCTGGAGTCTGAAGAAGGTACATACCATAGTAGTTGATGTAAACCCTTTTTCTTTGATGACATTCATGGCCCGTCAATGGTCTCCCGGGAGAGTCTACCTGTACGTTACTTGAATAACGTGGTCAGTCAAGGGTCGCAACCTCGCTATATTCACCGACCGTGTAAGGTAATGACGAAAGGCTGTTGCCCTTGAGCATATAAGACCAAGCTCCAGGCTCGCCCGACGGTAAATTGAAATCTGCAACTCGGATTCCACGTTCTCCGCGCTTCGTCAATATCTCTTCGTGGGTACGCCGGCCACCAAAACCGTTTGCCATTCTCCAAACATCCTCTACGGTCTTGTTTCCGCGTCGTAATGAGAAAACGCGCTGCACACTTTTGCCAGTCACACCGCGTTTGTGTCTTTTGTGCCCGCGACCGAGAGATCCTTGATGCTACAATGCAACGAGCGCGACAGATGTGCGAGGAGCGTCTTGGGTATCGCGTTGGTCTTCTGTATGAGTGAAATGAACGTAGGTGTGGTATCCTCCGCGTTCACACAAGCGGTCACCACGATCTCCCCGACCTCCTAAGCATAAGCATCAGGCAAAAAGAATGCCCAAAAATTGTTCAGTAGCACATACCGCGTTTCCGAGCGACCACCGCGTCCGCCGCTCTTCCTCCTCCGCGACTTCCGCCATTTTTAGACCATTTTATCACAATTCTGGAACCATCATCAGAGGCAGGAGCAGCGGTATCGTTCTCTGTCTCGAGACTTCCCAGCCGAACACAGATTGCGAACAGCTTGATGCAGTCCTGTACGAGTCCTCTCTTCGAAGAGATAGGCTGCATATATTCCATATTAGATACCATTCTAACCGCATACATACAAAACAGGATACGGACATATGACAGGACTTTTCGGTGGTCTTCTCCACGCTGGCCAGGGCGTCCCACCCTTCCCACCTCTTCCCCCTCTTCCTCCTCGGCCACCGCGACCTTTGCCACCTCTTTCACGCGTTCTGATTCCTCCGCCCCTTCCTGAGGAGCAGATGCAGCACTAGCACTGCCTTCAGCGGTCTCACCTTCACCAGCTTTGGGTTGACGTCCTCCCCAGCCGCTGTCGCTGACAAAAGGGGGCTCGGGCCTTCCAAGTAGAGAGCCTTGACCTTTGCAATAATGTCTTCGGACAGGAAGGGTTTGAGAGTCTCCGTGAAACGTTCCGGCCAAGGCTCGTCGTCTTGGGGTGCTGGCTCCTCAGTTTGAGGGTTGCTTCCTCGGGCTTGGAAGCTTCCGGCGCATCTACTGTTGCGGTGCTCGTAGATGGTTCCGCTTCGTCCTCGGCTTTTGGTACGGTTTCCTCACCAGTTGGCCGCCGCACTTTTCTCTTCGGGCGCGTCTTGGGCTGCGCCCTTTTTCGTCGAGGACTCTGGCTTGTCGAGAGATTTTATGTGTATCACGTTGAGTCGAGGTCAACCTCATACACCAAGAAGTCTGTGAACCTTCAGGGAATCTTAACTTTACAACCAGGGCCTGCAGCAATTGCCACATACCTCTGTTTGATGATTCCGTGTATTCTCGGTATATCATGACCTACGTACTCGGATATACCGACGTCAGTCTCCATGATACGCTGCATTGATCCATCTGGCGTGAATACTGGGCTTGGTGCGTTGAGGAGTGAGTGGCTTGGGGGAAGTAAGCTTTCCACCGGTTTTCTCGGGAGCGGCGAACTACTGCTTCAAACAACGTCTTGCGGCGCGTTTGCCGTCATTTCGAACCCTCCTCGCCTGTCTTTTCCCTCCTCGTCGATCTTGGTTCTTTTAGGTGAGGGTGCATCTACTTGGTCATCTTCTTCGCGCGGACGAGTGCGTAACGTGGACATGTTTTGTGGAAGCCTGTGGGTCCACTTGAGCGAGATGGCAAAAGGCAAGGACTAAATTTTAAATGAGACGTGCGCTCATTTCGCGCTTGCCCTGTAATTACTTGCTACACAAGGGGACAGCACAAAAAAAAAAAGCTACCCGATGATGGTGTTTTTTGGTTAAGGTTCCAGGGCCCTCCCTCCCCTGCCCCTCGGGCATTGATCCGAGGTTGATCCTCCAATGTTTACATAAGAAAATGACCGATAAATTCGAACTATAATACACTACAGTTTCTCGTGATAGTAAATCTAGGTTCTGCGTTTCTTGACAGTGCAATACTTCATCGCGGCTATTGAAGGCTTTGTCGCAGTCTGAAGCACCACCAAGGAGCCGTGGTGAACGAGGACCCCTACCCAAAACGGAAGTGCACACACTCATTGCACAAACAGATAAGTATCACAAACTCAACTTTGAGCTCAACGGTTGCTCGATACTCTCACTACGGCTGAAAACAAGAACGGAGGTAGTTGAAAATGTCTCTAGAGCATTATATATATTATTTTACGTGAATTATTTATGCCATTTAAAAATCGGTTAAGCGGTCGAGACCCACCCTTCCCTCCCCTTCATCGGGTTAGGGGCGCTTAAGCTCTGCTGTCCCCTTGCTTGCTACACACCCAAATTCTTCTCTCCAGATTTTGATTCCTCACCGTCATGGCATACAGGCAGACTTACGCGCAGGAGGGCTGCAAAGCACTCGAATCCTGCTGCAAAAGCCCTTCTCGAGACCATCGAGCGCAAAAGACTAACCTATGCGTTAGCGTGGACGTGACAAAAAGCAGTGATTTTCTCAAAATTAGTGATTGATGCTGTTGGTCCGTATGTTTGTCTTGTCAGGTAGGCCCTCGTATTTTGGGATCTCTCTATACAGGTTTCTCATACGTGGCTGCAACAGACCCACGTCGATATTATAGAGGATTTTGAACCATCCCCTCATCGAACATCTCCAAGAATTGAGCGTAAGCCATGACTTCGTGATATTCGAGGATCGAAAGTTTGCGGACATCGGTTCGTGATAAAAACCCCGATGCCAATTCTACCGTTATGAATGAAGAACCACCCCATCAATAGGCAACACTGTCGCGCTTCAGTACTCCAGCGGCGTCCACAAGATCGCTTCATGGTCGCACATAACAAATGCGCATCCCGTCCCTGGGCCTTCCATCATCACTGGGCTTGCCTCAGTAGGCAGACCGCTCGGACGCGGGGTGGCTATTACTGCTTGCCGAAATGAGCACGAAGGGCAGCCTTGCCACCGGCTCATACACAGATGCCGCCGTTCGCATGGCCGTGAACACCGCGACTTTGTCATCGGCTTCATCGCCCAACGGCGCATGGACGGGCGTTGCCGCCGAACATACCGATCCGGAGGAAGACTTCCTCATTTTGACTCCCGGAGTAGGCCTGGACTCGCGCGGAGACTCGATGGGACAGCAGTACAGAACACCGAAGGAGGTCATCACGGAGTCCGGCTGCGATGTGATCATTGTTGGGAGGGGTATTTACGGCAAGGGAGATGGGGTCGGACGTACAAGCCGTACAGGCGCAGGCAGAGAGGTACCGAAGCGAAGGCTGGGCCGCGTACCTTGCGAGCATTGAGGGGGGCTGCTTGAGGTAAAGAGACGAAACCACAGAAACGTTCGCAACGTAAGAATAAAACCGTCCGTAGTTGTTGTACATCATCCATTTGTGATTCCATCGTTATACAATATCAAGTTGATATTCGCGTCGGATTCAATATTTCAAAGCTAGTCAGCATGCTCCTCGTTGGCTTCCTCATGCTTTTCTCCGTTCTTCTTCTTCTTTGCCTCCCTCTCTTCGGCTTCAACGACCTCGACATCCAATGGGAATGTCAGAATCGCAGCAATTCCGCTGAGCTGATTAAGTTCTGAGGCAAAGTTTTCAGCATGACATTATCCACATGCATGTCCTAGCAGCTTACGTTGACCGGTCTCGTGCATACTCGAGAACATCAAAACTTCTGCACCCTTTTGACGCACCTCTTCGACAAGCCGGACGTATTTTAGTACGCAGCGCAGGGTCGCTGGCCCTGTGGTCCCACGTCAGCGCCACATTGAGAGTCGGATGCAAATTGATCTCGCCTGAAGAGTTCGTCTGAAATGAGGAGCGTCCCGACGGCCCCACGGTCAGCTGCCAATGCAACATGATCGGGACCGTACCAAGCCCGCATTTCGTCAGAGCCGAGCATTTTAAAGAACCTACAATTAATTAATACGTGACGTCGCTTACATAGACACTTGTGGCTCACTTGTCTAGGATAATGCCTTCTCTTGCGAATTTTGTCTCTTTCAATTGAGAAATTATCTGTGAAAGATTTTAATGATGCCGTGTTTTCGAGCGAGACCCAATGATTTACCTCGGGACTCTTGAGTACTTCCACTAGGCTGTGTACATGCGGGCTCGTACGTGAACCTTGAGAAACTTGGCCCTAGCAGCGAGCAGAGCTTTGTTACCAGATCTGTTTGCTTCGGACATCAGATAGTCGAAGACAGCATCTCTGACCCATCCGGGCGAAGCTATGACAATGGCTTTGATGGACGGATTTGAATAAGGTATCAGTCGAAGAAACGACGCGTATAGTTGGGAGTGGAATCTTAGTAAGCCCTATGCGGAATAAGCATTGAAGTATGATAGGTTAGGATGAGGTTTACCTTTTCATGCACGGAAGAGTTCGCGGCAATCTTTCGTGGTTAATCGGTACCTCGAGCCGCTGAAGGATCACTGTCATATTTTGCGACACCAAACAGAAGACTGCGGTTCCTGGGATTGCATGTTGTGAGGCAAAACGTGGGCACTGGTGGGACCTGATGGATGCCGTACCTTCTCCACACACAACGGCCGCAACTTCCGCCCCGCGTCCTGGAACACAAGCTCTCTTCAACCCGCGCGAGTGATATGCTGTCCCAACCATTTTCTTCTTTCTCGATCCTGACGTCGCGATTCGCTTCTATGTCAAGAGTATGAAAAGCTCCCATCTTGACGTGAGGATTCTCCGACACAACTCGGCCTGATATTGACAGGCCAGCAGTGGAAGTTTTGTTGTGCATTCGGATTTGCATTGTCGGCTACTGAGCTGATTCGCCGGCTGCTCGAGCTGGTGCCCACTCTACACGTGTTACCGCTAGAGTAAGATTGAGACGGACTCGATGAGAGGCGGTGGAGCCTGTTGCAGATACGTTCTGTACCCTCCGTATTGCGGGTGCTCTCACATGGTCTCCCCCTACGATCCTTAATGAGAATAAGACCGGTAGGGCTATTGTGTGGATTCACACCGTACCACTTGAATCAGATTGTATAAATGCCACATATTCTTCATCGTCCTCTGGGCGAAGGGGTAACATGGCCCTAATGAGAAAAGATCAGCCAATCCCGCACCACGAGAGTGGGGGATGTAAAAACCTTGCCAACTTATCAACACTTTTACCAACGAGTTTCATGTTGTGTCTTTGGAAAGTTTAGAGTGGTAGAGTGTTTGAGATGGTAACACGAGAGCCAAGCATGTAACGGCCTCGCGCCTGTACCAACGACGTCAGGGATAATTACAAGCTAGCGTCTATCAAATGTAAGAACGGCGTCTAATGGGACGCCTAATGTATCGAGATTCGCGGTGGAATGCCACTGTGCGGTGTAGTATACTTTCATCTCCCTGGTATACGATGCCCAAACACTACGAGGACCGAAACGACAGCGATGCAGGGACAGTGACGAGGACCTGTTTGCGGAGCTCGAAGCCGAAATTGAAAACGATGAGAACGCTGCGGTAAGAGAGAGAGGATGGAACAGCCTCAAAAGGAGTAGGATGCTTTCTTGCAGCCAGTGAGCAACTTGCCTCAGTGCTAAGCGTGTTGATGTAGGATGGAGGAGTTTTGAAGAAGTTAAAGGAGAGCGGGGCACGGTCGCTACGATGAATTAAAGATGAGAAACAAGTCTTACAGACGACCGTGTTCGTCTGCCACGTCGATTGCATGTTGCACTACGCTCATTGCATTGGTATGTTTCCAGAAACGAGCGGACTGTGTGTAGTTCATTTCTACCACTCTAATTTCCGTCGCTGCAAGATTGTGGATAAACATCTTACGGTGATGATTTGACTAACCTTCACGAGACCTCCTGCGATGATGTTTTAGAAACTTGCGAGTAAATACTTCCACACACGGTTCATCAAGGTCTTTGTGGAGAATGTGCCTTTCCTTGTCACCCAAGCTCGGGGTCAAAGTGCTACCCGCAATCTTCATGTTCATAGGTGGAATCTCGAAAAGACAGGTATGAACACTCCCTCTTATTTGCGAGAAATAGGACTCACGATTCGAAGAATTGTTGGCTTCGAAGAATTGGGTAATCAAGACGACTTTGCTGCACTTCCGTATTGGAGTCCCGCCTTTTGCGTCAGGTAGAAATTTGTTTCTAGAACATCCTTACCACGCGTTAACCATGCCCTATTCAGGCGTCATTCGCAAGGAACTCGAGGATGATTTCGTTCCACCCGGTGTCATACGGCTCGTCATCTTCAGTTAGAACTCACATTCGTGGCCCGAACACTAACCCCAATGCCGATGATGATTTCGAGTTCGATATCTAAGCCCTTCATTATGTTTGCTCATGCTTTCGCTGCTGTCCTTCGTGCATGTTTTCGCAGTTATACCCTTGCAATATCCGGTACCATGAACGACACACTCAACACTATCCCGTCCGTGGTCTGTAAGGCCTTTTGAAAGCCAATAATAATCAAGCCATATAGACAAGTAAATAAACAAGCCTCAGAGCCCGAAGTGGAAGTATGTAGCCCATTCTTTGAACGGCTCGCCACGCTCTTTCATCTGCTGCACAATTTCATCAACGGCGTATGGAACCTGGGAACAGTGAGGCAGCCCTCTCTGGGAAATCTCGCGTCGTAGAATGCTTTCGCAAACATTTGTCCCTCTGCTCTGCGGGTGCCTATAATTTTGCAGCCACGATCAGCTCGCGTTTAAACGGAGAAGTCTGTTTGTACAAGCCTTACCACATAGAGCCAGATGATAGATTTGTAAGATCCGGCAGTAAAGAATGTCGTTACGAGTCGCAGATGCTCGGAATTTGGCGGCCCATTCGTTTCCGGGCCCCGTATGGTGTGAGGGAATTCATGCTGTGAGAGTCGGTTCTACGTCTGACACCTCCCTGGTGCCCCGTTGGTCAGCTAACGAGAGGTAGACGAAGAGTCTGCCAGCGATAGGCTGTAGTCCTCCCAAAGATTGGCTCATCAATTGATTCACGCGACTAGAGTCTCCACGAGTGCATGGCTGCCCGGAGTACAACAAAAAGCTCCAGGTGAAACGAGTTTACGATATCGCTCAAACCTGAACGCGAATCTTCCAGGAGGCACGTGCGGTCTCGGGCAGCGATAGCTGCACAACTGAAGGACCTTGTTTTATCGCTATCGGCAGTTGGGTCACCGCCAGCCACGGCGCGCCTTGCAACGAGCTGATCGTCGGGATATACGAAGACATCACGTACGACGGATCACGCTTCCACACACACGGCGTGCCGGTCATCCGAGTAAGATTACCAGCCTGCTAGGAATGGGTATACCAGCGACAGCATCCAGCAAGGACACAACAGACGCGGCGGTGTCGCGATGAAACCAGACGCAGGGCAGTGCGGAGGGGAGCCGACATGCAGTCCTGCACATGAATCTCCGCTTGAATCGTGAAAGAGCCCGACAAACCCTCAGCATCAACATTATAGCGCTGCTGGGCTTCACAACGCCTTTTCCACAAAACGGTTCTACAGGAGGGTCCTGTATCATCTCGTACCCCACCGCCCTGCGCAGCATTGGCGGAAGCCGTCTGGCCACAGGTTCTCGCGACTCGTCCGGAGATATAGACGGCCAGTAAGCGATGTACAACGGCTTTGATGGATGTGGGGAAGGATCATAAGTGCACTGACACTCTACGCACGACGGTTGAGAGTCAGCATAGGCGCCAAGCAAACCCGTCTCACCCCATCCATTGGAGATAGTGAGGTTATACGAAGAGGCGTGTTGGAAGTAAAGTCCAGAGTACCCCCGGGCCTGAACGATGGACGTCCGGGGTTGGACTAGTGGTGCGTCAAAAACTCCTGCACACTAAATACCTTCCGATCTGTCGGCACCATTTGAATAGGTCCGGTGGCGGTCTCCGCCCCTCCATACTGGAACGAGGATGAAGCTGCTCTTATGGAAGAAGGGGTGTGACGATGCATCAACCCTGTGTCCAGCCTGCCAGGAGATTCGACAGAGTTTTTGGAGGAGGAGGGGGTGGGAGACCATCGAGTTTCGGGCTGTGCAATGGGGCGCTCAAAGGATAGAAGCCCACAGGAGTGTCCGTAAAGTATTCCAAGTTCTCAAATGCTGTGGTGGGGAGCCAATCTAACCGTCGCAACAATTGCGTTCTGGAGTTCAGAACCCCACGCCAGGGCGCTAAGTCCTAATGTCGATGTGTTCGTTCGAATAGACCGATACGGGCCAGGCGAAGATGAGCACGATGCAGTGCAGGCGTTTTTGTTCAACAACGAATGGTGCGAGCCGGTCTTTTCTGCCAAGCGGATCCAATGCCTGAGCGTACTGAAAGCGATCACGGTTAGAACTGTGCGTGTCTTGACACCGCTTCGGCAAAGTGTTTGAGTGCGCTTTCGTCAAGGTCCCTAGGCTGGTGATGAATGTCGAAGCGAACTTCGAAAGCTTGTGCCAAAGTTACGAGACACAGTGCGCGGTGGGAAATGACCTGGGGGACAAAGCACCAATGCCTCTCGGCAAAGGCTTACCGCTCCGTCAAAGTCGGATGAATTCCCCTGCTTCTGATACCAGCTGCCGAAGAATCGATACGAGCCACCGTGAAGACGTGCCGTGTTGCATTGTCCCAAATCGAAGGACTGGCGGCAGAGTTGGACCGCATGTATGAGAAACTGAGAATTTCCAAACATGGCAGAGTAACGAGCGGTGTTGAAGTCTGATCCTCGAACAGCAAGGAGGTGGTCATTGAATGTTGTAAGAATGCTGCGCCTCCATCCGAAATGGCCTCTTCTTCATCCTGGGCCGTTCAAATGGCGGAACATATAGTGGTGACGATAGGTCGAAGTCTGCGGTAATATCTTGGGTGGCTACAATGATATATCGCGAATCACTAGAAGGGAAGCAAAGAGTATGACGCTGCAAATATGGTTGTCCGTGGGATTCAGCGTGGGCGGCCTCACGCTCCAATTCAATGGCTGCGTGACAAGTCATCTAACGACGATTTGTCTTCATTATATCGTGTGCTGAGATTCCATAGCAAGACGCCCATTAGCGCGGGTACCCTGTTAGGATGACCTGGTGGACGAAGTCCGAGGGCCATTCGGTATCGAGTCGGATAGCACGTTGTAAATCCTTCAAACGGCGCCACATAACTCAAAGCGAGTCCAGTCATGCGTGTGGCGAGGTTGAAGAAAGGGACTGGGAACAACCGGTCTCTGGGTGTCCCTCCGAGGTTTCGGTCGGAAAGAGACCTGTAGTGCAGGGAGCGGGCCAGATGCATTCATGTAAGTCGGCAATTTGCACACAGACTCACAGGTGACATGAGAGGAGGGGCAAGGACCTAGGGCACCTGGCAAGAGAACGACTTGTTACATTAACAGGGCTTGTAGCGACGTGTCCTGCGGGCAAGGAGGCTGCGGTACTGCGTACCTTTCGGTCGGATTGAAAGGCGGCAATTCGATTCTCCGAGAGAGGTCATCGTTATCAAGACTCTGCCTGGCCATTCGAGTCGAATTGATAGATGTAAAGATCTTTTATGAACGGTTTGTTGGTTCAACTCCTTTCCACCCTCTCTCCTCTCTTTTCCCCTCCCCCCGCCCCCCCCCCCCCCCCCCCCCTCCCATCCCCTCGCCGCGAATTTTTGTCTATCCACTGGGAACCAACAGGTCTCCCCCCCCCCCCCCCCCCCATGAGGGATCCGCGCCCAAGGTTAGGCGAAATACTGCGAAATCCGTCTCAAATCTGACTCATGTGGTGACCCATTGAGAGGTCTCAATTAGAGCACTCACAACTCGAGCCCCTAGTCCCCCCCCGAGGTAAGAGCAGAGACAAGCTGCGTAGAATAACATGTAAACTCCGTCTCTCTAATGTACCCACATGCACTATTCCATCTATCCGTCATGGAGACTAATCGCGTTGGATATATCCTTCATTAAACCTATCTGATGGTGTGGTTGTTGATAATATCATCTTATCCCACAAATATTTTCATCTCGTTATAAATAAAATAATCTATACTTCACTCTATAAAAAATAAACACAACGACATTACCTGATGTCACTTGACCGTACACACGAGCGGGTCAGTCAAAGTGGAATGGCGAGTTCAACTTGAACTCGACCTGTGGAGGAGTCTGATCGTTCATCATCAACAGCATGTAGATGTATTTCAAGCCTGGCTCTCAACGCTACACATTTGTTAATGTCAGCCATGATTAAAGCTGGCTACGTGCGACCGAGCCATTGACGTGGGTGCAATTCCATGGTGTTGTGGAAGGAGAACCACTGAGCGAATACTTCTCCCTGATGGATGAGTTGTATTTCCCGGGGGAACTCACTAAACTCACCCCAACAGGAAGGCCAGGGAGGGGTATCGCGTGTTTACTCCCGCAGCGAGTAGTCTCCGCCCCCCAAGATGCGAGGCACAAGCTGAAATTCACAATTTATAGACGCCAATTCTACCTGACGCGTAGGTGGCCAACGTCCCTGCACAGGTGCTCAACCGTTCCGCAGCGCTTTGTCGAGACGAGGAGTACGCATAGGTCCACCGGCCTCTGCTCTACAGCAAACGCGATTAATGCTGCGAGTGTGGTCATTACGTTTCGTACCCACAACCGCTCGCCCCAGCCTCCCCACCCCCCCGAACCACACAGCCACTCAACAGTCACACAACCACATGAGCCAAAGCAAACTGATTTTTTGTACCTTATGACTCTACACACTTATCATGAACATTGTTGGTCTCCACTAAGAGACACCAGCGCTGTCCATCATCACTGCGATCATGGAAGGACGGATGACGAGACGGTTGGATTCTTACTCAAGACCCTGAATTGCCATGACATAAGGGCTTAGACCGTCGCCAGGGTTCAGGGCTAGGGTCTGTGTAGCGTCTGATCAGCCCGTCTGTTCTTGCTTAGTGAATGCTAGCAACCAGCGTGGAGAGGGGTATCCCAATTTCGCGACCACCTTTGCGCAGGCGGGCCTATGGATGGTCTGCGTATCGGGAGAGTGAATCTGTGGTCAAACACGTAGGACGAACTCGTCCGCACGTGACCTTCGCACTGAAAACCTTACCAGTCTCAGGGACGAAGTATCTTGATGTAATGTCGAACCAGTCGGATACAGCATGGATGGTCCGGGCAGAGGAAAGCGTCAGTGAGAGTCAAGCGGTGATGTACCCAACTTGCCTTTTGTGCTCTGGAGATAAGGATGAAGGATAGGAAGTAGGGGGACTGGGGCCACCCCTGTGCTTGCACCATCTGCCACCCCGCCGTTATTGGATGCAAGATCGCAGCTCTATCAATGTCTCATGAACATTACTGCCCCAGTTCTTTTCTGGTGCTGTCATCAGGGCGTTTGTCAAACATAGGCGCAGCGGCAAGAAGTGCTCACATGTCCTTCCCCACCAGCCTCCAATCATATCATCAGGTCTTTCACCAGTACATTTGCCCGTTGATCATGTCTGAAGTCCCGTGTTACCTGCATCCAGCCCATTATGTTTGGCCTTGCCGATACAGCGTCCACAATGGGCACTCCCGTTCGTCCCGTCTTTCCAACGCTTCGCAAGGTGATAATCGCTTGTCTCCCAAAGTAAACATTTGCATATATTTCTTGATGGAAATGGCGGCCGCCCCCAGTATGACACCCGAGGGGGAAGACGAGCGCCAACGAAGAAGTGAGTGTAGGAAACTCTTCGGCACAGCTGTGTTCGTAGCACCAACCGCATCAAGTGTCCGGTGTTGGAGTGAAGGGTCAGCGCGAGAGCTGGTGACGTACACTAGCTCTTGCACCCAAGCGACCAACTCCTGTCTCTCTGCTCACGCACCCCGTCGACCCCTGGGTGTTTTGGCTGTGCCTTGACAAGCTCCAGGGGTGGCGCGAACGCACCTCCGAGCGGAAGATCACACGCCGGCCGCAAGATATGTGCTGCGAGCTATGTCAGGCGCGGATGCGGCATATACAAGTCCACCTGGTATGCTAACTCAAACGGCTTGTAGTGTCGGCATCCACCCTATCCCGCGAATCTTTGTACTTTCCGCACTCTACTCTCCTTCACTGTGATTCTTGGCCTCCGCCTGCGCCGTCTGGAAAGCGGTAATCCTGCGGCTCCGAACTGAAGAGGACGGCCTGAGCTTCTCGTAATAAGTAGAAATCGTCTGAGCATTTTCCTCGGCTCCCGCTTCTCCGGCCAGGCCAAGCAGGTACGCATGGCCCTGCGCGTCTTTCCGCCGCCAATTCAAAGCTCTTCGACATACTCCGGCAACAACACTATTGAAGAGTTGCCGCCGTACACAGCGTGTTGTCGAATTGAGGATTGTTGTGTTCCACATCTGTCGCACACGTCAAAGGATCCGGCTTGTCTGTGAGGTGTGGTAGCCATGCACGGAGGAAAGGGGAATAAACCCTGAAACCGGTTTCCGTCAGTAAATCCCGCTGTCAAACAAAGTGGGGTCCCACATGACACATACCGCGTAGGCCCGCTCATACCTTCGTCAAAACGTACCAGGAACAATGATACACTTGTCATGGACAAACGTGCATTTAACCGTGCCACTCTGATGTGCTAGTTCGCAGATGCGGATGTCGCGACGTAGTTCATCCACCTCATACTCGATGTTGGCAAACAAGTGTTTTGCGTTCCACTCTCCGAGGACAGCCATGATCCTCTCAGGCAGTGTGATCCGCGGTCTGTGTGTTAAAGTAACCAAACGCGGTATGTGGAGTGTATCAAATGTTTCCTGTGAAGATTTTAAGAACGCCATGCCAACTAGTTAGGCAATGAACGGACCCTGTATATTCTTCAGATTTCGGAGGAGTAAATCAGACCATGCGACGCGCGCTCCGGTCATGAGCCCTATACGTCATGAGATCCTGCGGCCTCAGGACGAACAAAGCTCATTAGGTGTACACCTTCCAGCTTTCGCGCGTGCGGCCCGCCTGACTCAAAGCCCTGTTGTCCTTCACTATTGCGGTGTTCAATAAATGAAATCTGCTCGCGTCAATCTACTCACCACGTAGATCCTCCATTCTCATCGCAATAAACCATGGCCTCGCCCCTGTCGGCCTTCATTGACTCGCCAGCGTTTCATGAGCTCGGTCAGCTGTGCGTGCAAGGGCGTATGCTTGTCCGCTCTCGTCGCGTTCGGCTCTCAAGGGTAGCTATCTTGTTCGGCAAAGAATTTGGTGTCCTTACGCGTCTTCTTCAATGGTACTGAGCGGTGGTGTTGGCGGGCTCCTTAGCGTCGGCGAGGGTCGTTGCTGGTTTGCCGACACGAGACGGGTGATACTGCGTTGGCGCGTTTGCCAATTGTGGGGACAACCTGTGCATATAGTCGGGGGAGAGTGGAAAATGTCGCACATTTGACGTGGGCCATGTTTTTGTACTCGCGCAGGGATGTGGCGGACGACGTCTAACGTCGATTCCGCCTTCCGCTCTGCTATGTCGATCGAAGCATCACGTGGTCGTAAAACGCGTACACGCCCGCCGCGCGTGGCGCACCTCCCGCGTCAGACCCCCCTCAACTTCACAAAAAAGTTTGGACCGAGTAAGAAAAGTAGACATGAGCAAAGAATTGTGGTTTTTGACTCTCCTGAGCTATGAAATATGGCGTGCAGATGGCTATAGAACATTTTTAATCCTAACTTGTTGCTTAATCATCATCGTACACTAGATCCGGCCATCGCGTCGAGATGAGCCACAAGAGTGTTGCGATGCGTGCTTTCAGTATGTTGGCAGAGTTGTCTCACTCATGCCAGAGTTTACAGTGCGACACAACTACTTACGGCAATATTTTAGAGGGCCGCCAACTGTGCGCGAAATCGATCTTTTAGTGCACAATTTAAACCACGGACGGACGGTGTGACTCACCAGTGCCGGCAGAGATGACGCGCCAACGATGCAGGCGCGACCGGCTCTGAACCCGCACTGACAGAGCCATCTACCGTCTCGTACCAATGTATCTCTCCGAGTCGGCTGCGAGCTTCTCGCCGTTCTGCACGAACGATATATTCTGGCGCACCGGAGCTGAAATAAAAAAATAAGTCTCTCACTGCGGTCGTGGTAGAGATGGCCGCCGTCCAGATGGACCAATTCCTGTTGCGGTCAGCAGGGAAGAAGCTGACATTAATGCGTTGGGTGTATAAGGTTTGGCATGCACGATCAGATCGGGGGAGCACGTACCAGACGTTGGTGTATGTCTGTAGGTCCTATCAATTGATCACTGACGTGTTTTTCAAGTCGAGATGTTCATTAAAGCGGTTTAGAAGAGTGCTGACCATGTTGCTCGTGGTACCAACGTGAACTGTCCGTGAAGGCTGTGCTCATAGAGATTAAGTCCGTTTAAAAAAAAATTCTTGACATTGCGCGAGTATGGAACATTTATGAACAATGACTTACGCGTGGTGGAACTGTAAAGGCGCAGGCTGTCTCTCACATATGTACATGCCAACGGGTTACTTACCATGCCATTTATCAACTCCAGATGATTCACTCACTGCAATTTCGGAGTAAACAGACTGCTGGAACAAGTGCAGTGCCCGAGCAACCTTGTCCTCCTATAGAGGTTGTAACGAGAGTCCCCCATTCTATCACTGTCATTAGGCGTAATCGGCTATGGAGAGTTGTGACTCACGCTGGAATCCATGTTTATATTACGGCCAAAGTCAACTGTGCCCCAGTCTTTGACGTGGCAAAACGTCTGCCAACTTGACTCACGTAATTGATGCCGGCAATGGACTGCGATCATTGAATCACCCGTGCGCATCTCTATTGTTAATCACAACAACATTTGGAGGGGCGGGTACGCGGTAGTTTCGAGCTACCCGAGCTCTTTCCCCGCGAGAGACGCGATCTGTTACATGGCCTTGGATACCTACTATGCCCTTTGATAGCAAGGTGAGTCTGGTTGTCGAGGGCTTCCAAGCGAAGTCGTCCGTGCTGAATGCTGGATTAGCGGGGGCTGAGTGAGTCTGTGATGAGGAAACTGGGTCCACTGATCGAGGAGAGTGTACTGTAGAGAACGCAGGGGTTCAATATTAAAGAATTGATCCAGGTGGGGAAGGGGCCGAACGCACATAGGTGGATATAAATGATTTTGGTCGTTTGGCTCTTCTGAACGTAAGCTTAGGGGTCAGGATAAGCTATTACAGCTCTCATAGTATGATATGTGGATAGGTGAGAAGAAGCCCCGAATACTCGCAAGAATTGAATATCTCACATTCGATCCGGCATTTGCTTTCATCCTTGCCGTCGGTTATGCGACCACGCGCTCTTGGGGTAACTTAGCACCCATTGTCGTGGACACTAGCTCCATATTGCGTTAGGGTATTGGCCCAGTCGCTTTGATACTCGAATAGCTGCAAGAGAAGTACTTTCCTAGCGCCGGTTTGTGTAAAGGAACACGGGGCCAGCTTTGTAAAGATTGACATCTATCTAACGGTGTTGACATTCTAAAGATGCATGATGTTAGTCACTTGGATTTATGACTTCTGTGGCGTTAATTATACGCACAATCCATCGCTAGAGATTTCTTCTGTGAAGCGGCCAAGTGGGAGAGTCAGTACGAACAGATAATATTCACGCGGATAAGAGGCCTTACATTTCAATAAACATGAGAATGTCCGAGGCGTTGCATACTCCCATCGCTGTTCCTCGAGGCGGTGATTTTCAGTTTCCCCGAACGCCGGTCGGAATGGATAGTACAACAATAGAAGCGTAATCGGAAGAGCATGGCAGAGTGCATCGTACTGGACCTTGCTGAATCGGAATGTTTCGCGCGACCGAGTGCCGCTCCAAAGTCGCTCAGGCAGATCGATCTAGAGCACCGCAATTTTGCACAAGCTGCCATTTCATCCGGTACATGGCGAACATGGAGACTCACTGGCGGCAGACACGCTGGAGAACTGGCTCCAGAAGAAGCTGCTTCTGTTTCTAGGTTTGCCCCTCGCGATATGTAATTCGATCGCGGGGTCACGGTGACTGTCCCACCGGCAAGTGCACGATGCCGAAAGAGTAGGTTTGATAACGACACGGTGACTTGTACTGGCGCGGAGCTACCAGCTGATAGATCCTAGGTCGTGTGCGAATGCGAAGAAGGCCAGTCATTTTTGAACAGCGCGGAAGTTGTGTCTTTCGAATTGGCCAAAACGCCTATTGGTTGATGAATTCCTAGCGCGGCGGACAAAACGATATATTGACCGGTCTAGTATCGTTCGTAACGTGACGCGTCTGGTTAAGGTTCGGTTGTGAGATACTGTGTAGAATTTTTGCCGGAGGTGTTTTAAATCGTACGTTTTGAGTACAGCGTAGTACGCACAGAACTCGTTCCTACAGCCCCCCCCCCCAGCACCGTATGAGAATAGACCCTGTTGACCATGACCGAAGAGGACATTGACTCACGCTGTATCATGGTAGCCTGGACTTTCATCCCCCCGAACAAAGCTCTGAGTACTCAGCTGAACTTGTGAAATAGAGTTGGTGCCGACACTGGGTGCTCCATGTTCGACACGTCAAGGCTATTATAGGGCCCGTAATCCACTCTGCGCTGATGTCACTGTACACCTGAACGTCAGGTGCGACTTTGCAGCCGTCGATTCGATTTCGCGGTGACCGCCATGTACGAGAACGGCCCCCCAGCGACTGCGTCACGAGATCCGTAGGCTAAACGCTCCCACCCTCTCATCCAAAAAAAAAAAAAGAGAATGACGAACGTCACTACCGCGATAATCTCGGTGCGAAACACAACAGAAAACGCGCACCTCTACTGGGCTGAAGAAGTTGACCGTGAGGTCCACAGGGCCGGACTCCTCATCACGAAGGTGCTCTGGGTGGACGTGAACTGCTTGATCTGCATCAGCCCTTCCCCCGCGTGACACAAAACCGCAGGCCACAAGACACTCGCCGTGAGGCTCTTCTGCACCGACTTTTGGAAACTGGTGTTCGGGGACACCGGGTGCTCCTAGAAAGTTGTAACGTCGGTTGCCATCCACCTTTCACGAACCCGGCCCATCCCAGGAATCATGTGCTGCGGCACACTACCACACCACCGAATATCAGCATGTGGATCGGGAGTGTGCGAGCAGGATTGCACTCACGGAAAGCCGGTCCAGAAAAAAGAATACGCGGCCAGTCAGCGTTCAGCGCCGTCCCGCTGCCTTGATTCAGCCATGTCGAGAGGTACGGCGAGCGGACCGCGAGAGGGACCGACGCAGGGGATGAACGGCGTCGCGGTCCACGACACCGCCGCGGAAGCGTACACGACACACAAGCTCAAGACTCCCACCAGCGCAGTCAGCATGATGGTGCAAGAAGGAAAACGCAAAGACAAACGCGTAGCACACCTACGCGAGGCGCACCGAGAGGGGAATATATATGCTGTTGTTTGCCGGGCCAATGGTGACGTTTATGCGTATGCGCTGCGACGTCCAGAGCGTTGCGTTGATCACATATCCATTGCAGCTGGGATCATGGGACCCTAGGAAACCAATGCGCTACCTACCAGGGGCGGATGGAGCGCGAGAAGCAGTGAGCACCATGCACTGCTGCCTCTCATGACCACACTTGCCGGGGGGTTCATGCTGCACAGAGAGCTACGGGAAGAAAAAGAAATCAGCGTTTGTATGCAAGAAAGGCGTCACCGGTCGGTGCACAGCATGCGCACCCTCGCCTACGCGCCCGGAGCCGACGAATGTGCTGATGCCCGTTCGTAACACAGCGCGAAACAGTGACGACGGCCCCGGCAGGGAGATGGAACGCGCCGGGCGAGGGAAAGGGATCACGGACAGGCGCGGCCTCCATCAATGCGTATAGCTTAACTTTGCAGGGTCAAAATATCTTACAGGAAAGTCTTACAGAGCCCTCTTGGATCATCGCCTTGCATACGGGTATAGTCGATTCAAAACACCGATGCATTGTACTGCTGAGTAACCGCAGTAAAACATTACAACTACCGAAGGGCCAGTGCTTTATTAAGACAGAGACGAAGACCTGGAACCTACAAAGTATTCACCGCTGCATCACAGGGGCATAGAGACCCTGTGGTCGCGGTCGGTCGAACACGATGGTTGCACGCAGGGAATATGCATTGCGAGCTTCGAGGCTAGGCCTGAGCGACGACCGACATATGGAGGAGACGGATGAGCAATCGATAGCGGACACGATGGAAAGATCGCGCAAAGAGGGGAAGCTCAGATACCGTTTGTAGAAAGACACTCATCTGACCGACACATGTTGTGCAGCCTCGTACAGTGTGAATAAAAAACGTGACACTCAAGGCAAGGGAAGGTAGAATGAAGATAGATGAAAAGCCATGTCTAAGCACCCTCAACCATTTATTTGTTAGGATCGTCTCGCAGCCCGGCTTGACACGCTTGCACCCTACGCCTCATTCGAGGATCGTCCCTCGCAGCACACACATCTTGCGTTTTCCGTCTTGAAAATTTTACACTTACCTAGGGAAACAAAGCAGCGTGAGCAACTCATGTTAATCCGCAGAAAGGACGGCACGGAAAGATGGCAACCAACTAGCTCAGATACCGTTTCAACACTGTAGAAGAGTAAAGTCTCCCTCATCACGTGTAAACGCGCTCGGAATGTTTGGGAATATTACTTTTTGACATCACCGCGAGGCAGAGCAGGAGGAATTTCGACCTTACCATTCATGCATGCAGCGATTGGCATCGTGTCGGAGAGGTAGATCGAGCAGGACGACGCCAACGGAGAGACCAGCGAGAGACAAGTCGGAAATTTTGCGTTTTGAGCGCGAGCGTGTTCGTGGCTTGTTTGGATCCCCGAGATGCCAAATTGAGCCAAATAACGCGTCGGGTCGCCGACCGCTTACTGCGGGTCGCTGACTTCTTGCTGTTTGAGTGGTACTATTCAGATAGGTTTATCGGCGTATTGTGAACGTAAGGCCGTAGAGGTAACCGCTACGGGTAGACGCGTGGACACCTACAGCAGAATCACCAGGCCCTTCCGAAACCACTCTAATACGCTTTGTTGCATCCATAGTGATCAATTGAAACAAGATCAGAGGGTATCATGGCATGAGGGGTATCCAAGTCACACAAAAGGGTATCCAAAAGCATACAACACAGAGGCCCTACCAACACAATCTACAACCCTAACCCCCTCCTCACCCCATCCGTCAAATCCCAACTATCCGTATCCCCATGGACATCAAACATATTGACCCCCAGCAAGCCCGCCCAGCGCGCGTACGCGGCCTTCATCTCGAGGCTCTGCGGGTCGTCGTACGCGACGACCTGCGCCGAAAGCGCCGCGCCCGCGGAGCGCAGGTACGGGGGCTGCTCGAGCACGCGTCCCCAGCGGCGCTCGAAGCCGCGCAGGGCCGTGAAGACGTTGGTGAGGCGTGTCGTCGCCGGGGGGCGAGGGAGGCGACGTTTATCTCGGAGTCAGGGCCCAGGTCGGAAGTGTCGTCAGAGTCAGAGCTTCGAAGTATCGCCAGAGTCAGAGCCAGAGTCCGAAGTATCGTCGGAGTCCGCAATGTCGTCTGAGCCCGAGGTGTCGTCTGAGCCCGAGGTGTCGTCTGAGCCCGCGGTGTCGACCGTGTCGCCAGAGTCCGAGCCAGAGTCCTGTGCGCCGTCGTCATCCGCTCGCCGCCTGCCCGTCCACGCCGGCAAATACTGCAAGAACCCCTGCGCAACCAGCTCCCGAAACTGCACCGTGCCCATATCCCCGGTGCCGCCATCCTCATTCCTCACCATCGGCGCACTCGCCGTATCCACAACCGGCTCCCTCACGCTCCCCGTCCCCGCCCCCACCCCACCACCAGAAAGATGCATCGGGAATGCCGCGACACGAGAGCGCGCGCGTCCGGGTGAGTACGAAGCGGAGAGAAGAGGGAGATGTACCCGTACGACGGCACGCCGAGGACGATCTTGGAGGTCGGGAAAGCCGGCGGCGGTCCACGCCGCGACGCCCGCGACGGTCGCTCTGGCTGCTCTGCGTCGAGTTGTGGCATGCGTCGCTGAGGGCGCGCGTTCGGGACCGGGCGTGGTTCGACGCTGCCGCTCCGCGTTTAGCGTATATATTATTGTGGAGGGGGAAGGGGGACTCACATCCCCACGTATCGTAGTTCATAATCAAAATCCAATCCAACACCTTTGCAAAGCCCGACACGTCCGCGAAGCGTGGGTTGCCCCCCGCGTCCGCCCACGGCACCGTCATCGCGCGGCGGAAATCTTGGCCTGCGCGGGGAGCGTGCGGCGCAGGGAGCTGGAGGAACGCGAGAAAGTTCGCGCTGTCGGCCGCGCTCTCGGTGCTTGACCGGCGCGCGCCGGCCTGCCCGGGGAACTCCCATCTCGATGTCGATCCCGTCGAGGTTGTACTGTGTGTAGAAGCGCGGAGGCATGTTCTGCGCGAAGGTCTGCCGCGCTCTGTGCCGTCGCAACCGCCGCGAAAAAAAAAATACCTGCCCAAGCGGCCTCACTCAGCAATTCCACGAGAGGAGGGAGAAAGAATACGCACTTGCTCCCCGTCCACCCGCCAACGCTCACCTTGACCTTCTTCCCCGCCTGATGCGCCGCCGCGACAAGCCGCCGCAGCACGCCCGCGGTTCGCCGTATCCGCGACCAGTCCAGCACCGAGCGACAAGTCCGCGCGCGGCGACCGCGAACGCAAAGCGACCCAGTCGTACCAGGCTGAAGTCGACCTTCTCGGGCGGGAAGGAGGAGGTGCGGTCGCAGGTCCGGGTAGTAGGCATCATTGACGGGTTTTGGTAAGGTAGGGGCCATCTGATCGAGGGGTGTGGGGACGGGGAACGTCGCGGCGGGGGGCCTTGGGAGTTGAGGGTAGGAGCAGGTATGGTGGGCGGATTCACGGCGTCTTGGCCGGGGAGAAGGTGGTTGGGTGCTGGTGCGGCACTGCGGGCGGGGTGCTGTTGAGAGCTGGGTTGGGAGATTGGCGTGAGGGTGTTGGGGGAGTGATGTCTGTGAGCACAGTCGTAATGCCGACTGCTGGTAGTGTGTCTGTGAGTGATGAGGACGTCCTGAATGTCACTGGTCGTCGACGTCGAGGATTCGGCCATGGCTTTGAGGGCTATCGGTGGTAGTCGACACAGACGCAGCGAAGAACTAGAAACGACGTTCGATCCAGAGACGTCCGCGGAGTGCGTAGTCGCCGGCGAAGAGTTCCAGCTTGGATAGGCTACCAGAGGCGGTGCCATAGTAGACCCGCTAGAATCGCTTCGGCTGCAACGCTGCCGAATTGCATAATGTCTGTGCCAGTCTGTGGCAGTCAAAGAGGCCCCCAGAACACGTCACATGTGGAGCTCACCATTGTGTCGTCGTCGAGCGAGTGCGCTCGCCGCTCACGCAAGCGCTGTTGGAGGCTACGCCCCTAGTTTTTCAGCGACCCCCCCCCCCGGTAGGCCACCACCGGATTCCAAGTCCGCTGCAATGGATCATTTGATCCCAGACCACTACACCCGCAGAACGTACATCGTGGAGGAAGCCCCGAGACAAATCTCTTCCCGGACAATACAGTAGGTCAGCCGAACGAGCAGAGGCCCAGCTTTTCGGAGGTAGGTTCGAACCCGTAGATAGTCCCAGTAGTCATTTGTTTATCGAGAACAGATCCATGTCGCCGGAGCGCCCGTCGACTCTCACATACAAATTGTTTTGTTGAAAGGTCTCCGATTACCCAGTTCGTCTAGAGTGCCACTTGGCCCCTAGATGACAACCCGTGCCAAACGTCGAAAATACCCGCGTCTCTGCCGAGCTTGTATAGGTGCAACCCGTTCGCCGAGAACTCCCATACACAGTACGACCGCGTCGAGCCAGTCGGCTTTACCTATTCCGCCCGTCTCCGCTTGCCTGCAGAATCGTCTCAAACACGCGTGCTGCGTCCAGCTGCCGTGCGCCCTGCCATCTTCTATTGTTCTTTCCCCAACGAGGCGCGCGGAAGAGCGCACTATGTCCCCCGAGCGCGGTTACGGGGGGGCTGGGTGCTCCGCCCGGCGCGCCGGGATCGAGCGCGAGCCGAGGAGCGGCGTCATACAGCGCCCGGTGTGCTTGAGATGGTGCGCATCGCGATATGTAGGAAGGGGTCACTAAGACCGACAAGATCCACCAGGTGGTGGTCGGTGGCCGCGGGGGTGGTGGGTGGGGGTTGAAGGCAAACAGAGCAAAAGCTCACGCTCGATGATGGACATCGCGAGGTCGGCGGCTGACTCAGGACAGGTCTCGCGGCCATGACGCGATCTCGGCGCGTGCCGGGCCTATGCGGCGTAAGACAGTGATGCGCATCCTACGGACGGTGCGTGCCGGTTCGTGCGTTGTGCCAGGACCGGCCCGTGTCCATTACTCGCGTGTGTTCTCGAAGACCCTTGCATTCCAATAATATGCCCGCTGATAGGGGTCAGGCCGCCTGCGCACCGGACGTGGCAGAGATGCGACAGGGGCTGACGGCGGACCTTGTGCGCGATATACACCTTGCTGCCGTGCGATCCTGGCCACGTGCAGGCCCCAGAGGCACCCAGCGGGGCGCAGCCGCACGCCTCGCATCCCGCGCCATCCCATTTAGCCCCATATACGGCACATTGTGGCGGGCCCCCGATCGCACGCGCTGCAAGGTCCGGTGCCGCAGCGGCAGACGTGGGGCGGGAGGATCGACCTCGGTGAGAGCCATGCGCTGAGCCCTCGATCGTGCACACGGGGGCATGCTCTTCTAGCGCGCGACTCATGGCGCAGGACCCACTGGCTTATGCGAATCGTAGGGAGCTGAGCCAGACGCGATTAATATTTATTACGACGACGCGGACTGGGAGCGTCTTGCTATTGCGGTCGGGGTCGGTACCCGCGAAAGCGCGAGATGCGCCGGGGGCGCGGGGGCGTGCCGGGGCGTTCTCTCCCCCTCCGCCTCCACGCTCCATATTATCCGGGTGGTTTGCAATCCTCACGATCGCCTCCCTCGCCGACTAACAGCGCGCACCAGGTGCTGCAAGAGCAGGGTCAGGCGCGTCGACGCGAACGCAGATGGGGCCCAGGCCATGACCACGAACCGTTATCCCGCCCCGTCCAAAAGCGGGAACTCTGATCCCTCACAGTAGCCCGACGGACCACGAACAGCGCGGCTGAAGAAAAGACCAAGGATCGCCCGGTGCACATATGTACGGCATGCGCCAGGCGAACCCAGCAACCCGCGCTGATGATCCTTATATAGCGAGCGCACCGTGTCGACGCGAGTGGCCTCGGCCCCCGGTCGTTGAGCGGTGGCCCCTGCGAGCAAAGCTTCTGGGTCTGGGTCGTCCAGGCGCGTCGCACTTGCCCCGCGGACGTCGAGGTTCCCAGGAGCTATATGTATCGCTGCGTGGGTGCAGCGAGGGCGCGCAGTCGAGGCCTGGTGCGATACCGAGAGGCGTGTATCAGCGAGTCCTGCGATGTAGAAATGGGGTCGGCCGGGGGGTGGTCGAGGCTCGGCTGATCTGTGGCGTCTCGTCCCTGGGCCCTGGGTTAGATTACAGAGGGATGAGTCGTTGTCTGCGTTTGTGTGCCCTCACTGACCCGAAATTAAGAGTCATTAGAAACGCATTCTGTACGGGCGCGTCTCGATGTATGAACGGCAACGTGCACGCCAGATCAACCGAGTATAGACCCGCGCGCGCAATAACCGTCCTCGCTACACCCCAAAAACGCCGTCATTCCTCCACCACATCCTAAGGCAACGCAACTCTCCAGTTGTCAATCAGGCCGCAAAACCCAAACACGCACACCAGGCAAAGTCAACGTCGGCCCGGACGACCAGGGGCCACAGGCGATCAGCACCCCAGGCCCAGATCCTGCCACGGTGACGACAGGCGGTAACCGCCCCTAGCGCGCATGGCTATGCACCATCGGCGGGTGCTGGTGCCCATTCAGCTTCCCTACGGCTGTCAAGTTACTTCGACCTAAACCACGTATTCCGATTATTGATACCACACGGCCGGCTCTCTATTACGTTGGTGGTGGGCGTTTGGGTTCCGTAGGGTTGCCGCTGCATGTGATGATACCTAATAACCCGGGCAGCAGCCCCGCCAGATGAGGCTGCTTCCGTGGTTCCACTCGCCCTCGATCTCGCCTAAGTTTACGCTCCATCTGCGACAGACGTTCCGACCTAAATAATCACTGAGTTCATCTGAGTATACACAAATTCGCGTGAGGAATGGGGCTCTTTTGTACTTTACACACACCGGCAGCCTCTTGGCGGGGCTTAGGCACACGCCCGAGGCGGACCCTGTGAACTCACTTACAATTTCAACTGCGATTATAAGCAGGGTTGTCTGTAGACCCAGCAGTGGCTTAAACCCGCAGACGTCTGTCCGAGCCCAGGAGGTTACCCAACAGAGCCACTAGCTCGCCACATCAGCACAAACTCCGAACCCTCCGGTCGAATAAAAAAAACGTTTTCGCATTCACTATACCCGAGAGCGCGTTCGCGTAATTAGTCCGAGGAGCCGTGCGACGTGCCTCTGTCCGTGCCTGGCTGTCGACGCGGGACGTTCTACACTTCGGATCGCTCCACAGCCGTGCCGGGCCTGCGGCAGGGCGCGTGGCAGGCACCGGGGTGGACATTTGGCCCTTGCCACGGTTTTTCTTGGAGGTGGTGAGCTGGCAGGAACTGGGAGGGAGGGTTGTTGAGGGTGGAGTGGGATTGGATGGAGGGACAACGTGGTGGACTGGGACCTCTGGTATAACTACTAGCTGTGGTAATAGCTGAGGGTGTGGCAACGGATAGCTGGAAATGCGGATGCTTGGAATCCCCAGTTTGGCAGATACTGCATTCATTAATGCGGTGTCGGTTGCAGCTTTGTTCTGAGAACTTTGTGGCCTGGCATTGGCTATGTGTGCGTATACCACACGTACGACGGCTGTGGACTTCGCGCTGCTTCAGCGGCTTTCCGTTGGCGAACGAATGGGAGAAATCTATCTGACGAAGGCCTCAATCATTTACACATGCAACTCAAATGCGACATGATGCCCTGGTAGCCAATCGGCTATTTTGGGGGGACGTGTGAAACGGCCAGAGGACGTTGGAATAACATACTTGCCATTTGAAACCCGCGTACAGTGCACCAACCAACTATTTATTTGCTGTCGAAGCAAGAAACACAACATAGCGCATATGTCAGGGATCCCATCGACTTCCCGTACATCGAGTTCAAATCATCCACTGCCCAAGATCGGCATTTTCGAGGGTGCCCTCCACCAGTGAACAACGATTTGTTGAATTGAGAACAAACACGCACGATTTTCACACGCGCGCGTCGCACAACTGCCTCGCCGTCAAAGTCCGTACCGCACGTGACACAAAACATAGCACATATGTCAGGAATCCTATCGTCTTCCTGCACGACCGGCATTCAAAACGCCAACATCCCCGCGTCCAAAGAACCCGCGGTGATTAATGAGCAGTACCAGGGGTCCACGCGCCACCCCGCCTTCCAGCGCACGTCGACGGGGACGGGCGTGCACCGATGTGCGTTCTATTTTGCGCGAGGCACTACCCACCCGATGGCGCCCGAGTGGCGGATCGCAAAGAACCCAGGAGTGCGTGTCCAACGTGATTGCGAAACGGCGGCGGGCGGCGCGGGGTGTTTGTTGAGAGCTAAGCGAGTGGGCGAACAACAAGAAAAGGCGGGAGGAGGTTCACTGCCTGCTGGCCCTGCAGGGAGGGCGCGCGCTGCGCGCCGTCGGTTTGTAACGCGATAGCCATCGACACCACCCGGTATCAACGGCGGACGAAGAGCTCTGCCCTCGCTACACGGACAGCAGCTTATCGAGCGTGAGAGCGCACACTCAGCAGCAGCTATCCGGAATCCCCAGAACCCTCGGATGCGGCGCAATTAACCACCAAGGAAAGGAAGAGGAACCGCCGCCGCCGTGACAGGGTGGTGATGGGGCGAGAAGGTGTGCGTGTTGGATTTGACAAGCGTTCTTTTTTCACAAGCTGACAGAAGTGGGGGGCTTGTGTGCGCTGAGATAGCCGGGAAGGCAGGACGCACGGCCGGTAGGGATGTATAGCTGCACAGCGCACGGTGGCCTGGGCAAGCGCACGTCGATTTCTCGTCTAGAATAGGCAGCAGGAGGAGGGACGGATAGACTGCGGTAGGCGTTGTGGAGCCAGGACGCGGGCGGGGGGCCCCCGTTTGGGCGCGGGCCTCAGCGACTAGGCCCGAACGGGACTGGTGGCTGATTTCGGGGGATTCGCTTACGCGCGATGGGCGAGGATCTGAGGATGGGGTGCCGGAGCGGCCATGGAGCCGACGACGCGCGCTGCTGCTGTGTGCGGGGGAGCACGGGCTGCTTGCGGTGCGACGAAACGTTGTTGGGGACAAGGACGGCGATCGGGCGTTCATGCTCGCATCGCCGCGTGTGGGTGGAAATTCTGCCGCTGCGGTGATGGGGGGCACAAAGGATGCGGGACCAAGCGCACTCGACTCTTGGGACAGCGATTGCGACGGAAAGTAACGGCTGTCTGCTTCGGATCTGCCATGCCCGGCTGCGTGACGGCGCGGACGGGCGTAAGGCTGCCATCTGCGCAGTGCGCGCACGAATAATTAGCGGGCGGCAAGATGCAAATCCTGAGATGCCCGCAGGCGCTTACATAACCAGTACGCGCACGGGGGGGAGGATCGTAAAGCAGTCCGCAAGATCTGAATCTGGCCGATTGGCTTCTCGCCGCTTGGGGCGTACCATCCTTGGGTGGGGCCGCACGCTCAGCCTTTAAAGCCTCCATCCGTCCGCTCCACAGCGACGCACCAACCATACCCTTGCCCCACGCCATCCACGCCACCCGTCCCTTGGCTACCGTACCCCTGCCTATACTACACACCCCATAGCAGGCCTCCTCCCGACCGTCCCCAAGCTCCCTGCCCCGGAGCACACACCATTGCCCACCACGCCCCCCTACCCGCGCTGCCCCGCCGGCGCCTCGGCGCGCAACACCCGCCCTGCACCTCCGCCCCGAGGAGCACCCCTATCCCGGCCGCGCCTCATCGGCTCCCCGCGCTGCTCGACAAGCTGCTCTCGCCCGGCGCGGCGCCCCCGCCTCCAAAGGGCTGCCCTCGCGCGCAGGACATGTGGATCGACGGAGACGAGTTCGGCACGCACAAGGGCGCGGGACACGCCGCCCGTGCGCGCACTACCCAGCCAGCGCACGAGCGGCGGACTCGACCACAGGGCTGTAGAGCTCGCGAATCTCGCCTCTCCGACGGCCAAGATGCGTGCGCAGCGCCGTTTTGCCGCCGCACCGAAGCGTGGGAGTTCATTGCCTGCGTTTACAGCCCGCGCACCGTCGCCACACTAAACCCCCGCTGCGGCACCTTTGCGGGCCTCCTCCTACCCACCAGCTCTCGCACGAACGCCGCTGCAACGCAGCGCGTACACGACGTCACTTGCCGAAAACCTCGCAGAACACGCAGGAAGGAGTACCGCGCGCCCCCCACGAAGCAGTGCATGCCAACACCCTATCAACTCGCGCCCTTCGCGCATTCGGCGTGTAGCGTGCGCCGCGCGCGTGCATGCGCACCCGTAGCCGTGTTGTGGCTCCCACTTTATCCGCTCGGGCTCGTGTCCACTCGCGCAAGCTCGGGATCGCGCTCGGGATCCGGAGCGCACGCCCGGCGTAGTCATAGTCGCCGCACGCAAGCCCCATCAGGCGGCCCTGTGCACCGCCCTCTGCGCTGTCTGATCGAAAAAAAAAACCGCACGCTGCGGCCGTTCCCACGGGTGCCCGCAACCTAGACCTCCCCGACTCGCACTTCGGTGCTTCGCGTCCCACCACCGCGCCGCGGCACCCATCCGATCTGCGACGCACCCATCCATGCACCGGTTCGATTCAGGCAGTCGCCTTCCCACTCGCCGCTTCGCTGGCCTACGTGACGAGCTTTCGCCGCGCATTTCGCCCCCCTGCCGCGTTGCATCGTTCGTCATCATATGCCCATCAGCCCGTGCGCAGGGTAGGGCTTCGTATCGCCCCTTCCGCGTCCCCCAGCGTCAGATGACGCATGAGTCGGTTCCAGCACCCCCCGTTTTCTTGGACGCTCTGTATGTACATTGCTTAGAAGCACTTGTCTGTAGATTGTACAATCAAACAGCTGGTTTGTGTATGCATGAATAGGCGGAAAGGGAGCTAAAGAACTACGACGCTCCCGCAGTGCACGAAGTGGTTCGCCTTGCACACATCTGATTTAGTGTGCTCCTCGAATTTAGAGGCTATGTACCAGTTCTGCCTATATGTTTCAGAACACTTGGGAATCTTTCGTGGTGGACAGCGGTCTTCACCCGTCGATGCAGCTACGGACGTGGACGGATGGTGTGCGTGATCCCGTCGCGTTTTCGTCGTTCGCTTTTGCCGAACCTAACGCACGAGCTCTCTTCGTGGCTCGTGTTCTTGAACCATTTCCCAAGCGATAAGATTGCGTTCTGCACGCGCTCTTCTTCCCTAGGCACCTCAAGCCTCACGCTTTCTTCTTGTTTTTCTCTCCAAGCTCGGACCTTACCTCTCGGACCGCAGGTTTATTTCTCACCAAACAACCCACTGCGGTGAGTCCCCCCGCGCTGGATCCTTCTAACCCCAAACACACGCCGTCTGTCCTGCAGTTTCTTCTTGCCCCGTCCTAGCGCGATACAATTAGTGGCAAATGCCGGATTGGTGGCACAATTTCGATTGGCCCACATCGCACAGCACGCGCGCGCCGTCGTCGACACCACGCGGGGCCGCATCGAGGTTGGCGGCGCTGCCCAAGTGCGTGATGAAGGCGCATGGATCAGTCGGGGCAGGGACATGGGCGGTTAGGAGGAGGGGAAGGGGTGTGATCTGTGGGGAGTCGCGACGCGACGCTTCGTATCTGGTCGACGTGTTGGTTCTTTGGACGTTTGGGCACGGGGCCGTGGCATTGTTGTTAGTGCTCTCCGCTACTCTTGCCTGGCGTGGGGGGTTTTGTTTTTTTTTTTGGGTTCCGCGTGTCGGGCGTGGGCCAGCATATTACGGCGGGCCTGGACTGCGGTCGCTGCGCGCTGGGTATTGATCCTGGAGTGCCTTTTGCTATCGCAGAGGAATAAACTGCAGGTCAGTCACGTTGCGACGACTCGACGGCGCTTGGACTGCGCGACGGTGCTCGTCCCGATCCTTTGGCCCTCGGTTCGCGTGTTCGATATGCTTCGGCGTCCTACCACCGTAGGACTCGCGAACTGCTCCTCTTCGCAGGGGGGGGGGGGTGCACGGTATATTCCGCCACCTTCTCACAACACGCCCCCACGTTCCGCACTTGAGAAAAGAACCAGCACACCCCGTCGCCGCTTTCCTCCCCGCGTTCGGCGGCAGCTGGTCGCCTCTGTCCGATAACAGCACCAACCGGGAGCGCGACTGAATGGGAATGGCCCCTCGGCGCGGGGCTGGTGCACAGGGGGGATAGGGGAACAGGGCGAGGCTGTGTCGTCTCTTCGCGGGCTCACTACTCCTGAGCACGCATCTTGGGTGGGGTGAGGCCGCGCGCCGAGGTGCTTTACGAAGCATACGGCTTTGACGTAGGTCGTTTTGATACATCTCGGTGTAGTGACGTGAGTCTGCCGCACATTCGCGATGCCCATACCCAGCGAGCCGCAGCTGACGGGACCCTCCCTCGCCCTTGGCTCTCTCCCTCTGCACCTCCATCCAGACCCCCTCGACCCTGCCCCCTCCCAACCTGCGCTCCGCGAGTCACTACCCACGTTCGCGCCCCGGCTCATTGTCTCCCCCGCACCGCGCCAGCCTATCTGCACCACGCCCATTCCCCTCGGACGATCTGCATCTGCGCGCGATCCGCTGTGGGCGTGTGCGCCAATGCTGATTTTCGATAGTTCGCGTGTGTGTGTTGGGGAGTTCCTTAGCTATGGGCTGTGAGGAGAGCCCGGAGGGGCGGGTGCGGCTCTAGCGGGGCGAAGCTTGCCTGCTTCGCGCCCCTGTCCAAGTGATAGCTAGAGAAAACGCGATATGCATGGACACAACATACTTGGTATCAGTTTTTTCTTTGTCTTGATGATCCCTGGCTCCTCGTCAACTGGTCTGCACGGCGCAGCCCGCTCGTGCTTCTACAGACGCGGGCGGACGCATGGGCAGCGCGTCGCAGTTTAGGCGCGTCGGCGTGGATAGGGCAGAAAGACAATGCCCTCCGAGCGCCGTTCCATCCCAATCAGGAGGGCAACCCGTGTCCCTCTGATACATTGCAGGATATAGGCGGTATGACGCTCCCGCGTCGCGGTCCTATCTCCCTGTGCGGGGAGCGTATTCGTCAGCCTGGACGGGAGTTTGGCCTCCAGGTGCAGGTTCGGAGGAGGGTGGGCACATTGCTTGACGCCGCGTCGAGAGTCAGAGGGCCTATCGGTCCGGTATTCGGGTGTGCCTGGGAATTGGTTGGAAAAACGCGTGTGCGCACAACAGTGCGGTGGTGTTCGCTCGTGATGCGGGGGTTGCGAAACTAGAAGCCATTGTTGTTCGCACGGTGTCCGTGCGTAGTCCGTGATGGATGGACGCGGTTGGGGGTCAATCGGGGCGAGCTGCGCTGCGATATGCTGTCACTAAATTATGCGGTATAAAATAAGAAAGATTTACACTGCGTATGCAAGATATTAGGTTCATAAGAGCGATAATTACAGAGATCCGGATGCAGGACCCCATGTTTCGCGGCCAAGAATCGAGGGCATCCAGCACACCGCATGAGACGGCGCGGGGGTCTGGCTTCTCAACAAGCCGCCCTCGGAGAGCTGTGTGGAGAGGTAAACTAACCCCCACCCAGCGCTGCTCATGCTATCACTGAAACGCACCCATCCCCAGTCCGCTCAGTGCGTGTAAAAACGTCGCAGCCCACGATCTGCGTCGGAGGGGTTTCGGGGTGCCCTGCAGCGCGCAAGTAGTGCAATTTTTGTCGCTGGATCCAGTGATTGGCGTCGCACGGGTGACCTCATTCCTCCCTGCCTCGATGCAGCTTCTTGGAATTGCGTTTCGACGCAGACGTCATCATCATCGTGGGCGGGAGACACAAGGTGTACTAGGCGCCGGAAGAGGGCGCGTCAGTTGGGCGCGTCAATGCGCCGGCGAGCCGGCGCGGGCTCCGTGGTTCTCTACCGCCATGTCGCCCGACGCGTTCGTCGTGTACGCCACGCCGCTCTCACATAAAAGGCACTCACCGACGCCCGCAGTCACAAACGACACGTCTACGACGCGGTGGGACGGTGTAACACGCGTGTCTTGACGCTGCGCACCTCCAGCGGCCACGACGCGTCCAATCTCCTCCGCGGGTCTGCGCCCAGTGTGTACGTACACGACACACGCTACATCGCGCCTGTGCGCATTTTCTTACACATCTAACCCCCTTTCTGACACTCCCACATACAGGGCACGTCTGCTACGCCGCAGAGTGATGCCGTACCGCTCTCGCTCTGGCCAGGCCCCTCGCAGCGGCCGTCGACCACGCGTCCGCCTTCGCACCCCCTGTGGGGTTTAGTCGCGATTCTGCGACCTGTCTGTTGCGCTGGGAGCACACGGTGAGTGCAGGCTAAGGCGCAAGGTGCGAGGCGTCACGCCGGTTCCGGAGCGAGCGAGCCCCTCTACGGACGACCACTACGCCCGTTGCGTTATGAAAACCGTGTCTACGTTGTGTTACGGCGCCGTAGTTAGGCTTATGGCGCTGCCTTTGTCTCCGCATTCACCTCGCCGCGATTACCGCACGATAGGGAACCAGCCCGAAGGCGTAACATCGGTTCCGTCGCGAGCGAGCCCCTCTACGAACGACCACACCATTTGTTAAGACACAAGAAACCGCCCATCGCTCATCTTACGTTCCCGTCGCCAGGCGTAAAGTGCTGTCTTTTTCCCCGCTTTCGCCTCGCCGCGATTACCGCACATAGGGAACTGGCTTGTGTCGCGAACGCTGCCGTGACTTTGGTTCAAGGGTACTCAGCTCATAGTTCCACCACACGTCACGATCGAGCCCGTCACTGTTGTCTTAGGGTGGCTGGGTTGCTTTGGCTCGTGGTTACGGCAAGTGGAAGGACGATCGCAGTGTGGGAGGCGTCAGGATCCTTGGATCCTTTGTCGCTGAGACGCCCCTTTTTCCACGACGGCGTGTTCGGGCAGGATGTGAGTGCCACTGGCTGGCCCTCCTGTGAGTGCTCGCGCTGACTGTAGGGTTTGCGCACAGAGGACGCTGGACGTTGCAATGGAATTGATCCTGTGCATTGATGCGCATTGTAGATGTTGGACCCTGGAATGCGTGTTTGAAGTCGAAGAAGAATGTCGTTCATTGTAATTTATAATTGGCTATATTGCGCAAATACACAAGTTAGGCTATACGTGTCCGTTTGTTAGACTACGCGTGTTGATCAGACGTTACACGACTTCGTTTACGGCTCTAGAGAGGCTGACCATACACCCATGCGTCCTTAACCCATTCACCAACGAAATTTTCACCAAGCACAGGACCCCTCCAATAAAATCCCCAGCCGCTTCAAAGAGACACCAATCTCCAACCCCCCCCTTTCCGACAACACCAGCTCTCACAGCTTCACTCCGCCCTTGCCCCTTGCGCCCCACTGGACAAAAACGTAGGTGGATAACCCGCCTCAAGCCCGCTAAAAAACTGTGGGCCCTAGCAGAAAACGGCACGAACATCAGCACGAAGCACCGCGGCGGTCTCGTGGCGCACAGAAAGCCGCCGGCCGAGAGAATGGGGAGGGCACCCTGCGGCGGTGATGTAACTTGCGCGAAGGGGGGTTTACGCTGCGTTTGCAGCGGGTGCAGACACAACGAGGTGGCGAGCCACACCACGATTATTACCGTACAGACGATCGCCCACCGTGAAAAATGGACATCCCGTTGCGCTTTGACGACGATAGCGCACACAACAACTAAAGAACCAGCAAGAGAGTCAGTAAGGGCCTCTCGCCACCACGGTTGCGCCCGAACGAAGGAGAACATGGTTGTCGGGGACAGTATACACGGACACACAAGCGCACCGCCCCACCCAAGGACGCTCGCTCTGCTTATAATCTTATTCCGCATGCGCGGCCCTGTGTGTCCTGGGCACAGGAAAGGCGCATCTGGGAAAACGCGGCGGCGTTAAGTAACGTTCAACTAACGCCCCATATACTACGTAATTTAAATGAAGTAAAGCTGAAATATGTTATATACCTGGGTATGCCCAGCCGGTTCACGATTACTTAGCGTTAATTTTCGTTATTTTAGCGCTTTTTACCGCTCAATTCATTCTGGCATTAACACCATTGTATGTCACTGCTTTACTCGTGTTTGCTCACGCGCCTGCACAACGACAGCTGCCACACTGCACACGGAGGTCTAAAAAATGTTGCATTGGTCCTACTACAGCAGGTAATTACATGATGCACAGTACTTGAGCAGGAAAACGACTACTAATCTAAACACCGTGCAGCGCTTCACCTCACCTTGATAGCGCGGGAGCAAGCTCCATGGTACTGTGAGAGAAACAATGTCGAAAGTTGTAGTCAGCAACTGAGTACAGATCGTAAAGTGTGGGTCTGTGACATACCGATATACCACATGCAAATGTGGAACTGGGGGTAAGGAGGTGAGCCGGACCACCTCATACTGGTGGGACAGACTCTTGTTAGCCATAGCGCCCTCCATAGCAGATGTACAGAATTACCATAGGGCACTGGTACTATCTGTATGTGCACGCAATCGCACGGCATAGGCACCCATCAGCCTATGATGTCGTCAAAAGTGCTGATTGCGCACAGAGGACAGGTGACTCACCGGCATAAGTAATCGAGGCCGCTCCCCACAAGTAGTCCTGTATGTGAGCGACTTTGAACAGTACTATGAACCAACGAGTACACACCTCGACGGACGTTGCACTTTCGATGGCCATGCACCCCGATGGACACACACCTCGATGTACAACCATAGCGAACGAACGCCCCTACCGAAGGGTGATTCTGCAACTTGTTAGCAGGGCCTTCTGGCAGCACACCAAGACACCAAGGGGCGAAGATGTGAGGGGGCGAAGGCAGATGAGGCTGGAGGCTGTGTTAGCAAGCGTGGAAGGTCAACGAAGGTAAAGGAACACAGTGAGGGCGAGGGGCCGACGGCGTTGCCAGCACGCCCGAATTTATACGTTGTTTGAGGGAGCGCGATGACATCACCGCAGCGACGCCAAACGCCGTGAGGTTATGTTGACTGAGTCAGCCGCCCGTTCGTGCGTACTTAGGGATAGGTGAAAACTAACAACGAATAACGGTGCGTTACCTTGGATAACAGTGCTAGTAGTCAATAATGTTACTTAACATACTTCCTTAACAGAGTCCATTTTTCCAGATGCGTGCCGTTTCGCGCTAGCCGCTGGCTTCTGCTGGCCCACAGGCAGGCGAGAAGGGCTGAGGGGCGCCGGCGGTGGGATCGCGCTTGGACTCGATCGAGCGCAAGTCAATCTTGGTGGAGCGGAAACGTTGGGTTGTTGGTGAGTCGTGAGCACGTTTGTAGTGTGGTTTTGTTTGTTGCATCTCATCCCGTTGTCAAGCTGCTCGAGATATATTATACTCTCCTTTTCGAGTTTTCTGCGTGCCATAATAGAGTCGTGTGCATCTGGTTCTGCTAATTCTCCTATTTTTTTTTTACCCCTAAGCTTGTGATGTAATGAAAGTGAGTCTTTCTTCTCCCGCTTCGTCGAACCTCAGGACCTCCAAGAGAACGATACCCATATGCGGCACGATCAGATCCCGGCAAGTTCCTACGCAGTTTATTTCGCGGAGAAACACATCCTTTTGCGGGACAAACTTGACACGGTGCGGGCTATGCATACGAACTCGATCTTACACTGCCCAGAAATTTTGCCACAGAAGCTTGTATGTGTATATCATCGAGCCATAAAAACCCTTTTTTTGACCCTGCTATCCCAACCTAAACACCAACAATCCCCTCTTTGAAGCATGTACGGACAAAACCCCTCCTTAAACCCCAGACAACGACGGTGCGCCCAACCAAAACCCAGCTTTTAAAAACCCCCCAAAAAAAATCCCTCCGCACGGATTTGACACTTTTCGACACTCGGACCACCAACGCACCGAGTGCGCCGAAACCCCCTCTACATGAACGCGTCAGCGTCGGACGCTATAATATCGCCACGCAACAGCGGGGGAGCGCGCGGGCGGCCGGCGACTTCTGGGGCCCCAAATCGGGGCCCGCTGCGGCGCCCCTCAGTTCAGGCAATCCCGAGCCTCGCCGCTGTGGGGGGGAAACCCCGGGGGCGGGACAGCGCGTGGGCGCAAGGACAGGACCGGTTACATAACGTCTGTTGCTTTTCTAACATTCAGAAGTGCGCTGTCAGGTGGGTTCATTTCTGCCCCGACTAGGGTACCGTGTAAGGTGGGGGGGGGGAAGTCTCTCAAGGTTCTGTCTACTACACGCCGGCCTTCGAATCTCATGATATAGGGAAGGCGTGTTCGATGTACCACCCTGTGTCCAGGGCTTCTTCGCCGTTATGTCCAAGAGACGTCGTGAGATGTGTTGGACTGATATGCTAGGTAACTCCGTCTGGAGGGGCCGTCACTTCGATTGCTTCACTGGGTAACGTAAACAGTTGGCAGCGCGAGCTGCCTGCAGACCTACGGAAATTAATACGTGTAAGCTTTTCCAATGCCCTACTTTCTCATGCAGCACACGACTTCGTAGTTGCTCAACGCGCATGTCTAGGTAGACCAGAATGCGGTCACTGTGTTTTCACTTGACGCCGTCGGTACGAAGACTTCGAAGATGTCCGCACGTTTAAGTTCCCAAGTTTTCCCGCGTAAGCTCATGAGTTTCATCAGCCGAAAATCCTAAACATATTGACCGACGCTGATCACACTGTGTCGTCAAGAGGACTTTCTACTATCCCATGATGCTACTCCGCCGTTTCGGTACAGGGTTTGGCCACAGATACTTTCCAGAAACTTTCCGGCTTTCGTATCCACAACGGGCGCAGGCTTCGATGGCAACATTGTGTGAGCCAGGTCATTCTCCGATGTCTCCAGAATTACGCAGGAACTCATGTCGATCGACGATTCGTGGTTCTGAATTCTACGTTCCCGAATGGCCCACATCTTCTTAGCAATGTCCCTGGCAGGAGCGGGCTCACACGACGGGTCGGACATAAACGACCCTGCTGGGCTACGGTAACCGCATTAGATCCTTCAGCCTGGGGACTTTGTTATGGGTTGATTTTCTACTAATCTACTGCACTTACGACGGGATACATAATCTAATGTGGTGGGACGGACGAACGCAATTAACGGGCCCCCTTGCCATTGAGGTCTTTCGGGACCGAACTCACAACGCCTCAGTCCAGGAAAATCGATTCTCCGGTCTCGAAAGCGATATACTTATATCAGTTCTAGCATATTCTGACATTTCCAGGAGCTTTCAGTCCATCGGTTCCATCCGGACCGACCATTGGGGGCAATTTTTGCCATCCGGAAAGATCTGGCTACATCGCCGTACTCGGAACCGGATCCGACTCTTGCCAGCAGGACATTTGGAAGAACGCACGCGAATGGTCACACTGTCCCTCGGAGGGGGGAGGGAGAGAAGAACTGTTATACAGTCAACAAGCGTTCCTTTCTATCGAAGCCGTACTCTAGCGTGAGTGTTTTGCCTTCCCTAGCGGCGGAAGCAACATGCCTAGTTTCGTGGCCTCTCGAGTGGTCGACCGTTTTTGGGAACGGATCGTCTCCTATGACGATATTATCTCAATACTTCGCGGTACCGTTACTGGGCGAGATCGAACAATGACTTGCATGGCTACTCTATCAGCACTGGCAGTAGCCGTTATCTAGCTCACCAGAACGCGACCAGCCGCGTCTCGATACAGGAAAATACACGCTCGAAAAGCCGACATCTATCCGCCGCGTTTTCCGTGCGCGCGGCGGCTTCCTTGCGCGGCGACGTTAATCACACACCCACTGGTCCCGCAGCGATCCTGCCCCTCTGCGCCTCGCATCGCTCAGGGCCGATGCTGCCGTGTTTGTAGCGCGGCCCGTGGGGTGCCACGCCCTTGCGCCTGACACCAAAGAAGAAATAGACACGCCGCCAAACTGGCTTCGACTTGGGCCCGCACAATTGCGTCTCAGGATGTACCACCTGCCGTGAACTCCGCCGCACTTTCCGAGGCGGGCTCTGTACACCATCCAGGGAGTGCTTCCCGCTGTGGTCTTGGTATGACTCGCCGGGTCGCAACGACCTGGTCTGAGCCCAGCGATCGTTGACACATTGTGTCCGCAGGCAAGCCGCAGTTGTGTGCCTCATCGATGTCGGTCCGAGAGTGCGACACTTGCTGAAGAAACAGCCAGCAAGTAGGAACCAAGACTGGGGTGTGTCGAAGGTTGAAATTTATCAAGTACGGCTGAAGTTACCGACAACAGTCTAGCTGACAATTATTGGCTTTGCGACAATGTTTTTCATACGCTTCTCCTTTTTTTGTCCCAATTATCCGGGGATGGTGCTCACATCATGTGTAGGACACTTACTCCTTCTATCTTTATGAGAACTTCTCAATAAAGGGATATACAACTCTTTTGTGGCATCGTTTATACGGGAGTCCCTTGCTCCAGAGTCTGCCCGATTTTACCAAGTAAGCTAGATTTCATATACCATATTTTATTGATCAATTGACGAGTAGGGACAGAATGTAGGTATAAGACGAAATCTTTGTTTACCGAAAATGATGGTCCACCATGAACAAACAGAGGCGTAGCCTTCAAGCTCGATAGCCTTAAAAGCTCAGATTTAGTGTGTATGGAGAGACCGCAAAACCAAATGCAAACACTGGTACTCCAGGAGAAAGTATTATCACGGTATTGTGATGATTCGCACAACAAACAACGATAGCCTAACCGCTTGCGGGACATTGAGCTACATACCCTAGAATGTACGCTGCATGGGAAGCTTTGAGCAGGAGGATCCAAAACTTAAATTGGAAGGCGGTGATCGCGACGCTCTTCGTGAGATTTTAGGATTTTAGATGATAGACGCCGAGAATGCTGCGGGGCGCAAAAAAGGGGCCCAACTGGGATTCGAACCCAGGATCCCTTGCAATTGAGAACAACCCAAAGCAAGTATCTTACCCTCTAGACCATTGGGCCATGTGAAAGAGGCGTCCAGACTATTATATAATCATACCACTGTCTATTTACGGAAATGTTGAACCGTGCAAACGATTCTCAGGTCACACTGGTGACCATCGTGAAGGTACAACTTGGATAAGTACGAGAGGTGGAGTATGACTACACTGGTATAACGGTCCGCATGATACATCAACATTCCTCGCGCATGTCATTGTGAATTGGAATACAGTCCACGTCGTCGTACGCAAGAGGCATGTTAGCAATGGTGATAGCGGGAGTAAGAACAGCTGGCAAGCGATCTGGTCTAGGATATCATTAAACAGACATGTTTCAGTAGTCGTGAGGGCAGGCACATCACAGAAAGAGAATAATAATAGTTATACGACACGAATCGACAGAGCAGTACGACGATATGCTGAAACATGGTATGATAGAGATGACGGAAGGTGAAGAAATGATATGATACAACTGTACAAATGCGAGTAAGCGTTAGACCATTGATACAGACGATGATTAGACGACAATGAGAAAGAGCTCGTACCATATACAACAGGTGGACACTGGCTGTGCCGGGTTGAGAATAGCCCGCCCTGTTCCGTCGCTCCGGTGCCAGTCCACCCAGCAAAAAACAAGCAAGAAATCAAAGAGTCCTAGGTCGTGTTAGAGTCCCATTCGCTCCCTCAACGTCCGGTCGCCTCCCGAGGAGTACGAGTTCGCGTTGCTCCCGCGCCGCGGTCGCCTGCCGCCGCCACCACCGCCTGCCTGCCCCCCTCCCCCGCCACCATACGCACCATTTCCCTTCGCGCGGTCAAAGTCTCGCCCCCGGTTGCGCTCACGGTCGCGGTCTCGCTCGCGATGCGGACGCCCGGTCGCGGGTCGCGGTCCTTGGCAGGCGGATGCTCGCGATCGTGCATGTGCCCGCGGGGTCGCTCGCGCTCGCGGCTCGGGGCTCTGTCGATGTCGCGCTCTCGGTCGTACTCGCGATCCCGCCCGGGCGACCAGTGCCCGCGGTCGTACGTCGTCGGTCTCCATTTCATCTTGCGGTCGGACGCGGGGTATGCGGGTCATAGCGAGAAACGCTCAGAGCCGGTCCGGCGTGTCTGTTGTCGACGCTGGGAGTTGTTTTGGGAGCGGTTGTTCTTCGTGTGGTGGTTCGAAGGTGTCGAAGGGGGGGTCTAGGGCGGGGGTCTCGGATAGTCGAGGCTTTTTGTTAAAGTGCGCGAGGGCCCGTGGGGGTAGTTTCCCATTGCTGGGTTGACTCATATGCGGCGGAAGGTTGTGATTTGGACGGACAACAGGCGACTGACCGAGGGTGCGTGAGGGTTACTCGGTGGCTGTTCGTGCGGCTATTAGCCATAATCGTCTAGGGCCTGAGCTTCATCGAGTTCCGTCTCTGGGGACACACGTGAGACAGCTGGAGACACACAACATAAAGCAAGCACTTACGACAAGGACGTCACTACTTGGTGTGAGTCTACAATCTCCGGTCAGGCTTTGAACATGGGACATGAGCGTCAGACGAACCTCTAAGCGCGCCCTCGAGCTTTTGGACGACTCGGCGTAACGTTCTCAACGAGCGGACATCCTCCTTCAACCTCCCAGTCTCTCCTGTCTTTAGCAGTTCGTAGCAGCTCGTCATTCTCTTCTTGTAGCACTTTGACTCGTTGGGTAAGGGCCGCCGTGACGGTGCTGGACGAGGAGGACCGATGTGGCGTCCGACCGGTCATTGATATGAGGCAGCAGGAATGAAACGAGCGGGTGGGGTAAGGAGATAGGGTCTGTCACAACCGATTCCGGCTGGTTCGAAAGATACTGTCTCAAGTGCGTAATCTCGTCCTACAGGAGCGAATACGCGTACTGGTCAATGTCCGCATGCCACACAGCACACTGGAGATGGTTGAACGCACCGTGACAGGTCCGCAAGCGCGCGTCGCGCGGCCTGAGCAGCGTCTCGAGTTCCAGTTCGCGGGGTGTCGGGAGATCCATAGTCTTGTGCGCGCGCCCTCGCCGCCACTCGTCGTCCGCTGCTCGTTTCCCCGACGGGGTGCTCACCGTCGCACAGATGTGGGCATTCGCAACTTGCCGCGCCCTCCTGGACCTGTGAGTGGACCACGTGGGTTGCGCCTTCTTTCCAAATGCGGAAGGCGTCGTCGTCCAGGTCGTGCCCCCGATTGTGCCTCATGCACACTGCGACCATCTTGAAGGCGAGATGACCACCATTTCATGAGCAGCTCTTTGTCTTTGCTACGGTCTCTCGGGGAAATAAAGGAGTTTGAGATGATGTCCGCGTTTTGCCGTTGCTATATGCGAAAGAGTGCCCCCGAAACTCCATCGGCGGGGAAAGAAAATCAATTAGGTAAGTACATGGTGGTACAAATACTTCGTATCTACTATGATTATACGATGGAAGCTGACAAAATACACAGCTGTTCGTAGGTTCACACACCCTACCCCCCCCCAGTGATAAAATGATTACTTCCAGGGCACTCAGTGCGTCCAATCACAAAAAATCAACAGAAACCAGCGGATATGGGACAAAATGAGCGCGACCACTGACAAAGTCAGCTATGGTAAAGCAGAGCTAGTGTTGGGTTTGAAATCAAGAGCGGTTGTTGTTGAGGGAGTAGTCAGGTTCTAATTGTGTGAGGGAGTCGGCTTTCTGAGCCTGCCTGGTGCAGGCATGACAGAGTTGTGTAGCTCAGACACCTAGAGTAAACTAGACCGTAACCCTGAATGTGACGTGGCCATCGAGCATCAGCTACTAAGTGACTGGCACTCGTACCGTGTGATAATGTCGTTTCTCCCACAAGGATTCTGGACATATGCCCTTGCCGTGGTTTCATTCTTACAGCACCAGAGCAGCTTCTCAAACAACTGTCCTTGAAAGAAGGCGCTAGCTGCTCGTCCTCCTCGCCATCGACAATTCTTGCCCCCAGCCTTCCAATTTCATCAAACTTCCCGGTTCGACTGCTTCATGACATTCCCAAGCTCCTCACACAACATGGCGTGGGTCTCGCTTTTTGCGGCGGAATGCGAAAAAAAAAGAAGAGAATATGTTGTCAACGCCGATGAGGCCGCTTGTCGAAGAAGTCGCCGGAAGAGCGCCTGACGATGTTGCTGCGGAAGAAACAGGTATGTATAAGGCAGAGGAGGACAATGTCATCATGTGCGGGACAGCTGTGCAATCTAATGCACCGAGCCCCCCGCCACCTGTCCACGAGAGGAATGCAAAAATACCGGCTCCGCTCTTCAAGCATGACATCTGAGCCACCAGGTTGGAGTTAGTGGTTGACGGGGAATGTCTGAGGTGTCCAATCACAGGGGGTTCCGTTTCCCGCGTAAATGTAGGTCAAATCAGTGGTTCTCTCACCGCGCCTTCGGGCATGTCGTGGTACTGTCGGTGTTCGAGCATACCGGAGCCCACACAGTAGCAGATCCCCCCCAAAGCCCAAACGGCCCCGCAATCAGAATGTTCAGGAAAACTTTAAAAGCTATTCGACGAACAAACGCACAGCAAGGAAGATACTGTTTCGCAGTAACGCGTTCGCCACCCAGCAGAAAACGACTATGGGAAAGCCTGAAAACCGCAAATCACGTATCAGGGGCATCGCCTGGCATTTCGGGAAACAAGGTAGTATGAAAAAAACAACCAACCCGACATGCAGGGTTTAAGGGGGACAATGGTTGACTTCGTTCTACTCTGTTGGCAGGTAATCCCCTCCGTTGATCATCTCTGCTTAACCTTGTTAAGGCTCAGGATGATACGATTCTATTTTTTTTTGACAGCCAAAGGCCAGCTTAGAACCGGCACGATGACCGCTGTTCCGTGCCGCTAATAGAAATAGACCACTGATTCGGGTAAACAGGTCGCCTTCCTGTCCAAGAATAGCAAATCCTTTGCTCCTTGTCTGCGAATAAACCGTGAACTTCCTCTGCGCCGCTATACTTCGCGTCCATAGGTACGTTGACAACGACATATTAATATGCGCTAGCTTTCGACTCGCGCACCCTTTTGTTACTACACAGTTGGTGGGGGTTTACAGGACAAGCTCCGTGCAAACACCCGGTTCCTATGCACTAAGGCCGTAGGGCTTGGTACGTCAGGCCAATCTGTTCCAAATATAAAGGCCCGCCACAAAACATTCCCCGGACACCCGGAGACACGGGAGTAGGGCATGTATCCTAAATCTCCTTCGCCATAAGTGGCACGAACGAAAGTATGCTAGATTGGCACCGGTTACATTAAGCCTGTCGCAAAGAAGATACAAGAGCTGCGATAGGATTGCTGGGTGGTCTAGCGTTAAGGTTGGCCGGGCGCATGCACGAACGGTCTCGATGTAGTTATATGGCGACAACAAAAGTTCTCATCGTGCCGAAGGCCGTCGTCGTTGAGGGTAAAACCTTGTCCGTGCATCCTGACTACAGGGCCCCCTTTGAGGATAATATATGTGACGAATGGGCCAGATTCACGGAGGCGGGTCGGTGCCTGATAACCTATTTGCAGGTCGCAACGCGAGCATCGTAATCTCGTGCACTGTCCCTTTCATCGGCCTCCTTGTCTGAAACGTCTGTTTGAGTGCGAGTTGTCAGCATCGCTCAGCATGCCGTACGCACCGCTCGACCAAGACAGGCTCTTTGAGCCGTCACAAGTCACTTGAGACCCTTGCTTTCCCTGTGTCACTGCTTTGGGGACAATGACCGTTGCGCCGGTCTGTCCCGTACGCCTGTGCAGGCTAGCTAAGCTTTTTATCAATGACGCACTATCAAGGGTCCATTCCCGAATCAGGTGTTTTTCGACGCTCGGGGCGCATAGCCATAGCGGCGAACACGGCCACGATGAACTCGCCGCAGATGCAATCTGGTATGCATCACGGGCCGAGAATGCATCAGCCTTCGCGAAAGAACTCCAGTCAATGAGTAGGAAGTACAGAAACGCGCCAGAGCGGCCGTCGAAGACGCGGTAGGCAAAGCTACAGAACCGATAGGGGCGTTTTCTGTTAGCGTGTCCATTGGTGGAGCGGGAGAGTATTGACCATCCCGTGGATGATGACACGGCCGACCGGCTACGACCTTTGGCATGGCAGTGCAAGCTTTCTTTACGAAAAGTGGTGGGTGGCCCAAGTTAGTGGAACGCCTGGGCAGCAATCTAGATGTGTATGGGAGTTCGTGAGCGTTGTGGGAGGACAAGAGAAACCCTAATGGAGTGGTCGCAGACGCCTCTGCCTTCCCCGCGCTCGTAATTGAAACCACGAGCTGAGTTTCTTCTTATTATCCCTTCTCACGTCGCTCTGTGCTACCTTCGGCATACAGCGTCAACCGTTCGTTATACCCTGACCTGACCACACTTGCTCGAAGCGGCCGTAACATCCGACCTCTGCTCCCGACACTATGGCAGAAAAAAGATCCTTTACCTTATCCGGTTGAGTAGGGCAGTCAAGAAAGGTTTGACATAAGCCTACAAGACGTTGCATGTGCTTTGGGGGGGCCTTCACGCGAATCACATTGAGAGAATAATTTGATTCGGGTTATGGGACGACTCTCTAAAGCACGAACGGACAATAAGAAACTCGCCGGATCCGACGCACCAGCTGGGTTACACCTCACTGAGGCATGGGCAGCAGTAACTTTTGGACATGAGGAGACTTTCGAAAGACCTCCTTACCATGGCCGTGTCACGATGATAGAGACAATAAGTCGGGTGAGTAACAGAACTCGAATCCTTATGCGCGCAGTTCAGACCTCATTTTTACAGAACGCGGCAGAGATCTATGATACACAAACCACACGATCATCATGCGTTTTCTAGAGCCACAGAGGCCAGAAGCCCACCACCAGCGTGCTGGCCGCGGGTTCAGGATGAGACCATGATTGTATACAAGGCGACAAAATGGTTCGCTATGTGACCGAGTCTCTACTACTGACCGCTATATCCTAGAGACTAGGTTCCGACTGGGCGAGACATCGACGGAAAGACAGCCATGCCACTATACTGCTGCTATGCGGGGGAACAGAGGAAACCTGGTTAGAGCGGGCGGCGGTATGTAACGAATTATTATTCGCGTTTTCATGCCGTTACTTACTGCTGGTGACGGCTTATCGGAGCATGAGGGTTAGTGGCGATCTAGGTGAGGCGACTCTTGACCCTCACCGATGGCGTAGTGAAACAACGACAATGCACTAGTAAGCATACAATACCCGAACTGGGGTCGGATGGCTCCTGCGTGAGTGGCACTCCCGATTAGTGCGAGTGCGTGGGGCCATCTCCAAGTAACGCGCTGAATCTACTTTTGGTGAACATTTCGTCCGTCTAACAGGCTTATAGATCATTCAAACCCTCCATCGAACGAGGGTGCCAATATAATCTACGCAACAACGCCGGCTCCACCCCCTCCGATTATGCTTACTCGTATGTGCTGACTGACTTCCCCTCACCCTTCGACGTGAACTCACGCTTGTTAAGATTAAGCACAAAAGAGCTGCTCATGGACCTTGTACGAACTCAGTACGAGGCAAAATAAGAAAGCTCGTGACAGCAATGTCTTGCGCCCAGGCAGCCGCTAAAGGCAATGAATGGAGTGGCCAGGACATTCCACCCCCTACCCGTCTTTCAAATAGCGAGTTATCCCCTCGCATTACGCCGGAACGGGCCACGTCTAATGGCATGCGCAGCTGTCTTCTGGAACCAAGTAGGTGACCAAGCCACCACATCGGTCTCCGGCGGGACTTTTAGACAAACGCTCCCGCTTCGCGTGCGAGCAAATGTGTGCCCACCTCCTTTCTCTTCACTTTTCACCTCCAAGAAATCACGAAATGCTCCCCTCAACATTCCGCAATCCAAGCCCCTCCACAACCCGTCTGGCAAACTCCGCTCGGTAGTAAACAGTCTATTCAGGCGTCCCTTCATCCAACGCCGCAAACCACTTTCTTCTCTTGCTCCTGCTCCGGTCCATCGTCCGCCTGGGTTAGGCACGCCTATCTGCCATCACGGCATGCAGTGTGAGCGCGCGAACGCGGAATCAATTCGGAGAGAGTATACAACTTCGGGAAACTTCGGCAACGGAGTGGAAGCGCGGCAACAGCATCGCTGACGACATCCTTCACTAAAATGAATCTGCCAGTGTCATCTTCTGGCAGCAGATATCAGGCGAAGACGATAAATGCGTGCTCCCGTTCGTGATCGTCGTTAGATCCGTCGCACCACGTCGGGCGATTGTTACGACCAGTCGGCTTCGGCAGACTACACCATTACGCTGGCATACCCCGCAGACCCTGTGTGTCCTCCGAACTCAAATCTCTGCTTCTCGACCACGTTCCAGTATCACCCGTAGTCCGTGTTCTCCGGCCACACGGACCCCTAGATCGTCGCTCCTACACAAGGCCATTCCCACCTCCGTCAAAACCGCTGAGGGTAGAGCCGGACTCGCTCCCAGCCACCCCGACACAGACTTCCTTACCAAACCCGCACCGCTGATCCCCCGCGTGTGTCAAAAGCAAGCAGCTACGCGCTGATTCACGCCAATGGAAAGGGGGAAGATTTTACTGGACCATCCAGCGGAGCTACGCCAGATGTCCTCCGCCACCGGATGGCGGTCAAGAAGAGGAAGCAAGCCATCCCCACCCATTACTTCCCCGGAGACTACGCCTTCAACCTCCTCTCTTGCGCATAAAACACAATTGGTCGATCAAAACTCATCCATGCACCATCCCCATTCGGCGGACGGGCTATAACGCAATTCTTCTGGGCCCACAACGGGTGCACAATTGGCTCTCAGATAACATTAATTTTTTCGGTGTACGTTTCGTTCGCTTTCCGTTCGCATTTGCGCTGTACATTGGTGCGTCTAGGATGATGATTTTTTTTTTTTGTTGTTTGGGTTTCCCTTTCTGGATAAATGTACATTACTTTCTGTGTACATTATCTTTTATCGACTGACCCCATTTCCGCTGTGTACATCGCTCTGTAGCCATGCATATTATAGGACGTCCAGGGACCTTGCTCTGTATCCTTCTCATCCTCCACCCCTTGCACGCTCCGGCAGCGTCGTGGCTTGAGACTAAGTTTGATATTATGCTAGCATCAATCAATATTGCCTCCGGCTCTCACTTAGAACTGTCTCTGAGGGAGCCTTTTTCGCAGAATCGGCCTCAATCCTCGTGAATCTTGACTTGTTCATGACGCCTGGGTCGGGATTTGCCGATTACTCCCATCCTCTTGTCCCCGCTGGACGATTGCTCTTTCACTGCATGCATCTGCCACACCTACCCAGCCTCGCTTCGAGGCACCTTACGCCTACATATAACCCATCTGGTTATCGCATCGCGACCTCTCCCTTCCCCGTGCCTTCCCCAGCGTTGCATTCTACCAGCAAGGGACTTACCCCAGCTCAGGCGATGCCCCCCGTCCGTACCCCGACCCGAACCACACCCAAATACCATGGCCGTCCAGGCAGTCGGGCGAACGGCCGACTATGTTCGCATAGCAGTCGCAGCTCGCAGCCCTGAGCGGTCGTCGGACGTTTAGCCTGACCCCACTACGAGCAATGACCTCGCGAATGGGCACCCAGAAGGATCAAGTGCCGGACTTGTCTCGGCGGAGGATGTCGACTTGGGACCTCGTGAAGCTGAGTATCTCCATGGCAGGTGCTCAGATCGCCCTGGACAGTCGAATTGGGGTGAGTCATGTCCTATGTACCGTTTGACGCGAGAATTGACGACGTGGAAGATACGGAACGCCGTTCCTGCTCTCCTTGGGCCTCTCGGAGCAGCTTACCAGTTTGGTGTGGTTAGCGGGACCCATCAGTGGTCTCATTGCTCAACCCGTCATTGGTAAGCTTACCATAATCCAGAGCCTGTGGATTCTTGTGCTGAGAGACTTGTAGGCGCGGATCTCCGATGCCTCCCGGTCTAAGTACAGAAGGCGTTACTGGGTTGTACTGTCAACCGTAGTGCTTGTCGTGTCCACATTCACGCTCGCGTATTGTCAGATCTTGCCGCATTATTTGTTGACATGATTGGAGGAGGGAAGGGGTAGCTGGGATCCCCAGTGGAAGAAAGACGTGAGTCGGCTCAAGTTAATATTCCTTTCCGCCTAACGTCCCGCCAGGTCAAGAACACAGCAATCACATTGGCTGTTATATCTTTCTTTCACCTTCTTTGACTTCGCTTTAAATGCCTTGCAAGCGTCGCTACGCAATCTGCTTCTCGACGTCACCCCGCCGGAGCAGTTGAATGCTGCAAAAACGCCTGGCACAGTAAGATGACCAACGCAGGAAACATCGTCGGCTTCGGATTTGGCTTCCTTCCACTCGCAAGCATGCCCTCCTACGGCTGCTCGGAGGTGATCAATTCCGCAAGTTCTGTGTTATCAGCATTATCCTTCTCGTCATTACCGTCTGGATCACTTGCGCTTCGCAAGAGGAACAGTCGCACGAGGATGATTTGCGCGTGGACCGCAAGTGAGTCTGTGTGTCAGAATTATGACAGCGACCTCTGACACGATCTTTAGCAAAAGCACATTCTCGGACGTTTTTTGCGAAATAATCTACGTTGCAGTTGTCAAGCTTCCCAAGCCAATTCGGCGCGTGTGCTATGTCCAGGTTTTCGCGTTTATGGGATGGTACGTTTTCCTACTACGTCATAGACTTGTACCATGCTTACGCGCGACTTCTTAGGTTCCCCTTCCTGTTCTACTCGTAAGCACGATAGCAAGTCTCATTGTGATCGAAACACTGACTTCGGCACAGAACGACGTATGTTGGCCAGGTGATGGCTGCAGAACTCGGTCGCGAACCGGATAACGACCTTGCTACGCGCACTGGAGAGTTTGCAATGGCCATATACAGCGTTAGTACGTGCCCAACTGCTTCTAACCCCACCATTTGAACTCACGAAATGATCAGTTGCTGTCCTTGCCGGCGTCCTGTTACCTCGCTTGACGCAACGCGGACGCCCGTCTTCTTGCACATGAGGGAGATGAAGACGAGGACGTAGAGTTTGCTCCGCCTGAAGGCTACTGTACAACAATGGCGTGCTGAGGCTGAACTGCAGCGAGGGAAGCCTTTGAAGCTGCCATTCATGCCGTTTCTTCCTCAGGAACATATGGATGGGGGCGCGATGCTGCTGTTCGCTGCCATTACTACTTCGACGTTCTTTATTACGAAAGTATGGCAGGATGAGTGAACATAGCATGAAGGTCGAGGTTTTTGACTGTGAACGGCCTAATTATTCGTCATTCAGAGCTATTATCGCTGTCAGTCCTTGTTGGTATCTGCTGGGCAGTCGCATGCTGGGGGTTTCCCTTCGCAATTATCATGGAGAGTTTGTCTCTCCTCATCACACTTGCCTCTCCTCAACTCATCGTTCGCCGCCACCATAGTTCTTGAAAGAACGCGAAACCGAGGTCACAACCCGAGCAAGAAAGACTTCAGAGCAGCCTCAGCTTCCAGACGCCCCTCCCACACATCGCACTCGCTCGACCCCGGCCGTTCGTCCAGGACTCACTGACGAACGTCAGCCTTTTGCTCCGTCGCAGAAGGTCGTTTGAGGAGCACCACGACATGCTTGATGCGGCCCGGTACGCCGAGCCGGTTGCTGGCGGTACCATTCTTGGTATACATAATCTTGCCATTGTCTTCCCTCAGTTCATCCGTAGGTTTATACTTCAATGGGTCAACGTGACGCGTGCTAACGAGTACCGTAGGTTTGCCCTGGTGTCTAGTGCTATTTTCCGTGCAGTTGACGCAGAGGTTGATGACATACCCTGAAAACCACACCACTTTCTATGGCAAGAACGGTGTTGCGGCTGGGTCCTTCGCTTTGGCGGTCTTTGTGCACTCGTGAGTTTTCGATAATATCCGTTTGTTGAGTAGCACGGACTAATCCACATTCCTCTCAGGTTGGTGCTGAGAAAGCATTTGCTCGCAAGGTTCCACCTACACGCACCGAGAAACAGATGCGCCGTCGTCTCGCTGAAATCAAGCTGTTGCAACAAGAGGGCACTCCCTGAGCATTACTGTTGTCTGTACATACCTTGACCTGTTCTTTTGGATTCTCTTTACTCTCCCACCTTGGTAACCCTCTTACTCGGATTGTACAATACATTCACATCTTGTAGTACGTCATGTCTAGTCTACCACCCCAGGATGCACAGCGCGTAATTCCAGTCATCCCTATCCGCGGTTGCAACAAAGCTGCACGGGATGGGTGTGATAGGTACTTGACCATTTTTGAGAAGCATGGTAGGTGTGTCTGGCAGAGAGGTGGCTCAGCCTACGTCCCGAGGCATAAATAGAAGAGAGGTATACCTTCTAAATGCTCCCTAGGCTGGCCGGTTAGAATATCCGGACGGAGTAGGCTTTGTCGAGCAACCCAGGAAGCACTTGTTTTCTAGTTCTGTTTCCCCGTCTCCTCGTCGATGGCTCCTTTGACACATATCACAGTGCGATGCAGCACTCGCATTCCGAGAAGCTTGATCTGAAATAAGTTGAATAAGAGACGATGTCGCTTTCTAATGTGACCTAGGAAAGGCTGAGTTGCGCCTGTAGTAATGTTTATAGGATAACGTACCTGTCAGAAGGGATGGTGTAAGGGACTGGACCTCACTCTCGTCGTCCTCTGTCCCTATGAATCGACCGGTGTATGTACAACCACTTGCTTTTCGACAAGAGCGTCTTTTCGGCAGAGTAATGGTACACCAAGGAGCAATTTAGGTGCATCAGCGTCCTGGATAAGTGAGCTTAGACGCAATACCTAGTTTGCGCTGACTTGAAGCTCACCAGAGCGCGCCAACAGCCTTCTTCTAGACATGTTTGAGGTCGTCAAAGTTGACCATCCAATACACAGTGCCAGTTTGAAACATGCCCCTCCCATCCGCCACCTGAGTTTACTCTGAAGGCGCCTTTACAACCCTCTCGACATGCTGACACGCCAATGCGGTCTCCATCGCCAACGACGACCGGGGCTGTGGCAAGGGTGAGCGTGTGCTGGGTATGATCCCGATTTGACCTGGACACAAATATTCTCTGGTCCAATGAGAGGTCACAAGCCTGCGAATAAGGTCCAATGTTTGCTGGGGCCCAGGAAAGAAAAAGAAGAGAAGAGTTTTTCTGAGAGCCCTGAACGTGCAGCGCCTGGCGCGTCGGAGGGGTTTTTTATTCGAGCTTTTTTTGCGTCGGCAGGGTGGGGGGGTGCGTAATGCACTCGAGGCGCACGCGGAAAGGAGAGGTGTCAGGTCGGCTGCAACGCAAGCGCGTGCGGCATGTGGGGGCTGCTGCCGACACATAGAGGTGTGTGCTGTAGACAGCGTTGACACGGGCAAAGAGGTCCAATCGAATGGCGAAGAGAGGGTGATGTTTATGTTCTGGTACAGTGGGAGAAATCGAGGTTATGTTTCTGTGAGACGCTCTAGGTGAGACCCCGTGTTACATTTAGTCGAAGGGAATATGAGGAAGGGGCAGACCTTGGAGTGAATGAAAGCACTCCGTCACCTCCTCTTCAATAGGAATGGTATGCGAGCTACGACTGAGATTTCGTTGGATGCTAGAGGCTACAACCCATTGTCCGATCTTTTGGCATGTCGTTGCGAAGAACAAAATAGTCCTGCTTCCGGGGGTCGCATGGTGGAGGCGCAATGTCTAGCTGTTCAGATTTCGAAGAGCTAGAAACTACTTCGTAAATCTCTTCAAACTGTTCTTCCAACTGTGATGGAACACTTGGCTCTATCGGAACCTCTTGCTTATCCTCCAGGATAGCCCTCTTGACACGTAAGTAGGCAACGGTGGCAAAGTCATTATCCGAGTGTATAACGGTCTCTGTTTTTCCTCCCTATTCGATGTCAGTCAAGGTTCTATTCATGAGCCGACACTGAACGCACAAGTTGATGCGACGCTTGAAGATAGGACAATCGAGGGTCAAGGTTTCATACTCGCCGCCTTCTCCACAGATATGTGAGCCGTATAGCATATTCTATGATATAATTTACTTAGTGGATGACACATTGAAGACGAAGATCAATACCCACCAGCTTCTGCAATGTAGGCTGCATCTCGCCAAGTGTCTTTCCGAGATGCTTGGTAGTTAAACCCACACCAGCAACCTTGATGATGACAGCGACAAGACCCGCTTCTACCATCTCGGAGAGTAATTCGCCTTGGTCTCTTTGCCAAAGGTAACACAGCGGTGTCAGAGACAGACGGCGACATCTAAAGGAGGTTAGATCATGCTTGAATTATGTGTATGGGGAACTCACACATGTTCTACGCGTACGCGTTGGTAGTTAGATAGAATGGCTCCCACGGAGACACCTTCAATGTCAGGGTGTGCATTCTACGCCCTTCATGAGTACAATTTCATGTGTGCTCTGCAAAAATGCGTACTTTGACATCAGAGAGTAGTTCATACAGGTCTTCTGTCTCGTCCCCTTCCAAAGCTCCGTTGCTCCGGACATTGCGTGAACCATATTCTGAGCTCATGTCGACCGCAGAGCCAGAGATGACCTTCCTATAGAGCGGGACGTCCAGGGCTTTTGCGACATACTCGATAGCGTCCTGACCAACAGTTTTGATACATATAAGAGTCGATTTCATCTAGGTCCAAGCAGTCGGCATTTGACCTCAAGGAAGAGATGATACTGCCGGACCTCTTCCAGGCTCGGGACCCAATGATGCAGCGGGCTACGATTTCATGACCATTTTTGTGGGCAATGCAGAAGGTTATAGCAGCTGTCTTTTCCCCCGCTTAATAGGGCGACGTATTTCATGGTCTTGAAGGTTCGAGTAAAAACCAGGAGCTAGTCAAACCTAGTCAAAACCCGAGGAAGTGAATAGCGGAAGGGAGGAGCGCGCGCGACGGGCTGAATCAAGCTCGCCTTAGCGATTACAACCATCAGCGAACATCATGGACGCGCGGGCGGCTCAGCACACAAAAATACACCTTTCCTTCCTACTATCATCCTCTCCTACTACCTGCTCCCCTCACCGACAGAATTAACGACAAATAATGGCCGCGACGTCTAACCTCCCCTCCGCGATGGATGTCGATGAGGCTGCCATCGACGAGGGCCTCTACTCTCGTCAACTGTAAGCTGCTGCGACGCGTAATACGCCTCATTACAAGGGTCACTGATCACACCACTTCAGCTATGTGCTGGGTCACGAAGGTATTCATAGGGTCACCTTTTATAGCTGTGGCGGGCAATAACATTCTTCTATAGCGATGAAGCGCATGGCCGCCTCCAATGTCCTGATTATTGGTCTGAAGGGTCTCGGTGTCGAAATCGGTAAGTCTCACACCTGCGGCACGCGTCTTACGACGTTTACCAATCCTCATCATTACTGCTAGCCAAGAACGTTATCCTCGCTGGTGTCAAGTCGGTCACGGTGTTCGACCCTGAGCCAGTAGAGATCAAGGACCTCAGCTCGCAGGTAAATATCACATGAAACGTGCATTGCTTGCCATTATTGACCTTAAATGCACCTAGTTCTTCTTGCGTAAAGAGGACCTCGGAAAGTCGCGAGCAGATGCTGCCGTTCCACGCTTGGCCGAGCTCAATGCCTACGTGCCCGTACGAAACTTGGGCGGGCAGAGTGGCCAGGAGATTACTGTGGATTTGATCCAGGGCTTCCAAGTATGTCTACGCCCTGCCACTGCTTGTTGCTGAACCTTATGACTACCAGTTAGTCGTCGTTCTTACCGACGTGCCACTAAGCAAACAATTGGAAATCAATGACTGGACGCATGCAAACGGTGTGCACTTCATTGCTGCTGAGACGCGTGGATTATTCGGGTAAGCAGCAAGGTTTATGTACGTCGCCGAAGCTGACATCGGATATGTGGTCCCTAGATCCGTTTTCAACGACTTCGGCCCAAAATTCACTTGTGTGGACCCAACGGGAGAGCAGCCACTCAGTGGCATGATTGTCTCAGTTGAAAAGGTTGTTCGTACGACGATTGTTATCTGGCATATCAGAGATCGAGTAGCTCATCCTCCATATCCAGGACAATGAAGGTCTGGTCACCTGTCTGGACGAGACCCGACATGGTCTCGAGGACGGCGATTTCGTTACATTCGCCGAAGTTCAAGGCCCGCTGACTGAGCTTTAACGGGGCTGCGAACCCAGAAAAGTCTCTGTCAAGGGCCCGTACACGTTTGCTATCGGAGACACGTTTCTAACCTCAGCGAGTACAAGAACGGTGGTATCTTCACTCAAGTCAAGATGCCCAAAATCCTGGAATTTTGGCTATGTCTTTCGATCATGTCTCTTACGAGTCGCCCTCATCCAGCTGTAGAAATCTTCTACGCGAATCTCTAACCAGCCCCGAAACTATTCATCACGGACTTCGCCAAGTTCGACCAGTCCTGCAAACCCTTCATGCCGGTTTTTCCCAAGCACGGTTTCAGAGTTCAAGGCTCAGTATCAGCGTCCGTGCCTCGCTCCCAGGAACGCAGAGGACGCGGCTAAGCTCGTGGAGCTGGCGAAGAAGATCGAAAGCTGACGCCGATGAGAAGGTTCTTACTGAGCTTGCGTATCAAGCCACTGGTGATGTTGCCCCCATGAACGCTTGTCATTGGTGGTTTCGTTTGCGCAGGAGACTTTGAAGTCAGTCTCTGCCAAGTTCCACCCCATGCACTCCAGAACATGTACTTTGACTCTCTCGAGTCACTGCCTAAGGAGCTGCCCACTGAAGCCGACTGCCAGCCTACTGGTAGCAGGTACGACGGACAAATTGCAGTGTTCGGCAAGACGTTCCAGGACAAGATGCGAACCATCGTCAATTCTTGGTCGGTGCTGGTGCGCTTGGTTGCGAGTCTGCTCAAGAACTGGAGGGATGCTTGGTCTCGCCACTGGTCCCAAGGGTCAAATTAGATGTCACTGATTTGGACGACCATTGAGAAGAGTAACTTGAACAGACAGTTCTGTTCAGGGCCAAGGATCTCGGCAAGTTCAAGTCGGAGGTTGCTGCTGCCGCCGTCACGGACATGAACCCCTGATTTGGTGGGGGCAAGATTGACAGCAAGCAAGAGCCGGTTGGACCTGGGTATCACCGAGAGTATAGCCATTTTTCTGCCCACAGTATATCTGTTGATGCTCATGTCCACCGCCAGACATCTACAACGAGCAGCTTCTGGGTAGCATCGACGGTTGTTCCACGAATGACCATCGAGTGAACGTAAAAGCTCGCGTATTGTTCCTAGTGGCCGGCAGCTGCGTTCCAGTCTATACACTAGGTTTATAGGATCTGATACATGGACCAGCTGATGTGTTTTTCCCTCCGTAGAAGCCCAATTGCTGGAGGTCGGGATACCTCTTAGGTACCACAAGGGTAACACCCAAAGTCCCTCATCCTCTATCCTCGAACAGAGTCCTAACTCCTCGTCCCAGGAATTCCACGCAAGAAGAAGGAGACCCCATTCGTCAACGATACCGGGAAGAACTCCCACCCAACGCAAATGCCAGCACACCATTGACGTGGTCGAGGACAGGAGTTTGACACTCTGTTACGGTCCAGCCGCCCGCCCGTGAGCTAGTGCAACCCACAGTACCTCTCTGAAGCAGCCAACTTCCTCGAGACCAACTTGAAGTTAGACTCTGGCCAGCAGAAGGAGCAGGTTGTCGAGCAGCTCGTGTCGTATCTCGTTACAACAAGCCGCTCACGTTCGAGGAGTGCATCATTTGGGCACGTCACTCCAAACAGCATGCAGTTTGAGGAGACGTACAACAACGCCACTCAGGCACTATTGTTCGCTTGCTCGCGAAGGATGCTACCACGAGCACCGGCCAGCCGTTCTGGCGAGGCGGTCCCCCAAGCGTGCTCCGGAATCCCGTTGACTTTTGACTCTAACGACGTATGTTTGGGAATAATTTTTATTGCAATAACTGCTACTGACACTCTTTCCAATAGTCCACTCACCTTCGATACATCATCGCGGCTGCTAATCTGCACGCATTTAACTATGGCTTCGTGGCGAGACGGACCCCACCCACCGTCTTCAAGAAGAGATCGCAGACAGTGTGCTCGCTCCGCCCGAGTTCACAACCCCCCCAGGAGCGGCGTCAAGGTTCAAATCAACGAACCACGAACGACCTCCTGTGCAGAGCGACGCGCCGTGCACACCGCGGCTGGTGACGGCGATTCGACTGCCGACCTCTTGAAGCAGCTCCCTTCGCCATCGTCGCTTGTCGGCTACCGTTTTTTTGAACCCGGTTGAGTTTCGAGAAGGACGACGACACAAACCACCACAATCGACTTCATTACAGCACAGCGTCGAACCTGCGTTGCCATGAACTTAACACATCACTGTTCTGTCTGTGACATGACTAGCACATACGAACGAAGCAGATTGCGGGCAAGATTATTCCCGCTAATCGCTACGACGACTTCGTGTGTCGACTTGTTGTCGGCTTGGTCTGCCTTGAGCTGTACAAGGTAAGTCTGACCAGCTCTATGTCTGGAGTGGCATGTGCACAAAATACTCATCTCGTTCTGCCATTTAGATCATCGATGGCAAGGACAAGCTGGGTAAGACTACAAGAACGGCTTCGTGAACCTCGCGCTGCCCTTCTTTGGCTTCTCGGAACCCAATCGCGCTAAGAAGAGCAAGTACTGGTCAGCACGGAGTGGACACTCTGGGGACCGCTTCGAGTTCAAGAACGACCCGACACTCAAGGAGATCGTCGACTGGTTCCGCACTGAGCACACGCTCGACATCAGCATGGTCATCAGCCAGGGCGTCAGCATGCTCTGGAGCTCGTTCATTGGCAAGAAGAAGGTGAGGCGCTTTTTGTAAATGCGTGTTTCTTGGAGTGATGCTCATGTGCGGGTGTAGAGCGAGGAGCGTCTGCCGCTCAAGTTCAGCAAACTCGTCGAGCTCGTCAGCAAGAAGCCCATTCCTTCGCCATTGTCAAGCACATTGATCGTGGAGGTGACTGGTGACCGATGAGGAGGGCGAGGATGTCGAGGTATGCCCTTTCTAGTCCTCCATATATTTCACGTGGATGGTGGTCGTAACCCTGGTTCGATTGCCCTGCGATACATAGGTGCCCTTCATTGTCGTCAGGATCTAGGCGGACGCCACGAAAGGTATAACTGCAATCGATACAACGTTTGTACAGATAGAAACCGTGTATACAACTATGTAGAAATCAACGATGTTTGATGCTTCACGAGAGGTTTCAGTTGAGAGGAAGGGACCATCAGGGCTAGACACGAGGCGTGCCTCGCACGCTCTCCGCTATTCTCAACACCGCGAAAGTTGGCCTTGTGGGCCATTCACCCCCCCCCAAAAAAAAAGCCACGCCTTGCGTGGAAAGGGTTTCAGCCTGACCAGACGGCAGTCCGGCTTAGTACATGAATGTGTTAGCAAGAAACCATCGTCTTCGAAACTCGGTAATTAATAGGTACTCCTCACGGGCTTGGTAGCCACGAGTATAATTGGCGGGTAAATTATAAATATTCTTCGCGCCACATGTTAAATGGAGTAAATATATGGCATCATGGGGCGTACATATGGACATAACGATAAGAATACCAGCTCGTAGCCGTATATACGCCAGGAATAGCAACCGTCCACGGCCAGGGGTGCCAGCTTCCTCCATTGACGAACGTTTTAACCACTGAGCGCACCCGATACCGATAATATAAACTACACAATTGGTCAGCCAATCAGTGCGACAGGGAGAAAATTGTCAATACACACTTGAGCGCCCTATGGTACGTGCTCGCGAACGTGCAGAGCGCGATCTGTTTCAAAGGGCGGATGAGGTACTGGCCGCTCGGGGAGATTCTTGGGGATAGTGAAGTTCACAGACTGCACTCTGCCATAATTTCGTTAGCATAAACGATCTGCTGATATGGATAAGTACATACTCTCGAATCGAAAATCAATCCTGTGCTCGCTGTCCAACGCGGCGCCATTCCCAAATCTTAAACCAAGTGTTGCCCCCCGTGCCCGCAGCCTCCGAGTTTGCAGCTGGCGACGCCTTGGTCATGTACGCGTCAAAATACTGCACCTCAGGTCAACAAAAATACACTCTCGAAAATAAATTGTAAAATATTACCCCGGGGTTTGCCGCCCATCGTGTTGTCGGCCGTTGAACCCGACCGTCGAACCCGCGGCGACGGTCGCGGATGCTCGTCTCGCTTGCGGTGTTGGTGAGGTCGAGCTCGTAGCAGCGGAACTCGGGGGGATCGTTGACGTTTGTGTGAGCTAATTTGGGTTGTGATGTGTAGTGATGGAATATGATGCAAAGAGCGGACGGGGCCATTGCTGTAGTGGTTGGCAGTGATGCGGACATACTCCCTAGTCGGGGGTGACGCTGGAAACTTGTTAGTATCGGTGTGGCGTGGGTAGAAGTGGTGGAGCGTACGTGTTGTTGACGATAAAGTCAGGGAACGTGTCTATAAATCGAGAAGTCAGCTCAATATCCACAAAACTGGTGAAAAAATACTTACAGTGAGCCAGCCGCAATGCGCACACACCCATCCAGGAGCGTAGAATAAAATGCCTAGTCTTCATCTTTACCTGATCTCGACTGCTCACATCCTCCAGCCCCAAATCACACCGCCTTAAATAATCTCGCACACTACGCCTGCGGCCCCCAAGCCTAAAACCGGTCGCTTGCAGTTTGGAGCCGCGGATAAACAGCAACTCTTCACACTGACGCGTGTTGAGCACAGTAGCTTAAACCATCCTACACTCCATATCCACCCTATACCTGCAAATGCGACAGCACGGGCTTTCGTCATTACGTGTGAGTGATAGACCTTGCCATTCAGCGGCGTCGTCCCAGACGTGATCGTGTGGTCGCTGTCTCCCGGCCGACGAGTGTCCGCGTTCAGATCCGCTGAGGGACGCGAGGGCCGCTGAATGGGCACGGCGTGTCTGTCGGACGTGTGTGGCGGGCCGGTATGGAAGTACAGTTTGTTTTGGAATATACCTCATGGGGCTGTCATAACGATTGTCTAATTTACGATTAAAATAGGTACAGCTTGAATGGTGAAGCTGTTTACAGTGTGAAAACATGAGATGTGGATGAGAATAAGGATAGACGAACGGATTGGGCCTGGGCAATATCTCACAGAGACAAGGCTTATAAGGGAGAAGAGGGATCCCATGGGGCTAAGTATCCGTAAAATCGTATAATGTACGAATAGAATACGGGCAATAAAAAGGATTGATTAAAATATAGGGAACGCAGACAGCGTCGGCGGAGATGGGAATAAGGATAGGTGGACGGACTAGGCGGTACAACACGAGCAGCCATCATGGCAACGGCTGTGACAAGAAAGGGACAGAAAGAGCGACTCAGATTTGGGCGATGCCATAAACAAGAAGATACGCGGAGAGATTGCACTAGGAGGGAGAAGACGTGGCCAGCGATGCAAAACGACAGGATCGTCCTAGCGGCGCACGACCGCAAGCTTCACGTTGGGTTCCCCATCACAGAGCCGGCAGCAGACGAAGCGCTACCGTTTCGAAGTTCACTCACACCGCTCTGCAAAAGTCGCTGATGAGACAGTACAATAACGGAGTCGCGAACGCGAGCACACACTACTGCCACGATATGGGATCGATATCGGAATCCAACATGCGTATCATGTAATCCTCGGGCTCCGCCACCATCGGGCAGCTCGAGCCTGCTGCAGGTCCATCGGCAGCTCGAGCGGCCGCTGTGACCCGCCTTACGCCGCCGGTGCGCGCTGCGCCATGCATTGCAGCAGCCCGCGCATCCGTCATCGTCTCGAACGGCGCGAACTGGGCGTCGAAGTCGGATAATCCTCGTTCACCTTCTGCTGGCGGCGGGCAGCGAGAGGTCGAGCTCTTTTGCTGTCGGCGACGAGCTCCCCAGTGAGCTTGTCCTTGAGCGTCGGTGCGGGGGTTATTGCAACAGTGCGCCGGAGCCTCGACTGGGTGGCGTTGGTTGAGGTTGCGCGGTGGGTTGCGCGAACGGGCGCGAGGGATAGGAGGCTGGTACTGCCTGGCTTCGATCTTGGGCTGGTGGGGCTGGTACTGTCTGATTTCAACAAGGGGAAGATACTGATATGGCGGGAACGAATTGTAACTGTTGGGGGTAGACAGCATGCTGTGGAGGCGGGACGGACAGGCGATCGGGAAACGCGAGGGGTACGAATGTGTTTGGACTGGGCTGTACGGCTGCTGCTTGACAATTGGGTTGGGCCGACTGGTCGTCAGCTGGATTGCGGAGAGGGGTAGAGGCATCGATCTGCATGGGCGTCGAGGGCGTCGTTGGCTTGGAGCTACGGAGCGGGCAGGGTAAGGCTCTGTCGATGCTGTGCCTCGGGTGGTTGGAGATGTAGGTGGCTTCTGTTTCTCGCGCGACGCAACGCTTGGGCATATTGAGAACATATCGAGCGCATACACAACTCGCAAACTCACCGTTTCTTTGTCATTTTTCCGGATTGTAGGGGGTCGTCGTCCCAGAGGGCTTCAATCTCAGAGGCTGGGACTCCAAGCCGTTTTGACCATATCTCGATGGAAGCCGGTATTGGGAGTGACGAGTCGATGGCCTTTGTTCCCCTCACAGAATACGCAAGTTTCTCAATGATATCCTTGGTGAGCGACGGCCACACTTTGAGAGAAGCCGAAATGAGTTCAAAGCTCAGGAGGATTCACGGCACGTCGGTACACTCACAGATTTGCTCGCCGTACTCTTTTTTCCTCTGCTGTGCTCTCTCTTGTACTCTCTTACTGCGCCATCTCTACGTCCTGTGCACCCTCTTTCTCTCCGCCGATCGTTGATTAGCGGACCCACCGCGAGAGACTTGCGAAGGTATACCACGACCCTGCTGGATACCGCTGCACAAGCGCCGCCGCACGGCTAGCTCCCCGTCGATCGTCGGGCGTATGGTCCTGATGCGTCGCATACCACTCTGGCGTTCGCGCGCCGCCGATGAGCCACCGAAACAAGAGAAATGGACACGTGCCGAGACTCTCCTATGAACCATCGCCCCTCGCCGCAGGCTGCAGCTGCCTGCGCCGTGGCGGCCTGCGTAGAGGACGGCACTCTCGGCCCCAGACGGCCTCCTGCGTGCGCTGGGTGCAGGGGAGCGCGGACGCGGAGGACGTGACGCAGGCGCTGGGAGGCGGGGGCGGGGGCGCTGGGGCCGTGGTGACGGGGTGCTGGGGCCTAGCGACGGGCATTGCTGGGGCCTACTGTGCGGCTGTCTGTGGGTCGTACACGGACTTGTAGTACTGGAAGAGGGGCCGCTTTATCTGGTTTGGGTGTGAGCGGTCTTGGGAGTTTGAAGCTCATGATGGGAGGGAAAAGGAAGGAAAGGGGAAGGTCTCGCGAAGACTAGGATGTTGTGTGCTCCGCCGCCGTTTATTGGCTCGCCGTTGATGTGACCAGACCTGCGTCGTCCAACGTGGCCCTGCGGCCTTTTCTCATATCTTGTCGTGTTCTCAGTTCTCTATGGACCTGCCATATACAAGCTGTCCTAAATATTGATGATCTTCGTGTTCTGGGAATCCGATGTCCCTCTGCCAAGTCTGCCAATCCAACGCTCGACAATCATCGGGGGGCCGGTCCTGCAACGACGAGCTTTCAGCCCGTGTGGCCTTTGGGGATATTAATCTCCCCGGTGGCCATTAGCAATAAAAAATGATTAGTTTTTGGGAAAGTGTTTCCACGCAATATAGGTGCCATTTTACCGGCATGAATTGTGTCGGAGAAGCAGAGGCCCACAGCAGTGCACCCACCACCGCGAGGACCCCGCGCAGCACTGTTTTCATTTCACATAGCTACCACTACACACTGAAACAAGAGGTAAGCAACTACGCAAAGACGCCGTGTACGAGCGATTGCTCCGTGGAAACGCGGGCGGATCGATGTAAACGGGAGGGGAGGGAGAGGCACGGATGCTGTGAAGTTGGAGAGGGTGCGGGCGGATGTGTGTGTAGAGGGGTGCGGCGGGTGAGCGTTGTAAACCGGAACGTTCAAAAACTGTAAAAGCGGAGCGAAGAGAAGAGGGGATATGTGTAGAAATGAGGGATGAGAAGGGGATGCGGGAACCCCAAAAATATTTTCGTGAGCCTTTTCCGTTTGTTTTAGCGTTCGCATCTTTGCTTCTTGTCATATACTGATGAGGCGATGAGAAAGAAAAAGAAAACACTACAGGGGAAAACAGACGGAAAGAGGTCAGAGAAACATGAACGCAGGACGCGCGCGCTGCACAAAGAATGGGTGCGAGGGCGGCCCGTGGGAAAGAGACAATCTGAACGAGGCGTGAACGAATAGTTTAGCTCAAAAGCGTATCAATAATAGGCGGAAGAGGACTGTACACAGCCAGGGGTCTCCTACGCGGAAGAGAGGCGCAATGAAGGATATGGGGAGCTGTGGCATAATTATTGTCGTGTTGAATGCGCGCCATCTGTGAGGCCAAGTGTTGACCACGTCCGACGGGGCCGATCTCGAGTATCTTATGGCGCGTGCGAAATGGGTCTGCGTAGAATCGATAAATGTCGAGCGCGATGCACTAGAGCAATAGATACGATGCGATGGTCGCTTTCGAGGCGCATGGCGGGCGAAAGAGATAATTCTTGATGGCGGCGATCCCGAGGACAGGATGGATATGTCGTCGGGTAGTGGGAAGGCCCAGTAATGTTTGATGACGAAACTGGGAAAGAAACCGAGGCAATGGATGAGAGACGAGACGAGACTGGAGAACCCCGAGAGACAGAACCGATGCGAGAATAGGGCAGCTGCATGTGCGGAAAAGGGGAGCGAAGAATGGGCGAATGGACGAGCGAACGCGCATGCCGCGAGGGGGCGTCCATGTCGGCGAGTATGCCGAGTTACGGGTGATGCAGCCGCGGCGGTGAGTAACAATAAGGAACGAGGAAAGGGGATATACGCGGAAGGAGCCTCCAGCGAGGCCTCGCGATGCGGCTTTCTATGCCTCTCGCATAAACGTCTATACGCAGGTGATCCTCTTCACACCTTCACTAGGGGCCGGGAACGGAAATCATACAGATACGAGTCGTAGAGAGGGGGGAAGAGCGCCTGGCTGTATGGCGGCGCTGCCCAGGGGGCAGGCGGGGCGGACGGGGCGGGTTGGGGGTCGGCGGCCGAGAATGGGTGGTGTAAGACACTTCGCCACAAGCCGTCATAGCGCGACTGCCGAGTACGAGCGGTAGTGACCGTGAGCCTGTCCGACGGCCTGCGGGCCGTACGACAGCGATGCGAGCGAGAATGCGCCGGGGGCGCCACCGCGTGTGCAGGTACGGATAGTCGTATGCGGCGTACGCAGCGCTGGGGCCGCGAACACCGGGGCAGTAGCAGCTGCGGCGTACGGCGGTCTCGCGAGCTGCTCGTCGGCAGGCCAGATCCGGCGGCTCATGTCCAACGCCTGGTGAAAGGGGGCAGGCATCGGAGCGGGTGCTGCAGCCACATGCCCGTGCGCGATGGGCTGAGGGGCGACTGCACACGCTACTGCTGAGAGCGGCCTGCGCGTAGCGGAAAAGATCGGCTCATCCGCAGCAGGGCTCCATTTCGCAGGCGGCGTGGCAGGTTCTTGTCGACGAGAACAGCCCTCTCCTGAGAATGCGAGGCGACCGATGCAGGGCCGAGAGTTCCCCCTTGGCAACCGCTGACGCGTCTCCTCGGCAACAATACTCTTCTCTCAAAGGTCCATCTTCATCCAAGTCGATCTCAAGTACATCGAGATCTGTTCGGGCATCTGAAGGAACACGGTGTCCTTCTTGTCCTCGAGACCGGTAGAACATGGGCTCAGGGTGCCGTTGACGTGGTAGTTTTCAGCCTTGCCGCGGTGACTTTCGTCGATAAGGTCGTCGATGGCTTTTACGCACGATGTTGTGAGGGCTCGTGGAAGGCCTTGGAGATCGGCTGGGGCCATGCTCAGGCGACGACAAAGACTTGTGGTAGCTCTGCAGCTGTCCCAGCCAGCGAGCCCACTCCTTGGGGAGAGATGGACAGATCATGAGCGAACAGATCGAGGGCAAGTGACTCCAACTTGTTCAGCGAGTAAACGGGAACGTTGGAGATGGTGTGCCTGTCTTTGGGGTTAACAAAAATACTACTAACACACAAGCAGTGCTGTTGTGTTGACGTACCAAGTCTTGTTCGAGAAAACGTGTGGTCATCCAGCCAACTTGTTCGCGAGCATACAGCCCAGAAGAACCAGCCGGAATGGAGAGCAAAAGACTCGATAGAGTCACGATCGAGTACCAGGTGCGGCTCGCCAAGCAGCTCGGCGCAGAAGCGCATCTCCCGCACCTGTCCGGACCACCAAAGCTGACAGGCCCAAAGAACACGGGCAGCCGAACAATGTAGAAACAGCGCTAGGAACACTGCGGAGGGCTGCAGCAGCAGCGTTGACAGCAGCATAGCGTGAATGGAGCGCGTGAGGTGGCTGGGAGGCTGGCTTGGGCGTACTGGCTGTGGAACACCCTGAAAAACTGTGAACAGTTAGACTGCGGCGCGGGGAAGGACTATAGAATGGAAGACAACGTACTGGGGCTGGTAGTACTTGGGCGGCAGGCTCATACCAGTGGTACAGACCTTCCACACGAAGTTGGTCAACCCAGTCGGCGAGGGGCTCGGCGAGCTTCTTGTACGTGGTGCTAGCGGTGGGCGTCACGACGGGCTCGGGGACGGGAAAAGCTGATGGGACGACCTGTTCAGCGGGAACGTTTAATGCTGGCACTGGTAAGCACTGAGCGTTAGCCAGCAGTACTCTCGGGGTAGCCGTATTGTACATGGGGTTATAGCACTCCTTCTGATTGGGGCGGCTTGAGACGCGACCTGCCCGATACGACGTAGTCAGCGAACGGCGTGTTAGGACCGGCCGGGCTTGACGCGGGATCGTTGTCCGGGGAGGCGGTTCTCGTAGACGGGGACTGAACGCGCCACGTTTCGCAGTGGCGATTGTATGCTGTTCGGCGGCGACAACTCATGCGTTGGCGCCCTGAGTTTGGCGGTGGCCGACAGCGTACGCAACGGAGCCAGAGGTAGACTCCACGTTCATGTCCTCGTCGTCACTGAGCCTGCTTCGCCCTGCCATCCGAGCACCGAATCCACCGGGCTCATCTCATTCATCCGCCATCTTCTTCAACAAAGTGAGGCCATGGGTGCGTTCAGTCTATCCGCACTAGCAAGGAGTGTCGAGACGGGCGGAATGCACTGCTTGCGCTGGCGCTCCTTTAATGACCGCTGCGTTGCCCGCAACGGCCAACCCTTCCTGAAAAACCCTTGCTTACCAGAATCGCAGGCACGTATATCTTCCTCCCAGATGCGGCCGTGGCTTGTTCCTCCGCCAGGAAGGAAGGGAGCTGATCCACTCTTCCCGGGACGCGAACGCGGGAGGCGGCCCCGTGGGGGGCTGTGGGAGAGAGTTCGTCAGGTGTCGGAAGACGGAGTGGCGGCACGTTCTCGTCTTCAGCGCGGGCGCGATGGGTCTTGATGACGGGGTGGCGCGGATGGCTTGGAGTATACGGGGACTGGAACTGGCATCTGCGAAGTAAGGGCGGCTGTGATAGCCACTTGCGAGCTGCGCGGAAGGAACGGTGAGGGTATGGCCTGCCGCTGATTCCGTGCTGAGTTCGCGAGGGAGTCGAGAGAGGGTGAGGTAGAGAAGACCGGTCGTAAAGTTGGTCGTGATAGAGGGCAGGAACGAGGTCGGACTGGGCGAAGGTGGCGGAATAGACGAAGTCCTGTGGCAAACGCACAGCGAAGGAGCGTGCCTTTTTAAGAGACAACGATTACTCTAGCGAGAGCGCGAAAAGCTTTCGTGGCCGTGATGGACTTGGTGGCCGCCTTGACAGACAATGGGCCCACGAGTGGGCAGCTCGTCTCCGGCCGGGCAGATTCATGAGAATCGCTTTGGTCGGGAGTTAGGGGGAAGTGAACGCCCTCTCCTGTCGGGTCGCCGTAGTTAGTCGTTGTCGTCGTCGTCGATGGGAGAAAGCGGGAGCAAGCAACGAGGGGATCGACTCGACGGGGCTTGTCCGAGGGGATGTCGATCCTTCGAGGTGGTGACTGGCGAAAAGCCTTGCAGACTTTTTTGAACCATTTCTTTTCTCTTGCGCGCGTGCTTACGTCAACGCGCTCGGCCCTGGCCTTGTTGAGCCGGCGGCTGCGGTCTCCAGTCTCCGTCCCCCGGTCTCCCCGGCACGCCTAATTGGCCGCACCTCGGATCAGCGCCCCGACCACCTATATCGGCCGGCCCATCGAGTTCATCTGCTCGCGCTCGCAGGCCCTGGCGCATGCCTCAGACGCGTCGTGACTCGACCACCGTCTTCCGAACAACAAACAAAACATCTGCGCGAGGCCTGCTTTCTTTTCTGTCTCGCGACGCCCGCCTGGAACACCGCCCTCGTTTCCCTGGAGGGGAGCCGTCCATATTCACGCAAGCGTGCGTTGCGAGCCTACAAGGCTCTCGGCGCGCAGATATTCTCGTAACCATCGCCACGACGTGTTTCTGAGCATTGTGAGAACATTTTACCCGGCGGCGACCTTGTGACTGTTTTATCCGCTCCATCCACTGTCGTTGGTCGCACCCCATGACAAACACCCATCTCCTGAAACCCAGCTAATGAATTCGGCAAACATCATCCTTCGTGTCTAAAAAAAACATTTCCGGTGACCGCGAGCGTCATGCGAAAGCCACAATGTCTGGCGTTTAATGGGGCGCCAAATAATTGATCGCAGGCTGCAACCGGTCTCGTCGCGCGTTGATGCACAACGTCCATGAAGGCGCGCCGTCACGTCCCACAGGCCTCTGCACGCGGCCGCGGTCGTTGATTCCACGTAACAGTGCGTGGTGTGCTGCATGCAAACATAATATACAGCTAATTTCTACCCGGCAATCTCTGCGTATCGCAGCCCGAAAACACCAGCGACAATCATGGATCATCGCCCCAATTGCGTCCCTATTCCAATGCGGGGACTCATCTCAGGATGGCATGGCTGCCGGACAGCAGCCAGTCAACCTTCGACTCTTCATCACACTCGGCCAGCTGAGACGCCATGGTTGGCTCGGCTCCAAAGCCCAAGGCACGTCCTACAGCGACCCTGCCACTGTCTTGCATTCTCATGCGCCGCTGAGAAAGTAGCAGTCCTATTACAACTTTCATTACGATGACGAAGACACGCTCATGAAATGTAGATCGAAGAGTTTTACTCCCCTCGTATGTCGAGATGCCACAGGTTTGCCGAGAACCTCAGGGCATGGGAAGGATCATTTCAAGGCAGTATGCATTCCCACGCGTCGCGCGTTCTCAGCTTTTGAGACACTGAGCACTCTATAGGATGGATAGACAGTACATTCAACCAGAGAAAAGCACATGTGGAAAAGACTCCTAGAGGGGCTCGAGCACCGTGACGCAGAATTTTCGCTTTCACCAATAGCGCGGGCAGGTTGCTTATACATGTACTCCAAGGTAGAGTATATGGTATTTCACAAAGATAATTTGCGCCGTTTATATGCGGTCACAGGCACATTGTGCCGAAACTTCGTCTCCCCGAAGCACCAGCTCCACTGGTATACTTTGAGAACTGCAAGGTGGTTCGTGCCGCTAATGGCCACGTCAAACTACATTGTCGAAGCCATGAAGATTTGCGTCCTCGAAGCACGATTTGCTATGGTAAATGCCAAATTGCTTTCTGCAACCGGATTCAGTTATTGACTCCCCCGATCACACTCTGTAGCAGTCTCACGGACGCCGGCGCTGCCCCACATTTCAATATCACCCCGCAAGAAAAACACGCACAATAGGAGAAGCAGGACTTTATGGAAGAGGTCACAACGGAGCTTCCGTGTATCTTGGGAATGCTTTATCATATGGTGGAGGTCTTCAAGAATCATGACGACTTTGCGAGACGAGCTGAGTACGTGTAAACGACTTGCCGAAATGAGGACAAACGCTGCCCTCATTAAAGTCACAGTGAGCCTGGAACCCCCTCTTATCCCGTGTACCTGTTCAACGTGGTCGCGGGTCTCAAAGATAAGAGCGCCAAAGGGTATCCGGTCAAGAAGGTACGCTTCACATGACATCACAATCATCGATGGGAGTCGGTCTTCTGAACAAGTTCTAGTTCTCCTGCTTGTGCTGTGGAGGAATCATCTCATCCTCACTTGCTGTGGAGGTATCCGTGAGCTGCGTCGGGTAAAGAAATTGTCCCGCGAAACCTGGCTGGTTCTCGGGTCAGTTCCAGACGAAGGTTTGTCCTACACATGATTCCCACGCGTGTCTACAGAATTCAGACTAGTCTTTCCAGAATTAAAAGATCAAAGCATATCCGCTGGATTACCATGGAGGCCTTTCATCAGGAAATGCAGCTGTTGAAGTACCCAAAGGTCGCTCCCGGACAGCAGAGCACCACCCTGACCTGTAGCGGCTGCCATTGCACCCCGAACCTATCCCCCCATCCCCGAAGCTAGCATAAGCCCTAATTCTTCCCCATGCACTCGGTACGGGCATCACTGACGAAGCATGACGATTCCGTACTCGCCAACCCAGGTCTCCGCGCCGGTACACCCCACACGGACCATCCTTCTACACCCAATCAGCCGGGCTTCGGGCCTTTTAGGATGCCACAGCCAGCCGACGCCCGCGCGGACGCCCGCCACCGTCTCCGAAGGCCCAAGAAGCGAGTCAATTCCAGACCGACACAGACGCGGGCCACGTTCTTGTTCCTCCTGTTCGCAGCTGCCCGGGAGCAGTATGGCGACGGTGCGCGGGCGGGTCTCTGGTGCCCTTACTGCGTGGACGAGGCCAGACAAGCTCCTACCACAAGCAGCATGTATGTCCAGTCTCTCGCTCTGGCAGATGTGGAGGACCAGAGAGGAGGTGTATGACGAACGAAAGCGGGGGGGCTCGGAGCGCATGCCCGCGGCACCGGGAAAAGGTCATTTGAGCCCAACGTGTTGCCCCGAACTGTGCGTTATTACATATGGACTGCTGCTTGCCGGGCGTAAACATGCTGATCGCTTCTCAGCGTGTCGTCTGCCGCCGCCCCCTACAGGATGACGAGGCCACCAACGAGACGCTGCCGTTATATTGCCCAATTGGACGCCAAGATTTGCAGAGTCGTGCTCCTTAAGAACTTCCGCGGAGGGATAGCGATGGCAAAGGCCTGAAAAAATGCGGCGGACAGAAAGAACGCACGCGCGAGCGCAGAGAGGATTATCATCGCCTCAAAGCGACAAAAATGTTCTTAGCGCGTGGGCGAGCGTGGAACAGATCTACGCTATTACGTCCGCGCCACACCGCCCGACCCCCGGAGCCTTTGTCACGTCGTTAACGCGGGCGCATTGACAGAGCTCTGATCACTGCCCGTGCTCTCTGGTTGGGTGCTCGTTTTGCTGAAGCTGCTCCTCGCCACGGTGACGGCATCCGCGGCTCCAGGCCAGCAGCCAGGACCGCGGATATCCCGGCCAGACCTCACGTAAGCCCCCGCCAGATTGTTCCCTTGTATGCGGGAGGACCGAATGAGACTGATTGATTCCGGGAATGTGTCCGGGACGCCTGTCAGCTCTAGCTCCCCCCTCCCGGCGCGCACGCCGAACTTGGACGACGTTGATGTGCACCCGCCATCGCGAAATCACGTCAAAGGCAGTCTCTGCGATACTGCTGCTGACACAACTCAAATGGTTCAAGGTCTCGCGTGAGTGCACCACCTTGCGGACTGGGCCACCTGGTTCTATCCTGACTGTGAGAAAATTAGATGTGTTATGAAGTTCCATCCACTTACGGGACAAATTTTGCTCGATACGAACTGTCTGCTATTGATTTTGAAGATGTTCCAGGCTTGCAATCGGAGGTCGCTAATACAGTCGTCTCCCAAGCTGGACTCACGGATAACAAGTAGGTCTCATGATTGCCACGTAGTTGCTCTGTCAGACTTACGGCCACGAACTCTTCTAGTTATCTTCCGATACTGTCAGCTGCATTTCACGAGCAATCCCACGAGCACACACGACCCGAACGATGAATGATGCTGAGAAGGCGCCCAGACAGACCATTGTGGAAGCCCGTCGTACTTCCCAATGGCGAGAAGCGCGACGAGGAAATCGGACATGCTCACTTGACTTTTCAGTGGAGAAAGATTTCTCTTCTCAAGCGATCACACTTTGCGAAGATTATGCAGAAGCTGTCGAAGCACCGTTCTCACCGGATACGGATGCTGGAGTCCCAGTACAAATGAGCTCGGTGATTGCTTGCGACACAAGTTATCATTTGTGTGTACAGATGGCTGATCTGTGGGGCAGGCCGTGCGGTGAAGCGCATCCTGAAAGTTCAACACCAGATGCTCCAACTCCATGTATGAAGTTAATTCAAGAAGCCAAGTCCCATTCTGCTTCTGCGGTCGCAAATGGCGACAGTGTATGCCCTCTTCCTTGCTCCATCGGCCTTTCACACTAACGGGATCTGTTTAGCCAACATGCAAGTCATCACTGCCGTGTACCTCAATTGTCGTCCTGACTTGAGGGACGAATGGTCTCACTGGTATTGAAGTGGATGATGTGTCTGATGCACAGTACGCTGTGGTAACCTAGGTTAGAACGAGGTATGATGTGTAACACGGGCCGTCTTTTTATGGCTCAGCGACACAAGCTCTGCGCACCTCGTCAAGATTCTGTCCAGTTCAATGCATCTGTTGGGCATCACATAGCGCTGACGGTGGTCACCACGTACGACAACACGAAACGATACGGCGCGGTGGCCGCTCATCAGTCCACTACAGGTGGCCACCGACGCTCGATGAGTCTCTCACAGCACCGTCGACGGACTCCACCCCGGCATAGAGCTACTGCCAGGCATTCATCCGCCCGGTGGAGCAACGCCCAACACAGTCGACGCAGAGGGACGTCCTCCCGCCTCTGCGCGCGCCAATCGCGCCCGATCCAACGATCTTCATGCACTACGTGACGGAGGACATCGCGTTTGCGCGGATGGCAGTACGAGGTGACGCTACCTGTCCCGATAAAGAACCCTCGGCTTGTTCGGGAGAAGCGCAGAAAGGCGGCGTCGAGGCGTGCTACATCGGGCGGGCTCGTCCGACGTGGAGCCAGAGCTCCCGTGCCCCGAGCTCGCGACGGGAACATGATCGTGCATGCAAGTCAGCGATCCCCCAGCGAGAGCATCGTGTCCATAGGCGAGCTTCTGGGGGGGGGGGGCGCACGAGGCGCTGACTGGGACGCGGAAGCCACGGTAGTAGTGACGCTGTGGATATTCCCGCCGATAACTGAACAACTGAGAGGTTCGGTGGGCCTTTTCCTGTTCTTCATTATGTGGTGATGTGTGTACGACGTGCTGACCGCGCTGTGTTCGTAGCACTATGAGCCCGAAGACGATGGCTGCGCTCACCAAGTTCGGCCTGCTAGGCGGATCGTCCTTCGAGCTCTGAGGGAGCGGAGCTGTCGGCCTGTGATTGCCGTTGCGCTCGCATCCGGATTGGATAAACGGTAGTGCGATAGCCTTGGAAGGATTGAGCTAATAATGATGATGGAGTCCCGAAGTTTGGGGTTCCCCGATGCACAAGGGCCTCGTCCGTACCGTTTCCACGCTGGGTCGGTTTTGGGCCGTTTGACGAAGTCTAGGATGCGTTATATGGGGTAAGTTTCACAGGGTGGGAGTCGTGGGTCAATCGATTATACCCGCTGATAGTTTCAATGACCAGAGTTTTGAATGATATTGCCTCATACAGGCTGTGATGTGTTTAGCTCACTACACATTTTTTTTATGGGGTGACAATCGTGCGATTTCCTTTGTTTCAAGGTGTGGGCCAGACCTGGTCGTTCCTCATGGTTTGGACATTACATTGAGAAGTTAATTGCAACATGATACAAAACAGCATAAGATTTTTGTGCAGGCTACATTATGTGGCTACGAGACGGTGGCTACGGATACATTGTCATGGTGTAAAATACAAATACATGTGCACTCTTGATGCTCGTCTGAGATTGACCCATGCTCACGGGCGTACCTGGCGGGCGCGTAGAAATTCCATGGGATAGACATGTATTCGCCTCATTCTCGCCGCCCATGTTCTTACTTCCCTCGCTCCACAGTCCCGAACAAAACCGGCCTTCCGCACACGGACGGAACGTCAGCTCTTCGTTAAGGACTGAAGCGGGGCGTTTTCTCCGAACGCATTATACTCCCAAAGGCCTAGTCGATGGACCAATCATCTTGGCGACTGACGTCGGTCACGGAACTGTCCCGAGATTTTACTGGGTTTGATATGAACAGGGATAGCACTTAGCGGGCGCCGTAGTGCCTCAGGAGAGTAGTATGGGCATGTACGGATCGGGTCGTGGGCGATGATGAAAGCTGATGTACGTGTTGATTGCCTGGCATCTGTTTGAAGCTGCCCTGTCATACCCAAGGGTACCCAGAACAACTCCCCAGAGAGGCGGCTCTTGACCCTGTGGGGTGAACAACTTCGTCCTGCGCCCGAATGACTGGTAGATGATGCAAGAAACAATCGATGCTTCGACGAGCAGCTTGAACACGCTTCGTGCCGTCTACAGTTCGCATTTCAGTGTGATTGTACCGTTCTCGGGTTAGCTTCTTCGAGTAGGGATCGTATCGGAAGGCAGGAACAGTGGGATCTAGCGATCATGATAGATTCCGGTGAAAAGCGACCGTCTCCAAGATATTCTAGTCATCGTCATGAGATGCGGAAGAAAGAGGCTGGACAATGGCAAACTCACATGAGTGCGTCGACATCTTCGCTTAGATAGGGCTGCAGTGCATCTTGAGGATTTCACCGTTGGTGACAATAGGTTTTTGAGCGAGGTGTGATCGTCCGCCTCTCGTATTTCCCGGAGTGGAAGTTGTAGTTTTGGCCGACCAAGCTCAAGCTCTCCGCTGGGTGCTTCTCCGTTCTCCCAACAGCTTGTCAGAACGCGGGTCAGACCAGTCCGTTGTGAGTATCGTCCTTCGAGTCGAGCAAGAGCGGCGACTAAATTTTGGATGGTAGATACGAGAGCGAGACGGGGTGTGACTCTGGAGAGCAATGATCCCGGTTCCTGAGAGACTTGCAGGTCGACGATCCGGAATCTTCGCTCGACGGAGAACGCTCCACGCCCTCTATTCAGTAAATGCTTTTTGTGGCCGCAGGGCCAATCGGCAAGCCAGCGGGTATCTGCCTAGCCTCCTCCTCCGAGTCCAACAGTATTTCTTGAACATTTCCTTTTATCAGTTGGAAAATGAGGACGGATGGTCTGAGATAGATGATATGGAGTCAATGCCGATCTCCGACGAAGACGTAAAGAGTTTTGATAGTAGTCTCGGTCATGGGTTTACTACTGTCATGTTAGTATATAAGTAAAGCTGCACAAACTCTATGTACGTACCGAGACAGCTATGTTCCATAATGGACGAGCATATCGCAGGCCCGAGCTACTCGCAGTAAAAATCATCAAGTTGCAGCAGGCTCCGTTATTGTCACGTCTCCCATGATGACGGTGTCGGAGCCGCAGGATGTAAACCTAGTGCACAGTACTTCAATTTACCAGGTAGAGATACCAATCTCCTGGGTGCAAATCACCTGCGCACCGTTCAACGATATCCGCTATAGTGCAAAGCACACAAAAACCATCTGCCAGACCCTCTGGCAATGTGCACAGCGCGCCACCATCTTCCTTGGCATTGTTCTTCCGTATGTGATGAATAGTCAGTGTGTATTTCGAAAGAGTGAGTTGCGAAGGCAGTGACGTTATGGCTGCCATTGAAGCTGCACGTCTTGTAAAATGTCATGAGTGGATTTGGTTTGCTCACGGCACAAGGAAAGAGGCCAAGCACCTCGAGAAGGTGCAGCTTTGCTGCCCACAAAGCGTTTGAGAGAGGTTTCGAAGCAGAGGACGAAGCTTTTCGGAGTCTTTGCCTCTGATTAATTGCTAGATTCCTCCATAAGCAGTCCTAGTCAAGGTGAAGGCCTGAGGTGAAAGCGTACTATTCACAAGAAGCACTTGTCGATAGCACGAAACCATAAACATGCGATAATGGGGTCGCCAACAAGGCCACGTTTGGTCGGTTCATTGACGTCGCGTCAGGGCGTCTACGCGCGACACTCATTCGCCTCTGCCGTACCTGCGCTTCGGGCGGGCCCTCGTCTGGAACTGACCTCCATCCCCACTTTTTTCTTTTGGCTCTGGAGCTTTTACGCTTGGGAACCATCCTCCCCACCAGATCACCCCCGCATAGTCTTACACATTTCAGAGTTCCAGAGCTTGTCAGCAAACCATGGGCAGGCTAACATGCGCGGCCATCTACCTGCACGCCTTCATGCGTAGGCTCCTCTGCCGTGGCACAAAGGAATTGGTCCATGTAAAGCTCATTGCCATGTATCCGTGCAGACCGAGACCAAGCTTAATGGATAGGACTAGTGTCTGCCTTAGGCTATGACCTTCGTGACGTGCTGAATATGCAAGACATAAAGTGTAGGAGAACCGATGTTGATCAGCGACACTGTTAGAATATCCCTGCCTGCGGCGCCCGAATTTGCTGTCAGGGTCCCTACATGCTGATTATCTTTCAACGCGACCAGCTTGAAACAGTCACGCAGACAACCTCAGCGGTGCCGGCGGAGCACTACCAGCTTCTGATAGCATCTTGCCCACCCGCACTGTCGCAATCACTAAAACTCAGGCTTATAATTTCTGGTCGTACATTCACCTGCTCGTCGCTCCGACCAAGCCCACATTAATAAATGTTACAAGCAGTCCTTCAGAAGTCCGTCATGGCATCTAAAACGCACCGTAATAGTCGGACTGACATTATTACCAGTTCGCCCGGCAGCAAGTTGGATACGGGCCACTTATTCTCCCGACCAGCACTGCAGAGTATTCAGGTGGCTCGACGAAAGGGTATCGCATGGACATAATTGGAGCCGAGCGCGCAAAGGCGCACTACCTGGGTTTCTTCCAGTTCATGGGATTGAGTGAAGAGGACCACATGCGCAGCACCGTTTCAGATCAACTTCCCACGCTGAGGTGACCAATGACATAAGCAGCCCCATTCGACACAACCCTCGGAAAATCTGCACCCCCCCCCCACCCCCAGTGGACAAACGACCTTTGCCAGTCGCGGTGTACTTGTATCGACTGCCCTGGACGTCATATCAAGCGCTTCCACCCTATCTCACACACCTGGCCAACGAACCATCGTGTTCCACGTCGGTTGCAATCTCCTGTTTATCCTTGATTCTCATCATGTGCACTATGGGCTGGCAGTCGCCTCATTCTTCGTGGTCTAATCTTTATACCGGGGGGTTCACAAATACGAAGGCGCAAAAGAGAATTCCTTATGGAACGCATTCGCACGGTCTGCGGAATTTGCGCGCGTCCCGATAGTCGAGCACCACACATGTCTCCTCGGTCGCTTTCTCCGTGGCCTTGTTTGGGGAATCCTCACTTACAACACCCCGACATTGAGGACTCAATCCGCCTCGCTAGTCCGCACTCGAGGACATAACTGCGGTAAGCAGGCGCACACACTGCTTAGATCCCTATCGCAGACTGTTACAACCTCGCACCACCCTACAAGACACACCTTACAATGCTTTCCTGCTCCGCGGAGGTTTTAACCGACTAGGATTGGCTAGCGCCAGCCAACCCTTGGTTTAAACATTTGCCTTGTTATTCGCGGTCCATGGCTGTTCTGAACCGTGTGATGGACTAAGTTTTCAATTCGAAACAGAACAGGTTCGTCTCTGGGTTGCACCTCCGACTCAGAGAGCAAAGATTCAGAAGGAGTTATTTCGACTAACATTTCGAAGTCCCACTTCTATCGACCTCAGCAAATATACGTCACATCTGCTGCCACCCGTCATCCCCGGTTTCAGCCTCCAACCTGACGACACACTCAATCCCACAACCCCCGTTTCTGACTTGGGATCATCTCGATATTGGTTTCGACGTTGAATCCGACATACGTGAATTGCGCTCCTCTCCCCAAAAGGGGTACACCCTTGTCGGACGTTTGTTTGTTTCAAGCCCCTGGGTCCTGACGGGGCATTTGCGTCGTACAATCTGTTGCTGGATGGTTTGGTAACAGCCTCGAAGATTACGACCTCGACACATGGCGAGACCATTTACTGAAATGTGCTCAGTCGCCCGTGGAATGCCGACCCGACTTTGAGGCAACCACTTGCTCCCCAGTATGGTCCTTGGAGGCATCCCTACAGCCGAGACGGATCCAAGAGGTACCTGATTCAGAAGCACTGGTTGATAACATTGTCGTCTCCGATTCTCTTGACCCAGAAGGTCCAAGCTAAGGCTATGGAGTGGGAGAGGTCCCTTTCTCTTCGGAAATACCTTCTAGACCTCAGCGAGCGTATCACGGAAGGAGGCGGGGCTCGAGATCGCCTTTTCAAAAACCGGTGTGTCGCTTGAAGGAGGAGCTCAACAAGAGCACGAACACCGATGTGAAAGATTGGCGTGCTCTCCGTATCTGGTCCATGTTCTCTACGTTTCCTTGACGCCTCGGCAGTGGCTTCGCGGAACGTGAAGACGAGGGGAATATTTTTGCCTCTCTCTGAGCAGGTGGGCAAGGAACTTCCCTCGCATCTTCACCTCGTCTGGCTCGTCCACCATGTCTATCGACTCTCGACAATTCGCCAAACATGGTTTCCTTGCCTACCTCGCAAGCTCTTCATTGGTTCAAAGGTTACACTCGGCCTCTTTTCGCACTTGCCCTCGTAATCCTTTCCGTTTCGGCGTCGATCGGGCTTCTTCTCAATCCTCGGGAGTCCGGGCAACCCTCATCATCGCAGAAGTCATTCCATTCCTTGTTCTCGCAGTCGGCGTTGACAACGTTTTCATCCTCGTGCATGAGATGGACCGTCAAACCCTTCTGCATGGACCGAACGCATCTACAGTCGCTAATGTGGGCGGACAAAACCCCTTTGTCTCCATCCCGCTCGAGCGTATCCCAATCGACCCTTCGCAGTCCCACGATGACTCGGTAGACGCAGAGTCTATGCTCATGTATCTACCAGTCGAAGAACGGGTCGCCCGGACACTCGCGAAAATGGGGCCTTCGATTATGCTCAGCACCATCACCGAGTTTGTAGCATTCGCTTTGGGAGCCATCGTCCCGATGCCGGCTGTGCGAAACTTCGCGCTGTATGCGGCGGGTAGTGTGTTGCTTAATGCTGCCCTCCAAGTCACTGTGTTCATTAGCGCATTAACTCTTGACCAACAACGCGTTGAGGTACGTGCAAAAGATGGATCATTTACAGCCATGCCTTAGCGTTGCTTTTACAGGCCAAGTCGAGTAGACTGCTTCCCTTGTGTCCGGGTTCCACCTCGAATTCAGCTCAGAGATCCGGCTCCGCCGACTCCCAGCGGTCTTGGTACACTCGGGGAAGTTTTTTCCGTCGTCGTTATGCACCCTTCCTCCTCAAGCCTGTTGTGAAAGGGGCTGTGCTTCTTTCGTTCACTGGGTCTCTTGGTATGCTCTATCATCTCCATACAGCATATTCAACTCGGTCTTCGGTGAGTCGCGCAAAACAGATCGAGCAGGGTCGCGGGCTCATGTCTCTAGATAAACGCCTTGCTCTACCCTCGGACTCGTATCTTATCAAGTGGTTCGACGCAATAGACAACTACCTGGAAGTTGGAAGACACCGGTTTATTTTTTGTTGTCCAGGACGCGGACGTCACAAAGCGGTCTTCACAACAGAAGCTGTGTGGACGTTTCACTACATGCGACGACTTCTCTGTCGCTGAATGTCCTCGAAGCAGAACGCAAGAGGCCCGAGTCCTCATTCCTCCCTGACCCGACAGCATCCTGGATGGACGACTTCATGAACTGGCTGAATCCCACCAATGAGAAGTGCTGTCGCGTCAACAAGCGCGATACCGAGCAAGTTTTGTGGAGAGAGGCAGTCCCCGCGGGTTTGCCAGCCATGTTTCCAGGACCATAATCCCCCATGGAAATCACAATGAATGGACTTCCCAGAGGACGATGAGTTTATGCGCTACCTACAACAGTGGCTCATCTCACCTACGTCCGAAGAATGTCCTTTGGCCGGGAAGTGCCTCCTTTGGAACCGCCCTATGCCTTGAATGAAGACGGGTCTGATATTGTCGCCTCTCACTTTCCGCACATCCCACACTCCTCTCAAGTCCGAAGCTGACTACATCAACTCCTTCCACGCCGCTCACCGCATCGCCGACGAAATATCGGAGCAGACGGGAATGAAGGGTCTTCCCTTACTCTTTCCATTACGTCTTCTTTCGACCAATACGCACACATTGTCGCGATCACGGAGCAGATACTGGGTCTTGGTCTGGCTGCGGTCCTCATCGTCACTGCCCTTCTGCTTGGGTCGTGGAGGACGGGTACGATCGTCAACGAGTGCCGTCGCTCTTACTGTGGTCAACGTCATGGGGCGTGATGGGCATTTGGGGAATCAGTCTCAACGCGATTAGTCTCGTCAACCTCGTCATCTCTCTGGGTATCGCGGTCGAATTTTTTGCGCGCATGTCGCGAGGGCGTTCATGAGCTCTGGCTCGGGGCTGCCTATAGACCATCCCGCGGGTCAAAAGGAGAGCGAGACGAACGGATGTGGACAGCCCCTTGTTGACGTGGGCCCCGTCGGTTGCTATTCGGGACATCACTTTCACGAAACTCATTGGCATGTCCGTCCTTGCCCTGACTCATTCCAATGATTTTGGGAGTGAGTGGCCTGATAGTGATCTAACTGCGAACGAGACTCATTCGGGTGTTTAAGATTTACTACTTCAGGATGTGTGATTACGCTCATACCTCTCCGAACTTCTCTGCACGGTCTTGTTTTACTTCCCGTTGTTCTCAGCCTGCGCCGGCGGCCCTGGTTTCCATCCGCAGCCCTGAAAGGCTGAGCGAGAGAGTGGATGTCTCATGGATATTCGCAATGATTACGAGTATAAACGGTGAGTAGTCCTGATCACTCAAAAGCGTTGACAGATGATTAATCAGTGTGTCGCAGGCCCCTATCCTCGCCGTCACGACGACTCGGGTCAGCGACTGATCTACAGCCATAAATCACCTTCTGAGAATTCATTATGCCCACACTCTTAGCACCTACTCTGCACACGTATTGAAGCTGACGGTGATGTATTATTCCGTATTTTAGTTCGCAATATAGCAACAGAGAAGGCGATACATGGTAGCAAGAATGCACGGGGGTGGGGGTTGAAACGTCCCTTTCAGGTGACTTTAACGGCGGGGGTAGACATCCTGGACGACTGCTGTCCCTGATATCATCACGGCTGGAGCTTCTCCTTCCACGACTGGGCGAGCGCGTGCGGCTGCGGCTGCGCGAGTACCTCGAATACGACGAATAGACATGGAGCGCGTGCGCGAGCGCCGGAGTGAGGGACCTACGTCCAGACCGGCTGGAGCGCACGAGTATGAAAAAAAAACAGTAACTGCTGCGCGAGCGCGACCCGACCGACGGAAGCCGGTGCCAAAGCCGCGTTTCGTAGACTTGGCGTGACCGTCTGCGTGTGGCGGGATCCGATCACCACGGCGGACTGGTCGCGCGAGCGCGAACGAGAGTATGGACGGTAGGTGTCGCGTGGGGGTGGGCCGCGGCGGCCGTATCCTCCGCCTCCGCGGGACACCAACGGTAGCTGTCGAAGCGGTCGCGCTCACGGTCGCGCGGCCGTACGTTAGCCAAAGCGCGGGTGGTGGTGGTGGTGGAACGAGCGCATGAGCGGGCAGCCGAGAGGGTGAGCGGGAGAACGAGCGAGGCCTGTCTCGGCCGTTTCCGAGCGCGGGGTGGTGGTGGGCTGATGCAGAGCGCGAGCGCGAAGCGGACCAGGTAGTTTCGGGAGAGTTCGACCTGTGAGGATTGCACACCGTCCAGCTGGCCACCGTTCATGGTGGATGCAGCGCGGTGTGCAGACGTGGACGTCCGCATAGTTCGAGGGCAGCCTTGCCTCTATTTTGACCAGCTGAGTCCTAGGGTTGGACAAATTACACACTACCAAAGCTCAGTAGACTCACATTTTCCAAACAGCGGTAGATCAATCTTCGGTAATCTCTCCGTAGAAACTGAATATGGTTTGAAGGTGCGCCTCTACGAACATTTCGTGTAAGATTGGTGACCACGACAACTTTTGCGTGCGGCTTGTCCATTCTTCCGCTTCCGTCCATTTCCACACATCCGAGTCCCGCAGTGGGTGCGGCGACCGTTGACCGCCTCGTGAGTCGACATAGGGGGTGTTGAGGTGAGAGTAAATGGCAGACGTTCTCAGGCTCTGTGCGCTTTCGTTCGCACCGTCACGATGTAACCCGTCACACAGAGTTGATGGTGTGATGTCGCGTCACAACACGTCACGCCGAGCAGGAGGGCATATAATGTTTAGAGTCGACACCGTAGACAAACTGTACACTCGATTACCAAAAAAAGCCACTAGTCGTCACACGGACATCAACTCTCCCTGCACAAGACCTCTGGAGCGGGAGCTTCCGCCATCAAGCCTCGGTTTCTTGCGGCGGTCGGGCCAACTGCTCGGGCACGGCTCCATGGGTTACCTTGATGTGCCTTCTTCAGGAGATCCTGGCGGAGGACGAACCTCTTGTCGACAAGAGGTGCACAGATGGGCATGATGAGTATGGCTTGATCCCAACGTGGCTAGACCATATGCTCATTGCACTCGTTCTTGTTGCCGGACCGGAACACCTCATACCGCTGCTACGCCACGTTAGCGGGTGAAGTCAGGAACAAACGGTCAGCAGGCCGCGCGCGCGTGCACTGCACCATTCGATCGCCATTGTCGCATTGAAAGGGACGCGTTGCTCCACGTGCGAACCTACGTGTACGAGAATGTGGTCCCACGTCGTTTGTTGGTCTGGAAACCATCCTTTGACGTGTAGCAGCGAAACTCTTGAGATGCGCTCTCCCTCGCTCCGAAAGCCGGCCCGCAAAGGCTTTGAAGAAAGACTTTGTCCAGTTCGCAGCCGGGTAGTTCATGGCACGGAAGGCTGTCGGCGCGGAAAAGTGCGCGAAGATCGTGAAGTTCGGAGCGCCTTCATGAGCATTCGAGTCCACAGGGCTTGGGCGTTGAAGAGCTGGCGGGAGAATGGTCGGCCAAATTTACGAGGCTGAACCCACGGCACACAGTGGGGAGCGGCCTGTGGTAGCAATAGATACTCTAGAACGTAGAAGAAGACGATTCTGGAGCCGACGGTTTGGTGCGGGTGGCAAATCGACGTGGGGCTGCATGGGTAGAGAGACATGCGGGAGCATACGTGAGCCCTGTCGTGGGGTAGGGGCGGCAATGCGCGAGAGGTTGTATGGTGCTATCTTGCTTGACATGCGTTCCGTCAGAACAGGGACGATAGCGGTGAGAGGCGTCTTCAGTAAATAGCGTGTCTCGACATCTTGGGGCTAAACCTCGGGCATGGGCTTCGGAGATTCGTACATCAAAGTTGCTGGCCTCCGGTGTTCTTTCATCATCAACCTGAGGCAGGCAAACGGGGGCGGAGCGTCCGCCTGTGACGTCTTCAAACTTGACACACGATGACGGGAGACTTGTCCGTTTTCTTTTCGGATGTGCGCGAAAGTTTGCACGGTCAGGAAAGATGCCGACAACAGGACCTGTCAGGAGAGTGCATAGTCACGTCCACGGCAGATATCGGGTACCCCAGTAGGAGCAAAATAGGCTGGAACATCGGACCAGCATCGAAAAATTGGCCTTCGGATGAGTCGGACGAGGCAGAACGACTGAGCTTCAAAGTGCGTGACTTGGACAGTTGGTATGTAGAGGCATCTTGTGGCAGAGGGGAGTTGGTTTGCAACCTCTGGTAGAAGACAAGATTGGGCAATAGGAAGTAAGGTGCTATGATTTTCGACCGCATTGCAAATATCGAGTGTTGAGATCGGGTGGGAACTGAGGGGTCCGAAAAAGTCGCGAGAAAAGGCGCGAGGACAGGTGCTGAAGATATTAGGTACGGAATGCTCACAGGGGCCGTTTGGTGGCAAAGGGATGACGAGACCGGTAAGGGACGTCCCGGGAGGTTGAGGTCGAGACCAGAGCGTAGGGCCCGGGGTCGTTTGTGTAACGGGTTGAAACCACATGGACTGAAGGTCCGTGTCGCCTTCATAGTCAGCTAAGATATAGCGTGTAGGTGTGAGCAGGGGTTGCTCTTGAGGGTAGCCTAGATTAATGTATTCTTCAGGAAACGGGTGCGCCGCCAGCGGGGCACTACGTCGGTGTAAAGAGTGTGTGCGAGAAGTAGATGCACTGTTGGAACCTGTTACAAAGCTAGAGTCAAAGGAGCGCTTCATGGTCGTGACAAATCGTGAAGAAGGTCGTAAAGAGATATTAACTCGTCTGGTTGGACGATGGTATACACTAGGGATGTGGATGTGTTGAAGTCCCGAGGAGCAAGCGCCTTCGCGACTGAGCGGGATTTGTGTTTGTGCGTGTTGTTGCACCCGTTCGTATTGACTTCCCTCTTTTGCGAATTTGTCTTTAACCTGTTTGTGCTCTCGGTATCAATCCCTACGGTCATCAGTGTCACAGAAGTGACATACGACGTACTACGATATCCCCAGTGAAACGATTCTATGCGTCCGCCACACCCGCATCTTCATCAAACACGCTGCGGCGCGTAGCGCTTTGGACTTCGACGCTTGGCGGTGTCTCGCTCGTTGGGGCGTACTTCCTCTGGCCGGATGTCTCGAGGTCGGCCCCGACCTTGCACAATGTCGCGCTCTCGCCTTCTCACTTCACTCCGGTGGCAGTCACGTCTACGACGCAATGTAAAGATCCGAATACTCGGCTGATGACTCTCACCGTGCCTCGCGAATCTATACCGCCAATGCAAGAGGGACTGTTTGCTCCCATATGGTCCATCTTCATCAAGGATGATGATATTCAAGTGGAAAGACCCTATACTCCTTTGGAAGGCATTGACGACCAAGGGAATATGAAGTTCTGGGTAAAGCGTTACCCGAAAGGCGAAGTCGGACGGTGGCTTCATTCGAAACGCGAGGGTGACCGGATTGAAATCCGCGGTCCGCTCAAGACATGGCCCTGGCAAGAACAAGAGTGGGACGAAATCATTATGGTTAGTACTTCGTGACGCGCACTGCCCGACCCCGATCTAACCCACCTGAAGATTTCTGGTGGAACGGGCATAACACCTTTCTATCAACTTATACACGCATCCCTGCTGTCTGCGCCAGGGATCGCTCCAAATACCCGCTTCACGCTCCTGCACTCGTCGCGAACCCCGGCCGAGCTCCCACCACCCGAAATAATTCAACCTTTGCTTTCGCATGCCTCTGCGAACCCGGCACAACTCAGAGTTAAGTTGTTCGTTGACGAGGCCGATGGTTCTGTTTCGGAATCACTCCCTACCCACAAGTTGCAAGTCGGTCGCATCGGACAAACGGCTGTTGAACACGTTCTCGCACCTCGTGCTTCGACATCATGGTGGCAGAGTTTGTTACGTCTTGGGCCGTCAAAGTCTGTCCGAGCAGAGGACAAGAATATCTTGTTCCTCGTTTGTGGGCCGGAACCGTGAGTGCGGCTGATCCTGCTTATCAGATAAGGACCACTCATTTCCCGTGCATTAGGATGATCAATGCAATTGCAGGGCCTTACGGCCGTAATTACTCCCAAGGTCCTGTCGGCGGCGTCCTGGGGACACTCGGCTGCCGACCGGATCAAGTGTGGAAGCTATGGATCAGACGCCACAACCACCAAGAGCAGATGCTAATTAGAGTACGTTCGCGAACCTGTCTGCGTGTTCGCGGACGTGCGTTTGTCGTACCACATTCAGATTCCGGCGGAAACACCTGTTGGGGAGACCGCCCTAGCGTGGCGGTTCGATGACATCAGCGGCGACGCGGCGTGACAAACATGTATGGACAGCATAAGCGATTTATGTAGCCTCGTCCTGCAGCATTTGTTGTCGACAACATATATAATTACAACGCTGCTCTGCTGTGATGCTCTTTGAATTGCGCTCCCTGCTTGCGAGAGGTTGTGTCACCAATTCGCACGGTTCCCATTCGCTGCCAGCCCGGGGGTAGCCTGACTCACCTAGATTAGTAAGGCGTTTTGTGACTCGCTTGTGACGGGAGTGTGACGTGACAGGGTGGAAATGAGGTCGACGGAAGGCACGTCTAATTTCACGCTCTCCCAACCGGTTAGATTTTTAGGGAGATCTCTCCCCACCCAAGCTCTCTTAAATCCCATTTGACCGCTCACCACCACCCCCTCCCCCATCCGGCCCTTTCGTAGCAACGCATTTGTCCACTCCTTTCGTTAACAGCATCAATGTCACCTGCTGGCACTCTACGCTGCTGCCTGTAGCCACCACCGACTCGCAAAAAGGTTCGTGTGCTGGTCCGTGTCCGCGGTCAAGGTCCTGCTCTCTTGCATTGGCTCGCTCACCATGCCTCCGATGGCCAGTACCAAAACCCTCGTGACCCCGATTGGAGGAGAACCAGGAATGTCGACCAAGCAAAACTGCTGGACAGGCTACTTGACGGAGGTATGCTCACACAATTCACCGTACACGCCGTCAGACATGAAACTCATTCTTGCTGTTGCTATCCACCTATGCCACTTCATTTGCCTACCACAACATTTGCATCTGGTGCACGTTCGGTGCTCTCTGCTGAAGAGTACGCAGCGTCTGTGGCGGCCTAAGCTGTCCGTCTCATCCTTACCAAGATGCTCGGGTGTGTCGCCGAACCTATGGGCATACGCCTCGCAACCTCCACAGCTGTTCTCGGAGGTTCACCGCCGACCTGCTCTTTACACCTCAATTGACCCTCAGCAGGCTTTAACATTTCTCAGCCACTATCGGCCCTCCGAGGGTGACTTGATCGCGCAGAACGGCGGGGGGGGCGCCGGCGCAACGTCCGCTGCCCCAAGCAGCCACTTGCCGATGCCTCTTCTCCGGCCGATAAGATCGATCCCGCCCCGCCAAGCTTCGAAACGACGTGCGCTAAGGACACTCAACGCGCCTTCCGACGCCGAGCATACGACCCTCAAGTCCCTCCATGACACGCACCGGCCGACGCACCATCGCGCCCGTCCCGTGACGTAGTGTCGAGCCTGTGCCGTGCAAGGTGGCGCACCGCGCGGCGTGAAGGAAGGCGATTGCAAGAACTGCACGTGTGGGCTTCGTGCCGAGCCTCGAGGCCGAGGAGGCTCGCCCAGATCAAGGTCGTCGCTCCGTCGACGGGCGGCGAGAAGAGCGGTACACCAGGACTGTTTCTACGGTTCTCGACCGGATAAGGAGCGAGAGAGGTATGTATGGATCTTCCTCGCTCTGACTGTGCGGCCTGCTGCCCCCAAAGGCGACTAGACAGCAGTTTTCGAAAACTGTCTACCTCTGAGCGGACGCTTTCTCCGTTGCTCGATCTGTCCCTCACCGATGTACGGTTGCCTACCGATGTCTATAACCATACTTTTTGTCCACTCACCAAACTATCAGGTCGCTCCCGCGTTTCAAGCCTGGCTGAGAAAGGTCGAGGCTGACTTTGGCATGGGACGACATCTAAAAATTGTACTTTTCGCACTCTCTATCACTTCGTTTCTAAAAAGTGCTCGAGAGGGGGTTATGGGACTTTAGTAACCGAGTGCGTCAGCGCCACGTCTCTGATGCCTTTCTCATTTCCTGCTGTGGTGTCGTAATCTATCCTTGCATCCGTTGGCTTTCTGTATACTAGTATGCTAGATATGTGTAATCCTACGATGGTAGTCTCCGACGGTGCCCGTGAGCCATCGGTGTGGCAATGTACATTACTGTTGTTTACATTGGTAGGCAGTGCCCGTGCGCGAGTGATGAGCTCATCGTCGAGTATAAGCCCATGTTGGGCTGTGGTACTATAGGTGTTCTGTGATAGCTGGGTTTGGGTGTGTGCTGTGTCGAGGGCTGTTTGAAGTTGACAGGCTCGGGCCCTCGTGGCTTCGGATTCCTCCTCAGCTCTCGCTTTCGCCGTGTCAAGCATGGGGGAAAGCTGGCCCAGTTGAATCTCAAGGGTTAGTCAACGAGTCATCGCTTTCAACTTAGCTTGTAGGGTCGTGGTCGGTGGGGTCGCGCAGATTTGCTGCATTGAGTCTCATCTCGGCGCGCGTGACCATAGCCAGCGTCACAACCGACCATGCCCTTAGGCGGCAGTTTCGTGGTCTTACCCCCCCCCCCCCGTTCTTATCCCTTTGGGGGGGCCAAAACGTCGCTCCTTGCGTGGCACAGGACGTCGCTAGCTTGTTGTTCTGCACTCCGTTCAACCTCGATGACTTCCTGGAGGTTCATCTTCGTCTAGTGTGTCCGTATGTAAGCTGACTGAGCAGACGGGAGCTCCGCCATGGTAAGCCCCGAATCTGAATGACTTCAGACAGCCGCCGGAGGGGTCGGCTTCTTCGTCACATGGAACTCTTCCGAGGACTTGCTTCGTTGAGGAGGGCAGCGTCAAAGACAGGATGCGCCACTAGAGGGTGAGCTCTTCCGCCGCTTCGTGCGGCTTCTTTAGCTTCTGCGACAAGGCCACATAGCGTTAGAAATGACCAATGTGGACTTGCAGGCGTACATCAAAGTTTTCTTTGCGGATCGCCAGTCCGTCTGAGACTATCTTCCTGCCTTTTCTTGTCCTCAGGTCTGTACCGCTGATATTTGGCCATGTTCTGGTCCGTCTGAATTTTTCCACTTCTGATTGAGCGTTTTGACGTTTGGTCAAGATGTTGACTCAATGCCTCTGCCGATTGAAATCTTCGGCCTGGTCACGGTCTTGTACAGATCGAAATGTTGGTGAGCCGATGAGATCCGCGATAATGTCCTGCTTCATGGCGCGGAGGTTGTGTGGACGACTGCCTCAAAGTTACGCCCCCAGACGAAAACGACTGGCGAGTCAGGACTTAACTTCCGGTCCTCTTCATGGCTCTCAGGCGCGGGGAATCCTTCGTGTGATGCCCATACTGCGATAGACGGTGAACACGGAGCGTCGTGCTACGCGCGCGGTAGTCCGTTGAGTCAAACTCGGATCGGGCACTCACATCTGCAAACTCACCTGCCCGGTTAGACATCGCGCGGTCGTGTCATTCTTGCGCCGTTTGGTCCCCTCTCGCGTCCGACTCCTCGTCGAACGCTTATCTGGCCCGGGGCTGTTTCTCTGGGCAGTGCCGACGCCTCGTCTCTCCGTCTGCCGGGCGGCTGTGCGGGGCCACTACAGGCGTCTGTGCCGGCGAAGGCAGACCCCGGGGACACGACTTTGACAGAGAGTATGACATGTTCCTTCATGGGTTTTGCTGTGTTATCGGCCGACTTGGCTAATTGGGCAGAGGAATGGCATGGGGGGTGCTCAATGGCCGAGCGGATAGAGTCCGCTGCTGATCTAGGATACACAGCGGGGAAGGGAGGAATCTAGGCGAAGACGAGAGACAGCGCTGGGTGGGTGGATGTGACTGGGGAGTTGGGGGGGTGGCGCATATCCAGTCACGAGGGATGATTTTGAATAGAGCCTTGCTACGTGCAATGTCGGTTGGGGTGAAGATATGTATTCCTGGTCCATGGCCCCGGGTGTCATGGGCGGCGAAGGAAAATGCCTGGACGCCATCTTCTGCTGGAGGGGGCAGCTCTTCGATACGCAGCGCTCGGCGCAGGCAGAGCAGAGATTGGAGTCGGATTATGCTCGACGACGGACCTGGGGTGGCATAGGAGGTAAGGTCATGATGGGCTTGCATCATAGACATCTGTGCCTTCATCTCTTGTTAGCCTCTTCTCCATGTCGGCACGGTCTTGAGCATAGCGTGCCTCTTGTTCCCGTTCCCAGGCAATTCTACGCTGCCTTTCTTGCTCGGAGGCCTCTTTCGTCGCATTGATTGCTCGTAGCACTTCGTTAAGAATCTGTTGGGCTGGAATAGGTGCGTGCGCTGGGGTGCTGCATCCAATTAAGACTTGAGCTCGAGCATGCCACTGGAAACTTACCGTTGGGAGCCTCTGCGCTGGTGGGGACCGGTTGGGGTACCCACCATAGCCAGCTGCGAGCTCACTGCTGTATGGTACATTGTGCTTAGATTGCGGAGGTATTAGCTTGGGGAGGCTTGCGGAGGAGGCTTGCGGGGGACTTGACCCTGTCCCTGATAGCGTCATGAATCGGTCTGAGGGTGTGGTCGTGACGACGAGCCTGGGTCGGGGCAGCGCTGCTGTTGACGGTTTGGGCCGTACGCGGCCACGTTGGAGATATCGCGGATTGAGCGCGTTGAGGAGCTCGCTCATCGTTGTAGGCGACGAGCCAAGTGGAGGTGTGGGTTGCTGGTGAGGCACTTTCGGTGCAGTGCTCGGCTATGTACTTTACCGCGCGATCAAGACCAAGCCGTTAAGCGATCGTCCCTTTGTGGCGCTTTGCAAAGCTCAGCCCGTGGTATCCACCACGTGGGACAATATTGTCGCGGGCAACCGCGTGTCAGCGAAACGCGTTACTCCCCCCTTCAATGCAGGTCTACACCTGAACACCCCCTACACCTTTCTTCACACTACAACCATGGCGACTCATTTGATAGACTGGTGGCACAGGCTATGCCAATTAATGAACGCTTCATGGGGCCGCGAAAACCAGGGGGCGGACGCGAGACCCGCCTCCCCGATTAAGTGCTAGTATCTGTTTCACTTATCCCTTCATAATTCGTAAAGGCATGACATCGCTACAATACCTACAAGCGTTGTAGTGCGCTCGACGGTCATCCAACATAATCTCGCTTGCCACTCTTCTGAAGGTTCATTGCACATTGAATTGTTTACCCGCATGTTGTACCTACGTTAGTTAAGCTTATACTTGCCTATGTCCAGATGGTTGTGAATCAGCACAGGACGGGGCTAGCCAAGGGTCGATACCCCTATGGAAAGTAATGGGTATCATGATTCGGTGAATATTGTGGACGAAGTTAACACTGCTAGTTACACCGTCGTGGATGTTTTTTGCGACTGCCACAGTCAGCGAACACAAACACCGTCTCAGTCCGAGTCGGTGGATCACAGTATTCCATATTATCTGGAGTGAAACTGGATGAATACATGCTGAAGCAGGGACAGGGCGCGTACGTCTGAATGATAGTTATGTTCGCTAGTTTCCGAATACGAATAGCTTACGGGTCATCTGCGCACATGGGGGGACCTATTGTTGGTGTTTTTCGGTTTGGTGTAGTGGCACTTCATCTATTTGAGGAGGTGGTTGTGGGTTTGGGGTGCTGGTCTATCGACAGAAGCGGTGTTTAGTGGATATTTAACTAGTCTGCTGAGAGGCTATTGTGTACGCTCCATACTTTTCCTATGCATAGGTTGGTAGGGGCAGCGCGCCACTCTACTCAACCATCGAGATTGTACGTCATGTTCGAGTACCTTCGACAGGCGAAAGCCGGTGCGCGCAGTGCTGTTAATCTCGGAACCCAATCACAGTCCGGTAAAGGGCAGAATTCGCGTCGTATATCGGACGCCTTTCACAGTAGTCCATATCCTATACCGCAAACGTGTAGGAGTCGCACGCGCCCAGAAGCATCGTTCAAACACTTACTTCCAATATCGCGTCATGATCAACAAACCTTCCATCAAAGACCTCATCCACGGCTCTTAACAGGCATTATTACTCCATTGCGGTCAACCACCGCTCTCCCAAAAAACGAGGTTGAGACAGATGCTCATGCTGACATGAACTTGCACAAACGGAACTGGACCTGAGGGGCCATTGACACTGCGGGACTTTCAAGAACCACAACAGCAGTGGCATATGAGAAAGTCTCTATCAAGGTACCATATGAGTGACCACTTAAAGTTCTGGCGGTTGTGACACCTTAAGACATGCTTTTTGTTGTACTTACCTAGGCGGACTCCGCGCAGGCGATGCTCTCACTGTCGGAAGCCTACAACAAATCCGTGCAAAGAGGAGGGTCACCTTGACTGCGGACCAGCTCAAGACGCGGCACGTCGGAAAACACGATCCCTCACCCAAGCGCCCCACTTAGAAAGTAGGCCTTCCCCCGAAGATGGCCATGGGCTAATCAGGTGGTGCAGAAAGAACCTCGCAACGATGCTCTTGGCCGAATGTAGACTTGGTATTGTCGTGTACTCTCATTGTATTCATACTCCTGCCATCAGCAAACGTACGGGACCCCCACGCCGAGTTTCGTACGGTCGCCGTCCCCCCAAATGCGCGTTCCCACTTCAACATCCCGCAGGCTGTTTTCTCTCTGCCGAAACGCAGCCTAGAACATCATGCCGCTGGTCGCGTGATGCACCCCGTCTACTGCAGCTGTGGCCCAGACGGTCAATGACGGGCACTGGCGGTGTTGATGACGACCAAGTGAATGTATATTGTTTAGCTCTCAGGCTTCAAATGCGAGCGGCCGAACGACCCTGCGGCGTCCCAGGATATCCAATCATATAGTCATGGTGGCTTTCCTGAGCCATCTCTCATTCCCCGAGCGGGATCGTCAGCACTGTGCTAATAATTGCACAATTAACGGCAGCGAGGCTCGCAACCCCATCATAAGTCCGTTGAGGTCGATTTCATTCTAAGGAGGGTAAGGCGCACCCAGAGCAGGGTCTCAGGACCATATCAAGTCTGTTCGGCGTTCGCCATTGCGTGGCCAATTGACTTCTGGAAGACTAAGATAAGGAACAATGTTTGGTCGAAGTCTCGAGACAATCTTGGAGTGTGTAGGAAAGTGAATTGGTCCGGAGCACCGGTCCCATGCAATTTTTTTCTCGTGGGGTACGTACTCTGGGATGCAACGTGTAGGCCATCACAACTTTTTAGACGTTCGCGAACGCAGTCGTGCAAAGCGGTAGGGCAAAGGTCCGGGGGGAGGGAAGCAGTGTCACCAACGAGCACGCGTCCCGCTCTACCTTCATTGCAGAAAACAAGCACGCGCACGCGTAGTCATAGGCGAGCCGCATAGCAAAGCCCGACGGTCTATTAAGAGAAGGTACAGGTAAGCCCGGAACACACCTCACAGGCCCCGGGGGACGGGCGCAGGGTGCGCCGCGAGTGTAGCGGGATGATGCCCGCATCATTTTTTGCTCTGCGAATGGCCTTGCCCAGTTTGCGCTGGCTCCTCCACGTCAGCTTCGTCTCCGCGCGGCTGGGGATCTTGCCGAGATCGTACACGAAGCCGGACAGCAGCGTCGAGTTCATGACTTCCGTGCAGGGGTTGATGTCCAGCTGGCGGAACGCGTCTTGATACTCTGCGTCGGCACGCGAGGGCCCAATCTTCCAGAACTTGCGGGGAACCGCCTTGGTGTCGCGCACACGGCGTCCCATAGCAAAGTCGCTCGTCCAAGTACTAAGGCAGCAAAGGTTATTAAGGAATATATCATCGAATCTAACTTTACACACCGAACGGGGGAACGGCCGTGTTTGATGAGTAGGTGTGGAGGAAGACAACTTCGGATGCAGGATTAGAGCATGAGACATGACGTGTAGCTTGTGCTACGTACTGGCCTGTTTTCGCGGGCCTTCATGGTCTCGCCCGCTTCCCGAAGATCTCGAATCAACGCTGAGTGGTCGTTCTTGCTGTCGCTGCTGTCCGTACCGCGGGCAGCAGTAGAGGATAACGGCCTGGAGCTGCTTGCCCCAGCGAATACTGGGACGCTTGGCCGCAGCGGCGTGCGGCGCAAATGCTGCGCGAAAATGAACTGCTAGTAGGGCTGAAACATTCGGTTCCGTTCGGTCGTATGGTCGAAGGTGGAGAGATTGCAGGGGAGGAGGAAGTGATCACGACGACTCCAACTCGGAGGGACGCCAAAATGCGAGCAGCTGACCGGCGGATTGAGTGCGCGCTGGAGAACTCGTGTGAGCGAGAGTAGCGGGAGACAAATTGGCTGTGGGAGAGGAGATGATAGTTACCTTCAAACAGCTGCTGAGGCCGGCGGTGAGGCAGTTGCATATGTTGTTGAACGCTGAGGCTCGAGGTTGCAAGCGAGTCCCGACAACTGCGAGCCGTAGGCGCCGTGTTTCGCCAAAATCGGCCCAAATGCGGACAAGCCTAGAAGCCGGCGGCAATCAGCGAGGACAGAGGATCCGGGCACGTTGGCGTCGGACCCGGTGCACCGCGTACTACGTAGTCGATCTTCGGCACCAAAATCCGAAACCGGCGGTTACTCGTCGTCTGCGACTGCAGCTATGTGCTCACAGATTACATGGAGCAGGAGCAGGTTGTATAGCGACCGGATCGTCGTGGCTCTGTACCAAAACTGCTGGGTTGCGCCATGCTTATCAGGGACTTGGGGCCAAGCTCAGCGGGGCGGGTAACAGGGGTTAATGAGATCTCGATGTGAGCGCAGGGACCCCAGAAGAGCAGTGCTCAACTGGTGGGAAAACGAAACACAATGGGCGTTGACGAAGATTCGGACCAAATGCCCGGATGATGAGGATGACAGCCCCATGTGGATCGAATTGCTGCCCATCTTGGGAACAATTGGCAGGGATCCGCACAATCGGACGAAAGGGTAAAGGGTTGTGTACTGGAGAGTCTCTCGGCCACCAGATTCGCTCGAGGTCACTCTCCATCCTCCCGCCCTCCTCTTCCACCACTTCGCCGCTGTGCGCATTCCCCAACGTTACCCATCAATCAATCCTCATGCTGTTCTGAACTCTGCCACCTCTCAACACACACTCTCGTCGTCCCCTCCCACCCCCACACTCTATCCCCCCAATCCCTCCACCGACTTGTAGCAGGAGCCATCACGACGTCCCTGGCAGAGCTACAGGGAGTTCCATGTCCGAATCGAGTCTCCCAGTCGCCGTCAGCCACCCAGCCCGCTCGTGTTCTCGCCGGAAACCGTCCTCCCAGCAATACCTTTGCAGTCCCAGCCATCGACGGGCAGCACACCATGCGTCGGGCGCGAACACCGTGTCGATGCCCTTCGTCAGACGACACGTTTACCGTCGTTTGAAGGCCGCCAAGCAGGAATGCGACAAGGAACTACAGCGCGTTACCAACTCTATCACCGCCTTCTTCGAGGAGCGCTTGCGAGACAACGATCACGAGCAGGAACACGAGCGGGAGCAGCGCGAATTTAACAGAGACCGTGACCGCGACACACGTACGCAGATGGCGAGCCTCTGCGCGAACCCTTCATCCTCCAGCCCGCCGCCCTTCGATCGGCGCTGCAGTTTGACGAGGTAAGCTCGGATGGCGGGTACGAGGCTGAGCCTGAAGGCAGCACGGGTCGTGGCCGTCAGCGTACGTGCCTACTTACATTTTCATTACGCTTCCATGTGGCATGCTAACCACGAACATTCATGAAATCTAACAGCTTCCATCTCCTCGGTCTATAGTCCTGCTTCTCACAGGCCCGGCTTCCTTGCGGCGCCAGTCTACCTTGCCTCGAGAGAACAAGTCCATGACCAATCTCCCTTCGTCTGCCGGAACCTCAAAGCCCCGCCACACCTCCTCCAGAGGCTGCTGTCAGTCCACGTAAACGCGACAACACCAGCTCGTCCACCGGTCAGTGGTCCGGTCAGAGCCTTGCATCTCGTCGCCTATCCCGTACTATTCATATCCCCGCGCGTCCGTCACGGTCTGGTGCCAGCTCTCGTTCCACGTCTCGATCACGCTCGCCTCTGCCACGATCTGCGCACCCTGATGCCTCGCTTAAGGACCGCCGCGCGTCACGTAATTCTTGTCGACGAGCCCGGCGACCCCATCATGAACACCCTTTACGAGATTATCGGCGTCGCGACCGACGTCGTGGACATGTCCATCAGCCAACTGACCGCCGAGCCCAAAATCTGTGAACGCCTCGTCACACGCGTGCAGAACATTGGTAAAGTGTGGGACGAGCAATCCTGACTGGCACGGACGAAATTGGTATGTGCAGGTGCTCCTGGCGATCGCGAGTCTCAGCCGTGTTCGTCGAATGGTGGGAGGCCGAGAAGCAGTTCTGGAACTTTGATGACAACGACGACGAGCAGGAGGAACCCCTCCTGTTCGTCATGAAGCCTCCTGACGATGCTGCTGCTGCTGTGCCCTCTACGCCATCTATGAAGCACGACAGTCCGAGACTGGTAGCGTCCTTCGAGTCGATGCAGAGGAGGAGGCCAGATTACGGATGTCACGTACAACCAGTGCTGGTCGACGTTCTCGGGAGGACGCGTCAAAGGACTTGTTGATGACCCCTGCGAGGACCTCAAAGGATCTTGAGAACCCTCGGAGCGCTTCCAAGTACGACAACGAGTCTGCGCGCGTGCTAGCGACGGAACGGTTACGGTTACAGGCTGAGACCGCCCAGAACCAGAATATCGTGATCGAGCTGGATTTAGACGGTGACCATCTCCTCTGGATGAACTATGCATGGCGTAATGTCCCGATCGGGTACGTTGTCGAGATCAGTCTTATATCCGGCCACCCGTATATTCTGACGTCCATTTCATATCTCAGTGGCGAACCCGAGGAGCTGTGGAATACTCGGATATCCAAACTTCTGGCTGCCTCCGACTGGCACGTTTTCCGGGATGCCACCAGGCGTCTTATGGAAGATGACTCGCATACTGTTGAAGTTCGCTTCAGGATCAGGATATTTGTCACCCGAGTCAGACCGGGATGCCGCTTCGTCTGCGCTGTGTGTCGCCAGCAGATGGAAGGCAAAGGCATGCTCATGATCGACCGCGAGGAAGGCCACCCCAGACACATACCATGTGGGTTGTGAAGCCCATCTCGTCTCCAGAGTACCTGCAGCCTCCACCATCCATTCTTCTCGAGCAGGGCGACGTCGGCGCGGAGCCAAGCACGCCGGAACCGTCGCCCCAGGTTGGTTTCAAGGAACGACATCCCGCCGAGCCCCTCACGCCCTTCCCTTTTGCTCGGCCCATCAGCACCGCGCTCATTCTCTGCCGCATCTGCGAGTGCAGCATCCCGCAGTGGTACTTTGAGAAGCACAAAACGAGACGTGCAGCGAGGTGCACCGGCTCGAGGCTGAGATTAGCGAGTGCAACGAGAGCATCTCCGAGCTCCGCAACACCCTCCGCGAGCTGCAGACCGCGATGGACCGCTCGTCGCCCATGACCGTGCCCGAGTACCGCGGGATGCCCATTTTCTCTCCTTCGTCTAGTCCTGGCAGTAGTTCTCCGTTGGCCCTCCTTCGTGCACCGTTGAAGATGAGGCGTATCAGTGTCAAGAAGATGCAGCGACAGATTCTGGAGCAGCTCGAGGATATCCTTCAGTGCGCTGCTGAAGTCAAGATCCCCGCTCTCCGCGAGGAGGAGGCCCAGGAGCCCATTGAGAGGCAACGTCTGCTGTCGCCGGGTTCTGAGCGCAAGATCTCGCAGATACGACGTTGGAATCGGCCCACTATTGAGGACGCGGCTTTGACCCAGCTGATCGAAGACGCGGAGCGGGTGATGAGGCAGAAGATCGACAACGTTGTCCGTATGCAGAACACCATTCGGTATTCAGAGAAGATACGGCAGGAGTGGGAGGAGAGAGTAGAGCAGACACTGGCTGGTGGGGACGAGGACGAGGAAGGATCGGGTGAGTCGGATGAGGATGATGAAATAGAACGGGATCGTCATCAATTATCCTCTCTTCCAGAGGTCGACGACGACCAATCAAGTACTACTTCCGAGTACGAGTTCAACACCCGCGATGCTCCTCCAGGCCCAACACCACAGGCCCCTTCTCCCACGCCTTACGCTGCTTTGATTGAGCGTACAGACAGTGCTGCGAGCACTGCCTCCTCTGTGCCCATGCCCGTCCCACAATATCATTGGCCATCCAGCACTCACCATACACGATCATCTACGCCCTCATCTATTTCTTCTCCCCTCGCATTGGCGCAGCCAATCATTGCCCGATGCACCCGGACGACATGCCGCCCCCTATGAACCTGGACGAGGTGCCCGCCATCCTCAGCCAGCCGATCCCTGTTCCGGCCTCGACGTCCTTTGCGCTACGCCCGCGTCGCTCGCCCCAGAACCTCGAGCCCAAGCTATTGGTCACTCCCCCGCTTTCCTCCCATGGTCGCGCCCCAGGACCAGGCGACGGCCCGCAAGTCGCACCGGCGGCACTCGACCGCGCAGCCGATTATCAGCCCGACGGCGTCGGTCGCGAACGTGCCGCTGTCGCCGCGCATCCCGTCCGTCGCACCGCTCTCGCGCACGTCGCCGACGTCGATCAAGGACTTTGAGATCATCAAGCCGATCAGCAAGGGAGCCTTTGGCTCTGTGTTCCTCGCGAAGAAAAAGGTGACGGGCGACTACTTTGCGATCAAGGTGCTCAAGAAGGCGGACATGATTGCGAAGAACCAGATTACGAACGTCAAGGCGGAGCGCATGATCCTCATGAAGCAGGCCGAGTCACCCTTTGTCGCAAAATTGTACTTTACCTTCCAGAGCAAGGAGAACCTATATCTCGTCATGGAATACCTTAATGGCGGCGACTGTGCCGCGCTAATCAAGACTCTTGGATCTCTCCCCGAGGAGTGGACTCGGAAACTATGTCGCAGAGGTGGTCTTGGGTTTGGAATCTCTTCATCAGCTGGGTATTGTACATCGGTGCGTCGCTTGTTGCTGTGGGCGTGCCCAGCGTGTTGACGTTGCTCGCAGTGACCTCAAGCCGGATAATTTGCTCATCGACCAGCACGGGCACCTGAAGCTGACCGACTTTGGACTGAGCCGGATCGGTCTCCTGGGGCGGCAGACGCGCGACGGGCAGCTCTCGTTCGAGCGCGGCGTGCGCACGCGGCCGCGACACAACTCGCGGCCGCCGTCGATCGACTCGTACATGTCGTCGCCGCTGCTCGCGGCAGACCTGCACGGTTCGTACTTCAGCCAGCGGACCCCGTCGAATCCGCGCCCCGGCTCGTCGCCTTATCTCCCCCTTACAGATGACGTCAGCGAGTCGAGCGGCTCCGAGTCCGTGTACAACCTCTTCCCGCGCCGGACCGGCACCGCCGCCCGCCAGGCCAACGACAGCCCGCTCCAGTCGTTTGCGACCGAGCTCACGACGGACCTGCGCTCTCACCCGACGCTCACGCCGGGCGGGACCCCGCCCGGCGAGCAGAAGGTCGTCGGCACGCCCGACTATCTCGCGCCGGAGACGATCCTCGGCCTGCGGGGCGACGACGCGGCGGTCGACTGGGTAAGTGCGCTGCGCTTTTGGCACCCCTCGCACGCTGACACCGAACTGTACAGTGGGCTCTGGGAGCGGTCACGTACGAGTTCCTGTACGGGGATCCCGCCGTTCCACGACGAGACGCCGGAGAAGGTGTTTGAGAACATCCTCTCGGGGCACATTGAGTGGCATGAGGACTACATTGAGATCTCGGACGAGGCGCGGGACTTTATCCAACGCCTGCTGACCCTCGATCCCACGCAGCGTCTGGGAGCCAACGGCGCAGAGGAGGTCAAGGCGCACCCCTTTTTTCGCGGGCATCGACTGGAGCGTGGTCACCACCACCGAGGCGGCGTTTATCCCGCAGGTCACTGACCCCGAGTCGACGGACTACTTTGATCCTCGCGGCGCGACCGTTATTCATTTCAGCGAGGATGAACAGCACACGATCCAGCAGAGCATATTGTCGGACAGCCCCCAACCGGGGTCTGAGGCGCCCCTGCCTGCGACACACAGCGCGCCGGTGCCCATTACTGCGCGCGAGGCGGCCTCGACGCCGAGTGACGACGACTTTGGCTCGTTCAGCTTCAAGAACCTGCCGGTGCTGAAGCAGGCGAACGACGACGTGATCCGGAAGCTGCGGACGGACCAGCTCGCGCCGCTGACGCACACGCTGAGCGAGCCGACGACGCTGCACTCGCGGGCGGAAGAGCATCTCGAACCGTATCAAGAAGCCGTCGAGCGTGATCACGACGGTGGAGAACCCGCCGAAGCCGTCGACGACGGGCCCGCCGTCGCCTGCGACCTCGACGTCGTCGATCGCGTCGAGCCCGTCGCGCGGGCCGCCGACGCCGGGGAGCGCGAGCGGGCACGCGCGCAAGCCGTCGGACCTCGGCGCAGTCGAGCGCTTCAAGCTGAACCACCTCGAGGGCGACGTGCACCGGCGGAACTCGATGCCGAGCCGCCTGCGGACCGCGTCGGTGTCGACGAGCGGGGACGGCTCGCAGTCGGACGCGTGGTCGTCGCCCGCGTCGCAGGAGACGAGCCGCTGGGACATCCACAGCGTGCCCGGCCCCACGCCGCCGTCGAGCGTCGCGTCGATCGACCTCCGCCGTGCGCCTGACCCGCACGACCGCGCGGTGACGTGTCTCCTCGCGGAGGACAACCCGATTACGGCCAAGATCATTGAGACGCTGCTCATCCGCCTCGGCTGCCGCTGTGTCGTCGTCGCGGACGGGTCGGAGGCGATTAGCGTGGCAATGGGCGATATCAGTGAGTTTTGCCTCCCGTCGTGCACGTTCCCGCACATGGAGCTAACTTTACCGCAAGAATTCGACTGCATCCTCATGGACCTGCACATGCCGATCCGTACGTACACTCTTCTTCTCCTTCTTCCCGCGGCGCCCATAAACGCTAACGCGACACCTGCAGTCGACGGCGAGGGCGCGGCTCTCTCAGCGGTACATCAAAACGACGAACAACAAGAACGCGGGCACGCCGATCATCGCGGTGAGCGCGTACAGCGGGTCCGAGGACGGCAACGCGCTCTTCGCCCGCCGCGCTCGCAAAGCCCGTCCAGAAGGCCGACCTCCTCGCCGTCCTCCGCCAGCTCGGCTTCAAGACCTCGACCGCGCCCAGCCGCCGCCGGCGCGGGTGCCTCGTCGCGGGTTTCCGCGCCCACGCCGCCCGTCAGTGCCGCCCCTGCGCCAGCGCCCGCGCCGCTCGTGGCGCCCACGCCGCTTGCGGGCGTGCAGCCGACGCGCGTGCGCCCGTTGCGGCTGGTGACGGTCGGTAGCGGCGACTGCGATCTTGCGCCCGCCGTCTGTCGCCCGGGCGACATTGCTCTGCGCGTTCTGATCCGCCCATCATGCTTCATCCATGCCCCTTCCTCCTCTCACTCCTCTGATTTTCTCTTGCTACGCACGGTGGTATTCTCTTTTCGTCCTGTTTCTCGTTCCCGCATGTTTCGCGCATTGGCAACCATACATCATCATCATGGCATTCGTTCGGTATACTCTGCATCGCACACACATTTTTTCTTCGTTATTACTCCGTCCATAGCTGCTCTGCAAATCCAGTCTCGTCGAGTGTGTGTGCCTGTGTGCGTATGACGACAGGGGCGGCAGTAAATGTTGTGGGGTCGGGCAGGCACTGCTGCACACTGCACAGGGTGGCGGTGATTGGGGCGGGGCCTGTGGCCTGGGGATATGAGCTTGGCGCGAGGCCGATGAGCAAGGAGAGCGAGCAAAGCCAGTCCCAGGCCCTCGTCCCCCTCCTCGTCCATCACCCGCCCACGCCTAATATCCGCTCTGTACGACTATAACTCGCTCTGGAGCCTTTTCTGTACACTACTTCTGCCACCATGGCCGGCTCGCCCTGGCCCAACAGCCCCTACCCGCCCTTTCCAGCCCAGTACGCCCCCGCCCCGGCCTTTGACCCGCGCAGATCCCAGTATGGCCACCCGCCGCCCGCAGGCTTCTACAATCCCGCCGTGCTCGCCCAGCAGCAGCAGCAGCAGCAGCGACTGCAACAGCAGCAGCAGCAGCAAGCAAGCAACAAAGCGCGAACGACTATCGCAGCGCGTACGCGCCGCCCGCGATGCCGATGCCGCACATACCCCTCGGTGCTCACGCCCGGCGCAGGCCACCGCACGCCCTCGTACCCCGCCCTGCGCTCCAACTCGGGCGACCTGCCCGATCTCTTCTTCACCGCGCCCGCCTTTCCCGACGCCCCAGCTCCCCGCGCGCATGCCGCCCGCGCCCCAGCTGCGCCAGTCGATTTCTGCGCCTGCGCCCGTGTCTGTGCCGCCTGTGCCACGAAGACCAGACCAGAGCCAACCACCGCTCCCGCCCAAGCCGACGCGCACCGCGCCGCCGGGCCGTGCGCTCCCGCTCTCGGCAGCGGCAGGGCCCGTCGCGCTTTCCCGAACGGACATCCAGTCGCCCGTTCCGGTCCCACGTACTCCAACGCGCAACCAGGCCCGTCCAGGTTCCCCCGAACGCACCTCGAGCCGGCCGACAGCGCAACAGCGCGCCGGGGTCGACGTACCCCGAGCTCCCGCAGGCCCCCGGCTCGCCGCTGCCGCTCACAGAGGAGGAAAACGACACGGCGTTCCGCGCCCGCGCGCTCGAGCAGTCCGCGCGCGACGCGCGGCCGCGGCGAGGCGGCGCGAAGAGGAGGAGCTCGCGCGCGCGATGGCCGAGTCGCGATCTCCATGGCCGGGTCGTCGCTCAGCCCGCCGATCGCGTCGGGATCAGGCTCGCGCCAGCAGCCGCACTCGGCGCCGGCGACCGTGCATGCGTCGCCGGCCGTGTCTGCGTTCGTCCCCGACGCGCCGGCCGGTGCAGCAGGCTTCAGCGCATCGAGCCCGCCGACGCTCGCGCAGCAGATCCTCGACGACGAGGCGCTCGCGCGGCGCCTGGCCCGAGGAGGACGCGGACGCGGGGGTGCCTGCACGCGATGCACCACGCCCAGCGCCGCCAGAACCGACACGACACGCGCAACCTCCAGCTGCTTTACCGCTCCCGCCGCCCCTGAGTACACGTATACCCCCAGCCCGCCCGCACAGCACCCTCGCGTCGCCCCCTTCCGCAAGACCCACACTAAGCCGCCAAACCCTCGCCCGCGCACCGACACCAGCGGAGCCCCGCCTACGCGGACGCCCAGCACATCGCGCGGCGCAGCTCCCTGCGAACGCGGTGCCCCAGGCGTCGCCGCCGATGCACGACGCAGACGCGGCGCGTGCAGGCCGCTCGGCGTCGTTTTTGGCGCGTCGCCGGCAAGCAGTTCAGCAGTAGTAGTAGTAGTCTCGCGGCGCGTCCGCCGCTCCCGCATGCGAGTTCGAGTGGTGGGGGGGCGCGCAGTCAAGGCGCGTCGCCGTTTGTTGCCGGCGGTGCCTGAGGCGGGGGGCGCGTGTGGGGGTATGAGCAGGGTGCGTCGCCTGAGCCTGCGCCGGCGATCCCGCCGGGGAACAGTCAGTATGTGGATAGCGAGATGTTGCGGGGCGTCAGTGCGTGTTTTCGTTTTTTCTGTGTCTTTTTGAGGAGTGGTTTGTTGAATGGCTCGCAGCGATTGGGTTCGGGCCGCCGACGATCTCGGCGGTGCTCGCGCCGTTCGAGGGCCCGATTCCGAATGTGATCGCGCTGCCGTACGGGCGCGCGCCGCCGCTGCACCTCAAGGCGCCGAGCTGGCGCGGGCTGCTGAAGCTCATGGCGCGCCTGAGCAATACGCGGCTTGAGCCGACGGTCGAGGCGATGGCGGTTGTGAAGACGACGATGCACCTCCGCGTCGTCGTCAACTTTGTCAAGGTTCGCTCCCTCCCTAAGTCGCATTTCACTGACTAACTCGGAGGCAGGTGCACCAGTCCTCAAACGACTGGCACGTCATCCTCTACATGACCATCGACCACCCAGTCCCCGACGACCACCGCTACCGCACCCGCAAACACCAACGACCCCGCGCTGCTGCCCTACAGCTACACCCTCTCCCCCACGCCCCGTCTTCCTGCGCGAAGCCGCCGACGGGCCCCTCTCAAAATGGTTCTCCATCCCCACCACACCAAGCTCCCCGCACCCCGCGCTCCCGCTCGCGTTTCCCGACCTCGCGACGTACCTCATGGGCGCGCTCGAGGACTCGCGCCGCGCGGGCGGGCGACCGCACGGGCGGCGCGCACCGGCTCGCGAAGGCCGTCGATGCGTTTTATCCCGCCGCGAGGGGCGAGCAGGAGGAGCAGGAGGAGCGGCGCGGTATTACGGAGCGTCGTGCGGGGCTTGTTTTTGGAGGGAGGGGCAATCGCGCGATGAGGCCGGCGAATGATGATCGGTCGGATTTGGTGACGCCGTTTTATGGCGGATGATTTTGGGAGGTAGTTGGGGAGGTGGTGTGGCGTGATGTGGCGTGGCGTGGGGACTTGGTGGGTGGGGTTGTGTGGGGACTTTGGTGGGTGGGGTTGCGGTCGGTCGTGTGCGTTTGCTTGCGCGGCAGAGCTGTGGGCCGTACCTGGCGGGCTGGGCTGGGTATTGGCTGGGTGCCTATAGGGCTTGTGGTCTGTGGTTCGTGGTCCGTGGTGCCTTGCGTCGTCTCGTGCTTGCTGGATTTATTGATCAGACTATGGATATTTAGGATCGAGTTTTGTCATACCTCTCACGTACGAGTATTTTCGGCTATTACAGATAATAACAAGTTTGAACGCGTTTCACAAAGACGACTCTTGCAAAGCAAGCAATTAGCGAACGTATGCAAGATTATACTTACTGTGACGTCGTCGCATTGCGCGATGGTGCTTCTAGGATCAATGCTAACCGCCTTCAGCGCGCCAAAGGCAGGTCAAGGTTCGTGCTTACGGCCCATTGATGGTTGGGGACGCACCTGTTTGGGGACGCACCTGTGCCACATTGCTTCCACGAGGCTGCTGTGCGTACTCTATCCTAGTCTCATCTCGGGATTTGGCTCTCAACTCTCGTCCTCACAACTAGCTCAGCTTCTGGCCCGATTACTGCAGTTCCGTTGCCGGTCCACCGGTGACAATTTCACAACATGTTCTCAAACACATCTAGCGGGCCCACAGACGTCTACCTGGTCTCCCATGTTGAGATCGCATGGACTACATATATATGTAATGCACCACATGTGGCTTCGAAGCCCATCTTAGAGGCCTGATCCGGCTACACACCCCTGCTCGAACACTCCGATACTCTACACAAATATCACGAGGCACGTCTATCCACTGAACTTGCGCTCCTAGGCTCACGAGTCGAACACCTTGGACCATGGTCTGCGCAGGATATCTTCAACGGAAGTCGGGAGTGGCGGCCCCTGCCGCCGGGGAGGTGGCATGATTCCCAGCATCTACCGTACTCACAGACAACGCTGTCCTTTGATGGAGAGGGTGGTAGTGCTGTCGGGTTCACTCGGGGACCAATGTGCAAACAATCGGGGATCGGGATGCTTGCCAAAAGGTCTGGGGGGGATTGATGCGTGTAGACCTCTCACTGCGCTGATTCCTTTGGGACCTTTTCAGCGTATTCCACACTCTCCACAAAACGGAATTGCAGTGGATTTCCGACACCACATCGCCCCGGACGCTACGCCAATAAAAACCTTTATTCATCAAGTATTGGCTGGCAAAGACCTCTTCAAGGTATGCTGCGGCTTCTTATCCATTATGCGCATGCGTGAACTCGTTTGGGTTTGAACCAGCTCGCAGCGAGCCTCGACTGCCTGGAAGACGTGGAATGTCTCGATGGCCTTGAGTTTCGACGAACGAGGGATGATCATTCAAAGTCTAAACAATTTCATTGATAACGACAAAGAGTCCGTGCTGAAGCTCCGTGACGACGAAGCTATTGATGCACTCAACATTCTTGACATGGTATGCTTAATGAAGGCGTGTCCTGTGCAGAATGACACAAATCATGACTCTTTGTAGATCATGTGCGAGGGCCTCGAAACCGAGATATCCCAGTTTCAAAGTATTAGGCCCCTTACACCGGAGACACGCAAGAAAGTTCACCGCACCTATCGTGCGCCTATCACAGGCATCCCAGCTACTGCCCAGCTCGCACCCTCCTACCCGATTTTCCTGCATCGCTCACGAACGCAGTCGCTAGTGGATCATTCGGAGTTGTATACAAAACAAAGTACCGAGGAGATGGAGTCGCCCTCAAGGTTCTCTTCGATCAATCTGGACTGAGACAGGACAGTCATACTAAGTGACAACAAGGTATACACTAAGGTAGCGAATTCAGTTGATAGGGCTTGCACATACTAAATCATTCAATCTATGAATACAGGGGTTTTGTAAAGAAGTCGCCATATTACAATACCTGAAGCATCCGCACGTTTTGCACTCTAATAGGGATTGCCGAGTTTATGTCGGAGGGGTGTCAGTAAGTCGGTTTGGTAACATCGTGGCTGAGTAAAGAAGTGTAACAGCTTTTATTGCACGGCTCGAGGGTGGCTGGGAAGAATCTGTCGTTGTCCGCTTTGTACGTCCTTCCTCCTGACTCACGGAAGCGCCTCCTGGAGTCTGACTACTGTCGAGATGCGGGAAATCATTGACGGCCTCGAATATTTGCATCACAAACGGGAGTAATCCATGGCGATTTGTACCCTGTAAGTCTACAACACTCATAATACCTGAGCACGTTGTATAAGCACTAAAATCATTGCAGGGAATAGACTTGTCGATCGAGACAGAACACGTGCAACTTGATTGAATTTCGGCATGGCCAAACTTCTCTAATTCCACGCAGGCCACAGCTGGAACAATCACGCCAGGAGCAAGGCGCTACATGGCTCCGAAAATTCTTCAGCTTGCGGTAAACAGCGATGCAAACGCGCTCTGCCCTCCCGCCCCCGCACACTTGAAAACAGCGACGTTTACTCGTTTGCTCAGGTGTGCTGGCAGGTATGTTTTTCACGCCTCAACAACGACACATTTTCCCGTACTGAATGTGGCATATACAGCTCTACACGGGACTCCAACCACTACATGAGCTCAAAATCTACGATGGATATCCATCCAGAACGCTCTGACAGTCTACGGCCTATCCCAGAATATTTGTGGGGGGAATGCTTGCTTGCCTGCTGGTCACAGAAGCCGAATCGGCGTCCAAATGCCACATTTGTTGGCCAGCTGCTGAAAGTATCCGGTCCAGCGTCGCCCCGAGCCCAGCTCAAGTCTACTAGAGCCATACATCACGGGCACGAGATAACACCATCGAACCCGCTGTCGATAGACGCGGACCCAGAGTGTTGTCTACGCCGCCAGGCCCGTCCGACGTTCTTTCGTCTTCGATGGATGACTGGTCTATCGAGGATACGCCCGGTACGTTCACCGCCCAAAGTACATGATCCTGCAGTGTCACATCAACAAAATCTGTGCAGACTTTATCTGGCCGCCGAAGCAGGATAAGCGCGCGCGCGTTTTCACGAAGCAGGATGAGACGGCGCGGTATCAATGAAGCTCGTCGGGATCGTGTTCAGGACGCGGGAATCATCCCGGTGATGAGGCCTGCGAATGATGATCATTCGCATTCGGTCACACTGTTGTCGCGGCTCGCCTGCGCGACGGCTGGGCTAGGCATCGTTTAGGTGCCTGCAGGGTTTGTGGTCTGTGGTTTGTGGTTGTTTTTGCATTGTCTCGTACTTGCTACCAAATCTACAATTGATCAGACTATGGATATTTAGGATTGACTGTTGGTCATAAGCATCTCACGCACGAGTATTTCGACTATTACGGGGGGGATGAGATCAAGTTTACAGAACGCCCCAATGACAACTTCGACAAAACAAGCGGCGACTTGTGGCTGAGGTGCCGGTAGCAGGATCGTTCGTGTGGTTGGAACGCACTGGAAGCTATACTTACGACGAGCCCGACTGGCTGGGGGCTTATGGGTTGATGTCAACAAACATATACACTGAGGCCGGGCGCAAATTGCTCACGAGCATAACAGTGTATCATCAGCTTCGGATTTATCCGGTTAACTCCCCCGTGCATGGAAAATAACAGCTTCATCGCGTGTATTGATGTGAGTCTTGCTCCTAGACTCCCACGTGAAACCTAACTGCCGACTCTCTATCCCTGCAGCTTACATGTACCAGCTCCAAACCTCAAAGACCGACAATTCTCTGCAACCACCCAAGGAGCCAAATTAGGTGCTTCGTTACTACGCTTAGCCACGGGTTGAGAAGTTGGCGCAAAGCTCTATTCGCCATGATCAAGTTTGTACTGTATCCCCCGGTGTCATAATTCTGCCCCACTGCAGTCCCTTAGCACGAAACAAGATGATCGAGCTGAATAACCATGGTTTGAACACAACCTTCATGTTAAATGAGGTACGTCTCATCTAATAGCCCTAGACTTGTCTGCTTCGGTCTTACAGCGACTGGGCAGCCATTGAATCATATACTGAGCCTCACGACAACGCCGATTAGCCAGTGCAATGAGAACCTGCGCCGCCTAGATAGGTGCTGCGTTGCACGCGATTGTATGCCAAGAACAAGGTCTTCTTCATGGCGACCTGGCCGTGGTAGAGAGACTTGAAACGCAGTTCCCATGATACGGAGGCCACTCGAAGGTTGATTATTGTGTACCAGCCTCTCCGTGTGCTGACCGCTGACCGTCTTGGGTCAGCGCATTCATAGCTCTGTACGAGGTGTGAAACACGGCTTATGCGTGATATTGATCAACAGAACCGCAACACACCGATTAATACCTGTCGTTGCGACAGATTATCAGACCGAAAAACGATCTTCTTAGCGGTGTTGTAACAATCCCCCGTTTCATGTGTCTCCTGTACAATTTTACTAATAATACTTTGGTGATGAAGCAGGCTTGGAATGAGCCTTGGCTGACCTAGACGACGCCCGATTTCGCAAAGGCTTTCGAATCCGATGAGGGAGGGCGAGATCATCACCGTTTTTTAACGACATGTCATTGACAACGACAAGGAGTTTGTATTAGGGCTACGTGGAGATGACAAGCTATGGATCCTAGGCTTGACATCCTTGACAAAGTATGTTTGCTGAAACATACACCTTAAAGCTTATGAATCAAACAACTCATGCAGTTTATAGATCATTTGCGATGATGTTCATGATAATACAGGGATCCTGTGTTCAGAGTATCAAACCTCTTGCACTGGAAACACGCCAAAAATTCTATCGTACTGCCTGTGCGAACTTAGGGTCACAGCAAGTACGTCCCAGCAGCTGATCCGAGACGGATCCTCCTACCGCAACCTTCTCACGCCGCTCACATGCGTAGTTGCTTCCGGTTCATTGCGGGATCGTATACAGAGCACAGTACCAGGGAAAAGAAGTCGCGCGCGTACAAGCTTCTCTTCGACGACAATCTGGGCTGACACGAGATGAGAGTCACCTAGTATTGATCAGAGCAAGCCTTGCACATACCAAGGTATTCCGATTTCAAGTGATTTGTGACATGCAAATATCACAACGTTGAACCTATGAACCCAGGCATTTTGTAAAAGAATTTGCCATATTTACAATACTGAGGCATCCCCGTTGTGTGTTCAATGCTAGGAATTGCTGAGATCGTTGTCTGGCGGCATTTGGTAAAGTCGGGGCTCCCTTTTTGTAACATCGTGGTTGAGGCAAAGGACATGTGACAACATTTATTGCACAGCTCAAGGGCGGCTAGGCAAACAGTCCGTTGTTGTCAGACTAGTATGTCCTTCGTCTCATATACCATACTAAGTGTGGAGGCTCTGACCAACCCGCGTTCAGATGCGAGAAATCATTGATGGCCTCGAATATCCTGCATAGCATGCAAGTTGTACATGGCGATCTGCACCCGGTAGGTTTACAACCACTCATGACACACGAAAACACATTCAATGATCACCGGCGCTCCAATCAGGGAAACATACTTGTTGACGAGACAGAACATGTACAGCTTGTTGACTTCGGGCATGGCAAACTTCTCCAACTCAACGCAGGCCACAGCTGGGTCAGTGGCACCAGGAGCGGCCACGTTACATGGCTCCAGAGATTCTCCGGCTTGCGGCAAACAGCGATGACACACATCTAGCCTCCCGGCACACAGAAAGCAGCGACATCTACTCCTATGCTCAAGTATGTTGGCGGGTACGTACGTTATCTGCTGTTTGCATCACCTGATCCATTTACCTGTAACATACGGCCCCGCACACAGCTCTATACAGGGCAGAAGCCGCTACATGAGCTGAAAATCTACGACGGAATACATCCAGAACGCTCTGACAGTCAGACAAGGGGGACAACATATCCCAAATTTTCTGTGGGAATGTATGCTTGCCTGCTGGTCACAGGAGCCAAATCAGCGCCCGAGTGCCACAGATGTCGGCCGAAACGCAACTGCAAATACTATGTGTTAGTACCACACCTGAGGTGCCAGGGGTGCATCCGCCGTTCGCGGGGCAATCCTCCTATACAGCGAGACGTCTCCCTACACTACACTACCTACTTTTTGTCCACTGGACAAGTGGCAGCCAACAAGCAGCCATAGAAGTTGCCAGGCAACGACTCGAAGCGCGGCTGAGGCCACTCAAAGGGTACTCTACGACAGCGCCGGCGCCGGCGGTCAGACAACGACCTCCGTCTCCCTCTGTGACCAGAACCTCGGATCATCTACAGCCATCCTCTTGCTCGTCGCGGCCATGGGACTACAACCTTGCTTTTCTTAGTCATCATTTCTGTATGCTTCGGCTCCATAGATTGAGAGTCAGATACGGAACAACGTATTCCTGGTCAAAAGACCTGAAGAAGTTTAACGACAATTTGTTTGAAGAACGACTTGTCCTCCCTACGTGGAGCTCTCCCTACCGTATTTTTGTTTTCTTCTGTTTCTTCTCCACTGAATTTTTTATTGTAATGTATTCATGCTTACGCTTTTTGCGAGCTACAGGGTTCTCGCATGACACCGAGACTAAAGTTCAAGTATTACTATCTACTTGGTATTCCGGCCACCAGTATCAAACGTTTCCTAAAACCATAGGTTGTGGAGGTCCGTTCTAGAGATCATGCCGTCATCTTACTTTTTCGCACGTACTTGCGTCCACACCACCTGTACATCCTTGTCGATCATTGTGAGGCCCCGGTAGAATACATACAAATCATCATGCTATCTTCAAGCCGGGACATCAATACTGGCAACGACCTGCCCCAAGGCCATCGACACGAACCCACAACACAATGTACCTTCACACTCTACATCACTCGACCACCGTGCTTGCAATGCCATGGCGTGCCATCATGAGGCCATGGCCTGCCACTGCACGAGTATAATTGAGCACGGAATATCAAGCAAGGTACGCTCGATGACAAGTTCAAACCACGCATACTTTCCAACGGGTCGGGCACCTTGGCCGTGTACAGCGACCACTGGCGAGGTGTGAGTCCAGTGTGCAAGAGTATCACATGCCCCCTGGGCGATGGGACCAGCTTGGAGGCGGGTTGTATGGAGAAAACGACGGCGTTTCTGGGTCGCGGCGTATCGTGGAGGAGTACCGCCATCTCCGTAAGACTGCTGCTAAGAGGTATCGCTTGTTGCTCGATTGCTGCGCGCGTGTTGCGCCTTGTGTTGACCAGCCACGAAACAGCTTATTCGAGGCTTTGAGCAAATGCGAGCAGCGATTTGTTGCCGACGTCGTGCAACGCAGGGCGTCGCCATTAGTATGTGTCATTGGACAAGTCTTGACACGTGAAATCATCTGCGACGTAAGTCTACGATATTCGTTATTCGCGCGCGCCGATGACATGGTAAATCTGATTCTGAGAATAGACCGCATTGAAGTTGAAGTGCCTGGACAGCTCGCAATTCCGTAGCATCCTGAAATCAGACGAAGAGAAAATTATCGAGATTCTCCGGGACATAATCGATAACGACAAAGATTCCATACTAGCGTTGCGAGACGGAGAAAGCTGTGGACTTTCTCGACATTATTGATCTAGTACGTCGCCTGCCATTGCGGGTGTGACTGACAATGCTAGGCCAACTACTCACCCGACCGTGTGGCGGATTCACAGATCATCTGCAATGATGTCGTCATCGGGACAATCCAGTTTCGGGGCCTCAAGCCCATCTCACTTGGAACCCGGAAAAAGTTATACCGCATCGCAGTACGCTTATCTCAGGCGTCCCAGCAATTTACAAGGCGAATCCATTTGTCTAATGTCCTGGTACCCCCCGGCGAGCACGGTGGCATTTGGTTCATTTGGGGTTGTGTACAAGGCGCAATATCAATCTAAAAGCATTGCATTCAAGCTATTACATGATCAGTCACAGCAAGCCAGCCGCAGCGATGGAAAGAAATACCCCAAAGTGCTCAGCATCATGCATCTTGCTACGCATAATTTCTCATCCACGATTTTTAGGCATTTTGTAAAGAAGCCGCCATCTTGCGATACCTGAAGCACTCAAATGTGTGTTCGTTGATAGGCATTGCAGAATTTGTGCTAGATGATAGCAGTAAAGTTGGGCTTGTGACACCATGGATGAGTCGAGGGAACGTGATGACATTTACCGCAAACCTCAAGGAGGGCTGGCAACAGGTTGTTGTGATTAATTTTGTATGTCTTTCTTATTGATTCGACTCGTAGTATGGGCTACCAACTATCTTTCAACTCGGAGATGTACGAGATCATCACAGGCCTCCAATATTTGCATAACATGGGAGTCGTGCACGCCGATTTACATCCCGTAAGTTTTCATTCAGAGACTACCCGTGTTGAAATGTTTATCCTATTCACTGCAGGGAAATATCCTCGTCGACGAAACGGAACACGTGCAACTCGTTGATTTTGGCATGGCCAATTTCTCCAACTCGACGTTGACTCGACGCAGTCCACGGCCGGATCGATAGCGCCAGGGGCGTTGTGCTATATGGCTCCGGAGGTCCTCGCACTATGGGAGAGTGACGGCGACGCATCTTCCCTCACGCCACACAGAGGAAAGTGACATTTACTCCTTGGACAAGTGTGTTGGCAAGTAGGTTGGCATACGTTCCATCGAAATTTCACGTCGTTGTTGATTATTTGGACAGCTCTACACGGGGCTGAAACCACCCACATGTGACGAGAATCATCCGCGGAGAGCATCCAGAGCGCGCCGAAAGCCCGCGGCCCATTCCCGGGCACCTATGGGGGTGCATGCTTGCCTGCTGGTCACAGGAGCCGGACCAACGTCCGAATGCCACCCGAGTTGGTCGAATGCTAGATGACAGCGCAGAACAACGTCAGACGGCGTATCCAGAGCCAACTCATACCCCAAAACGTCCACGCATTTGACCCCGACTCGTCTGACGTCCCAACAATCGCTGCCGAGAGCTCTGTCGGCACATATGCTAGGGGCTCCAGCGTGTCCGCCGTCTGGACGGACGAGTATGCGGAACAAGAACGAAAAGAAGAAAACACATTCTACGGTTCCGAAGGGTCAAATGGCGAAGGGTCAGACGCGGTCGTACAGGATTAAGGAAGGTAAGGAGGCTGAAGAAGAGACCGTGAGGGTGATGGAGATGGGTGCGGAGCTGAGGAGGATGAAGGCATTCATCGGATATGTCAGTGAAGAGGCAATGGATTGGGCGCACTCGATGACGGCAATGATGAAGGAATTGCAGAAGTGGTCCGAAGATTCGCCCTGGTGGTCGTTATGGAATCCATCTCAGAGGCCTGGGACGCTTTTGCCGATGCCAGCCAGACCAGTATCGTGCTTTGCACGACGTTTGAAAAAACGCTGCAACTCGAGTTCATACCCCGGCTAAAAACAACTCAACGACTCAACAAACAAACAAGGCGATTATTGGAGACCATGCGCGTCTGGAAACCGATGCAACTCCTCAACTTCACGAAGTCACGCCCCTCGAGAGCCGCCGTGCGCGCTCAGCTCTATGCTGAACTACCGGCATACCTCGGGCTTCTGGACAAGGGCGTCCAGGCGTGCCTAAACATGTTCCAGAGACTGCAACGAATGTTGTACCAGCGGATAAACGAGAATTGGTCAGAATTATGGGACGCGTTGAGGGTGGAGGAGGGGGGAATACGGCACGGCCACGCAGATTATTGCCCAGTGGTATGAACGCTTCCAGGAGTTGACCTTGCCGATCGAGAGCATAAGAAGTGTACGTCCCTTTGATGAGCGATTCTATAGCGAACGTGTACGTGTATGATCACCCACATCCAAGCAGAATAGAAGAGGGAAAAGAAAGAATGTACTTGTACCTGCCTTACCTTTGTCCGAGCGAATGCACAGAGCCGTAACACCCAATCTGTTTGTGAGAGAGTAATGCCGTACACGTTGGGCGTTTGCGGGTTGCGACCAGACGTTTCGGTGACTGGGAGAGTCGCAGATTGTACGATTGTGTCTCGCCTAGCAATAAAAACATGAGCGCAGCTCATAAAGCGTGATCCATCGTCGACTTGACCGCTGTCCTAAGAAATTACGCACCATTTGTTGAATTGCCCCGCGCAGACCCGATAATCCTAGCGGTCAGAGAAGTGACGTACATGAATGTTGGAATTTTGTATCAGACCCTGTTAGTATGTACGAATCAGAACGCCATGCTGAAGCTGCTTGTGCCTGGTAAGGAGGGCCGACCCGTCGCCCGCGCATCGCTGCCGTGCCGCGTGTGCGTCCGTGGCCGCCCCGCTGCCCATGTGTGCGCAGCACGATCAATGTCCAACCGGACTGGAAGAGAGCTGCGAACTGCAACGCTCTTGAGGCATGGCGAGTTCTTGAACCGCTTCGGTACCGCTTGGGCTGCGCAGAAGACCAAAATATAGAGCTTTGAGTTTGTCTGGCCGAGCAGACACGTAACGTGCACAGTTCAAGGAGGATTGCAGCGGCCATCAGCAGCTGTTAGGCAGGGCGGCGGGCGCATCTTATCTGATAAGTAATCAATTGACGTGTTTGTGATTACCATGCCCAATGAAAGTAGCAGCGCTCCCGAGTTTTTTGCCTCCGTCGACCGGTCTCATCGACTTATAAACTCTCATTCTTTCTTCAAATGTCTACCACATCCACCCCCGCAGCTGCCAACCGATACCCGGCTTACGACCATGTCTTTCTCGTCGTCACTTAGAAGTCTGAAGGCCAGAGTCCTCGGGCACAACCTTGATATGGACACAACTGCTTCGAGCCTCGAAGAAGCAGCAGTCCCAATTTCGAGGGATGATGCAGAGCTTGCGCAGATCCTTGTGACGTCGGTATGTATCTGAGGCACTAGTATAACACGGTCTCAGTTCGCTGATCGACCTATAGGACATGACGAATATCCAAGCCGATTCGACGTAGATATGGAGACCGAAATGCTTGGCTCTATGAAGCCGTATCGTCGGCAGGTGCGTTATAATGATATTGCGGGTCCTTAGAACCATATTTTGCAATGTTTTACTATTGGCGAAGCTTTAGTTGTGCTCTACCCATCCGCATACCATGCTGCCATACTTTGCACATGTCCACTCTTCGTATTGAGACGGTCCCCGTCTTGCTATGCTGCATTTCAGACCACCCTTCTGGTCACAGAGAAGAAGGATTCTCAAGCTCTCGCTCATTTCTGTCGTCACAAATATCTTCATGAAGTCCGCTAACCAACACCCAGATAGTCATCTCGACCGGCAAATCCGACTGGCCACACGACGTGAGCTCCGAGTCCGGCTCTCTCGCACACTACCTACCTCTCCTCGACAATCTCCTCCGCGCCACACCCCCCGAAAGCCGCCTCCCCGCCGTCCGCCTCCCCGCCCAAGGCCGTCTCGGGCGTGTACGCCTCGGCCGAGTCGAACAAGATCACCGTGCTCAACGGGAGCCACCGCACGCTCTCGGACGAGCCGAGGCGCGAGACCGTGCTCCGTGCTCCCGGACTACAAGGTCGTGACTGAGGTCGAGCGGTCGCCGCAGGGCGCGGCGGAAGCTCTATGGCGAGGCGGTGGACCCCGCGGTCCCGCGGCAGGCGCAGCGCTCGAGGGAAGCACCCGTGCGTTCGTACGTTGCTGCCGTACTCCTGCGTCATCTTCCTCTGTGGGTTCCCTTCCCCCTCGTCTGAGCACCGAGCTGACGGAATGAATGAGTAGGCTCGCACAAGAAGCGCGACAAAACGCTGCGCGATCTCGGCGCCGAAGCTCGAGCACGGGCTCACCGTCGCGCTCGAGCAGGCGGGCTGGGACGTGCACACGCAGCTCGACGACCCCGCGGCGCACCACGACTGCGCTCGAGAGAGCCTCCCCGGCGACGCGGCCGCGCGCGAGGCGGCGTATGCGGGAGCAGCTGCGCGAGGCCGCCGCGGCGCAGCGCGCGCTCATCGTGAAGGTGTCGCATATTGGCGGGCACAAGTTTGCGGGGAACTGCATCGTGCGTTGTCTTTTGCTTCCGAGTGGACTTCGTGCTCATGGGGTTAACAGATATATATGCCACAGGGCGTGTCGGTGTGGTACGGACGCGTCCACGCCGCACCATGTCGACGCGGGGTCGTGCGCGTGAGACGATCATCGGAGGCAAGGTCCTCCCCTCGCTGCTCCGCGCGGGCTCTCGCAACATCTCTCGACCGGGGCGCACGAGTCTCAACGACTGGTAACACTCCCTCTCGTTTTCCACACCGGCTTCAACGCCGGCCCTTGCTCTCGTCCATAGACACCGTTTGTTTCGTCTGCTATTATTATTCAACGACTACCCCCGCCTTGACAGACACATTAATTCTACACGTTTGGGGACCGAAATCGCGGGACTTGATACAACTTGTGCTATCGACAGAAAAAAAAAGAAAGAAAACGAGACCATAGAACGTATTATGGATGTGCGGAGCCTAGGAGACATTGCGAATTGGCGGGCAAGCTAGTATATATGGCAGCGACACGGAGATTTGTGCAGGCGCAACAAGTACAGTGAGAGAGCATGGATTAGTCTGTGGCATGCGTAAAGACGTGAGGTTGATGAGGAGCGGTCCCGATGTCCGGGTCGTGAGGATGGCATTACGGATGAGATGATGCGCATAAGCGGAATAATGATACGGAGGCGAAGGAGCGGGGCGGGACTAGAGATGCTGCAGGTCCTCAAGTCGAAACCCGTCGATCATGTCGTCCCCGCGCCGGCGGTGCGCATACCGCCCGACGAGCCCTCCTCCTCGTCCTCGCGCTGCACAAACTCAAATCGTCCTGCACCGCCTGCTCGGGCCCCCGCGCCGCGCAGGATGCCCGCCGCGCCCGCCGGCACGACGCTCTCGGCCGCCGTGGTACGTGAACCCGCGGAAGTTCTCCCTGCACGCTGCTCGTCAGCGGGCTCTCCGCCGGCTTCTGCTTCTTCTGCCCGATGCTGATGCCCTTCGCGTTCGGCGCTGGCTTGCTTGTCGGCGCGGGCGCGGGCGCGGGCGTGGGCGGCGCGGCGGACGCGGGGCGGTCGAACCCGAGGGGCCCGTTGGGCGTGTGCAGCGACACGCCGACGCTCTGCGAGAGGCTCACCCACGCCTCGGAGGGGTCCTCCTCGTCGAGGTCCGCGATGCCCTCGGGCCCCGCGTCGCGCACGTCCGCGGACGTGAACTCGGGGTCAAAGTTCGCGACGCCGCTCTCGTCCGACTCGACGACGGGCTTGAACGGCGGCGTCACCTGCTTCAGCGCGAGCGCGTGCCAGTCGATGTCCTTGAAGAACGGGTGCTCCTTGAGCTCTGCCGCGTCGCGCTGGCGCCGAGGCGGTGCTTCGGGTTGCGGTTGAGCAGCTGCAGGGGCGGGCGCGGCTCAGTACGCCGGATCGCGAATAAAAAATAGAACAGGGTTGAAACTTACTCCCTTGACAAACTGCTTGCCCTCCTCTCCGATGACACCCTTCGGGAACCTAATCTTGCCGAAGCAGATGTTCTTGTACATCTGGTTCGTGTCCTCGGCGTAGAACGGGCTCCAGCCGCAGCACATCTCGAAGAGCAGCACGCCCAGACTCCAAAAGTCCACGAGCTTGGAGTAGCCGTGTTCGTCGAGAGAGCACCTCGGGAGCGAGGTACTCTGTCGTGCCGCAGAAGGTGTTTGTGAGTTCATCCGACCGCAGGTCCGGCTTCGAGAGGCCAAAGTCGCATAGCGCGACGTGTCCTGTTGCGTCCAAAAGAATGTTCTCTGGCTTCAAATCACTGCAAAAAGAAATTGAATGAATAAAACCTCAATCCGAAGAAAATCAGTCTACTCACTCGGTAAACGATGTTATATTTGTGCAAATGCTCCAGAGCAAGCACAAGCTCGGCAATATAAAACCTCGCGCGCTCCTCACTAAACTTGGTCTCGAGCGCGCTGGAGATGCCAAAACAGCTCTCCGCCGCTCTTGAAGTCAGTGACGAGATAGAGATCCGCCTCGGTCTGGAACGAGAACTTGAGGCCGACGAGGAAGGGCGACTCGAGGGAGCGCTGCAGGATCTTGCGCTCGCCGATCGTGTGCGCGACCTCCTGCTTCGCGACGATCTCGCGCTTCGAGAGCACCTTCATCGCGTAGATCCGCTTCGTTGTCCTTCTTCCGCACCTGGAACACACGCCCGAACGTCCCCCGCCCGATCAGCTTCAGGAACTCAAAGTCGCGCGGGGTCAGTGCGCGTTTGGTCTGTGGGGCCGTCGGGTGGTGTAGGGGCCATTGGGGGCAAGGTCGGGTGGGTGTATGCGTGCATCAATCGGGTGGCGGTGGGAGGCCAAGTGAGACGAGACGGGAAGGGTCGATGCGGGGTAAGGGAAGGAAAAGCAGGGTCAGTAACGCCGTTCGTGCGGGGAGAGAGAGAGAAAAAAGGAGTGCGAAAAGAGGTAAACCCCAGGAAGAAAAGACGTCCACACGAGGTGGTCACATGCCCCCAGCCGGCATGGACGGAACGACAAGAGCAAAGTTGTGGGGATGGAAAAACAGGGGGTGCGAGGTGGGAGAAAGCGCACTGGGGCTCGCGCGAGCGGGTGCGGGGATATGTGATAGACTCGCACGAAGCCAGCCGGGGTGCGGGGCATCACGCCCCGTGGAGCACGTCCACAAACGGAAGGCGGGGCGAAACGCACCTTGTAGGCCTCGAACGTCACTTGGACGCGCATCTCGCCCGTCACAGGCTCGTTCTCGTAAGGACGGAGTCTGAACTCGTTCCGGTCAGATTGCGCGTACGCGGGCGAGCCAGCGTGAGTCGCGGCGTTCGCGTGCAGCCGGGACGGGCGTGGACGAGTGCGGATGCGGCGACAGATTGCGGGGTGGGAGGCGTCGTGTCACGGCGGGCGGCGTGGCATGGTAGGCAATGAGGAGGGGAAACACAAAGGCACATATGGTCAGTAATCTGCGTACACCGTCCGGATCGCTGCGAGATCCGGCGCAGCAAGGGAAACACGCACTTGTACCATTGGTCGACGGTGTGCTCATGGACCAATACTGGTTTGATTTGTATCGTCCCCAAGAAACCCAGGCCGTCCACCGCACGGTCGTAGATGTTGAATGTAATCGTCGACTCTTCGGATGTGACATCGCTGGGGGGAATCGTCAACGCTGCAGGGGGGAGGGGACAGGGCACTGCAAGGATGACTCACAAAGACACCTCGTGTTTCCACACAGGGTTGTCTGTGCTTGGATCCGCGAGCCAAACAGGGAGCTCACGCCGCTCTTGCTCGAGCTGACCGACGAGCTCGGCAGTGTGCTCGCGGCTCGTCTTCGCGCTTGGCACTGGCGCTTGCCCCGGCCCGTTGGCAGCCGCATTGACCTTCTCGTTGATCGCGCCGAGCGCGGACGTGAGGAGCGCGTTCGAGGAGGAGGTGAGGGCCGAGAGCGCGCTGGACGACGACTGCCGCGAGAGCGTCGTCGCGACGCCCTTGACCTCCTTGTCCGACTCCTCCGTCGGATCGCGCGAGATGAACTCGTTCTGCTCAAACTGCACGACGGCGTACGGCCGCGCCCTGGGCGAGCGCACGTTGAGCCCCCGGGCCTGGATGAGCTTGACGTGGATCTGGCCCCGCGAGGGGCCCCCAGGCACGCCGTTCGCGGTGCTGTGGTGCGACGACGAGGACGCGGTCGAGCCGTTGGCGGATGAGGACGAGGAGGACGCAGAGGCGGACCTTGGCGATGCCCGAGGGCTGCACCTTGCCACGGCGTGGGTTTGGACGGTCGGGGCTTTGCGGGCGCCGGGTCCGCTACGGGGGCCTGCTTGGTCGCTGTCTGGGTGCGTTTTCGGCGGCGGGGGCGGCTGCATGTTGAATTCGGGGGCATGTATCGAGAGACTGGTCGTCGGTGCTGCAAAGCTGGAGGCGCCGCCAGGCGTTAGAGCATTTGAGGATTGGACTGCAGCACGGGATCAGTCCCGTTCTGTGCGGAGATTGAAGGCGAGAGGAGTGGGTGGTGGTGGGTGTTGAGGAGGGAGTGGTGGTAGGACGGGGCGGTGCCGGTGGGCGTGAGGGGCCCTGTGGCCGCCGTGGAGGGTGTGGGGGAGGTGGGATCCTGGCAGCGGTGAGGGACGAAGAGGGCAGGAGCTGGTCAAAAAGGATTCGGCGTTCTCGACCATTGGGATCGGCCCTCCGGCGTCAGAGATCCGCGGGGGTAGAGGGCCAAAATTGAGCAATCTTGTCGCAGTGCCCGCAAAAGAGTGATGTTGGAACGGGGCTTGGTCGCTGTGCCGGACGTCGGTGCAGAGGCTGGAGGTCGATGGCGAAGATGAGGTGGTAGTGGACTCGGTGGTGACTTTGCAAGGATGCGAAGCGGGAGTTATTCATCTGACCCTTTCTCTCCACACCCAGCCTCTCCACAAAACTGATGAGATCTCCAAGACGCAATCCCCAGGGTGCCCTTCCACAACGGCCGACGCCTTGCCCGCGACCTCCCACTTGCCTCGACGCGGTCTCATCGCGCCTCCACGCCTCTCCGCGCTGCCGCTGCGAGTTGCTCAACGCTATCGTCACCGCCATGCCGAACGGGACGGATGCTGCCCCTGGCTCAGAGCGCAGTGCGCTTTTTCTCTCTTGCTGCCGGCAGGCGGCGACGGGGGAAGAAAAGACGAGAGGGAAAGAAAAAAAAAATTTCGACGGCACACGAACGTGCGCCACGAGTCGCCAATCCATGTCTTGTTTGTCAACGCCTGCGCGGTGCGCAGATGTCAGTGCCGCCACCCCGCGCCGCGCTGTCTCCGCCACGGATCCGGACGCCCTCGTCCTAGCACGTCGCACACCAGTGCCCCGATATCCGCCAATTGCGCAAACCGCGCATGGCCACCGTGGCGCACAGAGATAGAGGCGGAATTCGCGCACCGAAGGGCCATTGGCGACCGCCCTTTGCCGCTTCTTCGCAGCTGCAGCGGGCGGTCGCTCCATCGCTCGAGGTATGGGCCATTCAAGTCAAAGTCTCTCACCCCGCGGTCTCTCTCCGGATGTAGGCCCGCGGACGCTCCTATCCTGATTATCATGGCGGCTCTCTGGCAAAGAATGCAGCTCCTATCTGCTCATTCAGTCCGCTCTGCTCAATCTCACTCGACGATTCCCTTGTCCTCATACCTGTTGTCTATATATCAGGCGTCCAATCTTCTTGGTGAAATGCTGTGCATGCCCTCCTGACAGGACGCAGCGTCCCTCGCATACGTCATAACCCTGGTTGCTCGAGTATCATCAACTCAGTCAGTGAGCATCTCCCGACTATACCGACTTTGTTGTGCTCCAGTGAAACACGAGCTCGCACCGTTTGAAGACTCGCGAAACATCCAGGAGACAGCCGACCCACACGATCAGGCACTCCGAAGTCCGCGGTCACAGTATATACTGACCCGCTTCATCCATCCCACCTTCATATCTAGCCGACTGTATACATTGATATAGCACAAAACTCAATGCCAATCATACTTTAGAAAAAGCCTAAACCTTGATAAGTCTGCCCGCGGAAGCCAACGTCCTGGGTTATTGGCGCGAAATGAGAGTGTTTGCCAGCTTCGCCATCGCAGGCAAACATTATCGCGATTGTGATCTCCACAATCGGGTCGCTGGAATTGTGCAGCCAGCACGCATGTTGCGATACTGCTTTTGTAGCTAGACTCAGTACCGGCAATAGGGTCTTATACTTCCTCCTTCCACTCTTTCCGGTTTTTACTGACGAAACCGGCCGTGGGATGTTCGTGTCGTTCCTCACACCGACGGGAAGTGGATACAGCGGGTCCGATAGTGTCCGTTGCTCGTTCCCTGGCTCCTGTGGAGAACGGCGATATCCAACGAACCACGGCCGCAGGGACACGTTTCGTACCCTCTCCAAAAACACTCCTAAACCTTGCGGCCAGTCAACGCAGCCTCAACCGCTTCGGCAACTTCTCCGACAAACCTCCTCGCCGCCCTGTCCGACGCTCCGAACCCTCCAGTGACTTAGCCCACGCTCCGCCGCCTGCCGCGCCGCTTCTCCTGAGTCCACACGCAGCCCGCGGAGCGAGCACCCAATTGAGCAGGCCGAAGCACCCCAACGGTGCGCGGCGCGTCCAGCTTCTGGCCTTTCTCGGGAGGCAGCGTCTTACAGCGCAAATCAGCATACACACACACACAAATCGAGCAGCAGGTGTACACTTACACGCCAGCGCAAAACACGCCCCGCGGTCCCCAAGTGCCCCGCCAACGACTCCGTCGCCTGCGCGACCGCGCCCCCCGACAGCGCGCGGCGCCCTCCTCGAAGCACACCCCGCCCGCCGCCGTCGCGGCCCGAAGGCGCGCAGCCTCGGAAGCCCACCGCATCGTCGCAGCGCCGCACATCAGCACCGCAGGGTAGTTACTTTGTCTTGTGTGTTAGTACGTCAGCAGCACATGGGCACGGTAGTCGGCGGGCGGTTGCTTGCGCTTCTCGGCGAGGACCCTGGGCAAGCGCAGCGCACGCGCGCACGCGAGCCGCCCCTGGAATCTAATTGGGAGGCCACACGGGCGTGCCGACCCCCCCCCCCCCTATGATTTTGCTCTGCGCCGGGCAGGGAACTACGTAGAAGCGCTCCTCGGGGATCCGGTGACGCCGGTATAGGGCGCGGTCGGAAGGCGCTGGATTTGCCGCGGCGTCGTGTGACTAGGACATGAGTGGTGTGTTGTTGTGGACGGAGACAGGTGGTGACGCGTTGGAAAGTGTCCGGTGATTGTGGCATCGGGGCCGATCACAAACTACTATTGGCCACTCTCACATTGAGTATTGTGATCGAGGCGAGTCAGGATTAAGTATGAGTGATAGTGGATGACTTTCCATAAGAATTTAGAGACAAGTTTGCTCCAGATTTCGGAATTTCAAACAGTGTGACAAGGTGTGATGACTCAAACCCTGTTGAGCTTGATGCGACTGCTTAGCGACGAGTTAGCAGTTACAGATCTAGTGACAGTTTGAATAATCACGGCTGTAATTGAAGTCGCCTGCCTAAGCACTCAGATAACATCTGACTTAGAGTGGCCAGCTGCCTGTGCAGCGATGACAGGCGAGACATGACATCTAATAGAGGAGCCAAGGGATTGTCCCAAAGTTGTATTTATTCTACGCGCGAAATGTTGGGAAAACATACGAAGGCCGGTAGGTAAGCCATGCAAATGAAAGACATCAACCACGGCGAGGGCAGCGACCTTTATACTTGTCGAGTAATCTGCTCGAGTATCGCGCAGAGCGCGACAAGATGGCGGACCAAGTTTTGAGCGGAGGAAATGATCGGGATCAAAACACGTCTTTGCCATTTCGAGGGTGTCGGGCCGCCGTTACCTGCCCTTTTCAGCGGTTTGGAACACTGGTGACCGTTTAGAAAAGTTTGTAGAGGGGGGTACCCCCCCTCTATAGAGTTCGACGATCTGGAACAGTTTGGTGAGGTGGAGCGCCAGTTTTCTAGAAAACGGGGCGGAGTTTTGAAATTGTCACGCTCAGCTCCACTCGGAGAGGTTTGGAACGATCTGGAAGCTTTCAAAAAAAACTGTCTCTAAATGCTTATGAAAGTCATCCAGTCTGTTCCTAAATCTCTGAGCGTTTGGCAGGAGGTCCCCAATAGCCTTTTTGGAAGGACCGGCTATGGCTCGGACCGGCTTCCTTCGAGCGCAGATTCAAATGTCGGGCACAAGTACAATCTCCGACCAGCTCCGTCTTGTGCCATCCGGCTCGAGGTCAGCTTGCAAGGTGAATCGTTCTCAGTATTAGTTGGGAAAAACCCGTCGGCTCCAGGCTCTCGGAAGGCATGAAACATTTACAGTTACCCTCGCATTTTGCTCTTAGCCTATGTACAATGCTCATTTGCAGCCACAGACGACAAAACATTGAGGCAGCTACAGTTATACATTTTCTCGACCGTGTTGCGCATGAGCACACTTCTACAAGTATTCCCATACAATCTCAGACTCAATGTTGTGTCATATATGCTTCTGCCGATGCAGAAACACTACTCTGCATGCGTTTTGGACTGTGTAGGCCAGGTGAAGAGACGCCTGAGCCCAATTTCCATAAAAGGCTATTGGGGGCTCCTCACAAGGGGCGGAGATTTGGAGCAGACCTGATATTAAAAAAGACGATCGACTATCATCGGCGCTATCAGGTCTGCCTAGGGAGACTAATGAGGTGATTGCGAGAGACGTGCATACAAGTCAGATCGGTTGTATTTTAAAAACATTTGTGTTGGATCATTTATGCTGGACCGATTTAATATTTCAACGAGTAGTACAACCCTCGACACAGAATATCAAATCCATAATGACTTAATAGACGCGGCATGGATGAGCGACAGCAGACGCAGCTGCTGACCGGACTTGTGGAATGTCCAATACAAGAACCTCTCTGCTGCTTTCAACCGGACGAGTGACTGGTATCTTCGCGGACAGGCAATTAATATTAATGCCCCTTGGAGCAATGTCAATTGTAGACTCGGAGCGGACATCCCCCATTCTGTCTGTACGCCGGCGATACTCGCCAGATGCAACTGAAAGTCATCGTATACAAGCGTGTCTGATACGACTCCAACAGTTGTCGATTGTGTCACGAGAAACTACCGGACATAGAGATGATCAGAGCTTGAGCTACGGACACCCGACAGACCTTGTGGGAATGTATTGAGATCACTAGGGTGACGATATGTGGTGCTTTTGAGAACGATGCCAACGAGCGAACGTAGCCTTCAAGTAAACTTGCCTCGCCCAGGATAGTCACGCGGTTTGCACAATAGCATCCTGACATGAGGGACAAGCTCGGATATACTGCGTACCATTTATATCCAAGCACAGAGTCCTTCCGGTACACTCCGCGCAGCAGATCCACAGCAAGAATCATAACAAGGTTGACTGGCTGTGTGTCTATTTGAGATGTTGCTGCAGCGAACTGAGGCAGGGCCTTAGTAGGATTGTTGCGTGGGGTGGCAGGTAGGGGCAGGTACGGTGTACAGCGACTCGGGGAGAGATGGAAACGGAAGCTATGCGTTCGTTCGGGTTGGACCGACCGCGGGATGGAAAAAAATAGGCGAGTTGGAATGAGCATAGCCGTCCCCTACAGATGGCCCTGCGCCGCTGCCCACAGCGGTGTGGGCGACCGAAGATGAGAGAGCAGCAGAGGAGGAGAGACGTGTTTGTTTGTCTGTGTGTTCTTGTGCTTGCGAGGATCAAATTTGTTTTCTCTGTTGTTTTCAGCAATTTTGGGACGTTGTCAACATGAGCGTTGTTTGAAGCCCTGGTCGCCTCGCCAAAACAATGCCTCCCTCGTCGCTCTCGCCGTCACCACCGCGCGCGACGGCGTCGACGCTGTGTGCTGCCTGACAATGCCTGGATATCCCCGACGCTCGCCTTACATGGCCCGGTGCGCCGCCTGTGCATCAGACTGGGCAGCTGACATAAGCAGGCTCCCGTGTTCGACGCCGCGTTCTTGAACCTCGAACACCACCCTACCGACGGCGGCTCGCCTCTCGCTCTCGCTCATCTCGACGTCGTTCTCGGCGCTGGTACGCGCTGCTCGTGAAGACATTGCTCAGCCATGGCGCAACACCAACAGCAGCCGACGGTCATGCCCCCAGGAGATGATGCCCCCGCAACAATCGATCCCTTCCGCCCATGCAGAACATCAATTCTTACTACCCGGAGAGTTCAAACGACCTCTCTGGTGGTCTTCCTATCAATCTCGACTCGTTGCGCGACGGTCCGCCTGGTAGCAAGCCGTTCTACCCCTACTCGACGCTAATCCGGTGGGTCGCGACCGAAACGATTGCGCTCTGTGCAGCGCTGAAGGAGTTTCTTTTGACAGATACGCGATAAAGGGCGCGCCCGAATCAGAAGTTGTTGCTGGAGGACATTTACCTATGCTATCGAGTCGAGAGTAAGTATAAACTAGCTTTCGTATGTTTATCGCGCAGCTCATCCCCGCGTCAGTTCCATTATTTAGAACGGCTCCTCCTGGATGGAAGGTATGCTGCTCTGCCTCGTACTTGCATACACTCGCTAATACATGATACAGAATTCGGTTCGACACAACTTGTCTCTCAACCCTTGCTTCGAAAAGGTACCACGCCCCTTGACGGACCGTGGCAAAGGTTCATACTGGACAGTCAACGACAATGTCGATCCGCGGACTGGTGTACATCGCGTTCGCAAGAAGAAACCAAAGAGCGGAGGAAAGAAGGGTAATGGACAACAGCGAAATGGACAGGATTCACCAGAGGGGAGATGCTCAACCGTCGTCGCAACCAACCGGTCTCGAAGAAGACGTCGACTATCACCCTCCTGGTACCTGAACAAGAGGCTGCGCCCTATCATGAACCCCAACTACGTACCACCTCCTATCAATCAAGCGTCCCGACGGTGCTGGGTCCAGTAGACAACAACAGCGCCCCAACCGCCTCAACCGGCGCAGTTCCAGCCGCCGTACGGAACGTGAGTACCCAGCCCGCTCCTCCGCACCCAACAGAGTTCTCAGCGCCCCAGCTTCCCCACCACAGCGTTCTGATACCTTTTCCCGCTTCGGCCGTACAGATTCGACGACCCCGCGTTCGCGTTCACGCCCGCAGCCGATGCGCCCGCCGCCGCTCTTCCCGGACGAGCAGGTCGACCTCGACGAGCACGGGCAGGTCAACTGGGCGCGAGCATGTGGCGCAAGGAGCTCACGAACCTCCTCTCGTTTCACCGACCAGCAGGAGAAGGCCGGCCCGGCCGACCCCGAGTGGTTCCGCAACATGCTCACTAGGGTCCGCGGCAATGACGGCAACATGATGGCGCCGCCGCATGAACCTCCAACGAGCCTATCCCCCAGCCGCCGCACGGCATGCCTGGGGCCACCCCCGAATCCGGGCGAAGAGCGCGTAGGGCGGGCGAGGCTCGAGTGCTGTTGTGTGCCTTGCGAGTTTGAGCCGAGGCGGGTCTGGTGGTGTTGGACGGTCGGACGCCGGAGCGGTGTTACGATTATGATTATTGTTTTCCACTATTGGCGTGTTCATGTCTCTTTGCTGTCGGTCTTCTGCACCCGTTACTGTGCGATATCCATCCCCTACTCCCCATCCTACCCCTTGTATCTATTCGACCTTCGCACGAATTTTCTCCCTCCCCCAAGTGATTCTGTTTCGTCGGCAGCTGTTACATTGACTTCAGTGGATTCCCAATGCAACGGATTATACAGGTTATCATTTCTTGTATTTGTTTCCAAGCTAATGCAAATAGTTTTGAGATGGAGGCTGAGATGGTTATGAAGAGTATCGTCGTCGAAACCAAGACGCAAAAAAAAAACAAAGTTCAGAGTATCTGACATTGGCCGAAACTAGAGGTCGAGATGAGAGAAACTCAAGCAGTTCCAATGACGCGTAAGTATGCAGGGGGGTATAATACATTTGATCGCATCCTTCCAAGCAGGCCCATAAAATCGAATAAAGATATTTTGCTCACAGCTCATCGTGCGAGTGCTTCTCCTCCTCAACCTCCTCAACCACCGCCTCCTCCTCAACCTCCACCACAACCTCGGGCTCTACCGCAAGCTCAGGCTCAACCTCAAACCTTGACCTTCAACCTCGGGCTCCTCGTCCACCTCAAACGTCACCTGCGGCGCACCCTTTTCGGTCTCGAGCACCGGCTCGCCGACCTTGCTAGGCGAGCAGCTCCGGGGTCGAGGTCGAGCGGGACATGCGTGTCCTCGAACGCGAGCTCGTCGTCGCTCGGCGGGGCAGGCGCGACGGGCGGCGCGGGGCGCACACGCTGTCGTCCGTCGGCGCGCTCTCGGACACGCCGAGCGAGCGGCGGAGGGATGCGGTCTACGCGCGTGAAGAACCTGACTCTCTTTGTCAGTACTTCTATTTGTGGGGGGAGGTGGGAGGGGCGTACGTGTGTGAAGTCGGGGACCCTCGAAGCCGAGCGCACGAGCGCGCCGTCGATGAGGACGGAGGTGACCTCGCGGAGCTCGTCCTCGGCCTCGATGTCGCGCTCCTCGTCTTCGCCCCTGGCAGCGACGCGACGCGCTTGAGACAGGCCCTCGATGAGCGGCGAGCGGGGTTGATCTCGAGGACCTTCATCTTCTTGGCAAAGTCGTGCACGACGGTCTTTGCGTCTGAGGCCTGGTTTTGTGCGTCTATAAATGCAGTAAGTGTTGCGTGTGGGAGGTTGAGGAGGAGGGACGTACTGAGGAGGACTTCTCCATGTTGGCGGTGTAGCCGTACGTGTCGGCGACGATCGCGCTGGGGCTCGTTACGAGGCGGTTGGAGATCACGACGTTGCGCGGACGGCATCCTGGGACTCCTTCTTGAACCAGGTCCAGGGTCCAGGATCGCCCCGGTTTGTACGTCTCGTGTGAGTTCCTTCTGCCTCTCCTTCTCGTCCTCGGGCGTCCTCGTCTTCGTCACCAAACTTGAGGCCCGACTTGGCGACGCTCCTGGAACGGAAGTTTCCTATGTAGCAAATGAGATGATGTGCAAGGAACGTTAAGGAGAGAGGACGCACTTCCAGACACGGAGGCCTTGCAGGAACAGCTCATCGAGAGCTGGCCGAGCAAGAGAACCTCATACCCACGAGCGTGGAGCTTCTCGACAAAGACACTCTTCGCGAGAGCCTCTGCAGATTTGCCCATATCAGCAAGGTAGAAGATCTTTGTGATTCATCAGCATACACCCAGCAACTCTAGGGACGCAGAGACGCACCTGCTTCTGCCCTTCTTCCTGTTCTCGACGTAGACCATCATCAAGACTGGTCTCATTCTTCTGGTTCGTCGGGAACAGCACAAGAGGGTGGCAATCTATCTCATACACATTGTTCTTCTGGTCCTCAATCGCACCGAGCTTGAGCGCATTGTTGTACACCTGGCTGGACGCGCCAAAACAGCGAGCTCGTCCTCTGCGTCCCCCGCCTTTGCGTTCTCGGCCATCTTCGTGAGCGTCTGGATGAGCCGCTGAGGATGATGCTCTTGAGCTGGCGGAGGAAGCGCGTGTTCTGGAGCGTCTCTCGCGAGACGTTGAGTGGGAGATCCTCCGCGTCGACAACGACCTTGACCCAGCTCGCCCACTTGGGCAAGCGCATCCTCGCCGAGGTCGCTCGTGATGAACACGCGCTTCACCATCAGTCGGATGTCACGCCGTCGCCTGTTGTGCTTTCCAGAAGCTGTCATCGAGTCGCGAAGGGATGTGAGAGGATCGCTTTGAAGGATGTGCCAGAGCCCGAGTCGCCAGAGAAGTGCGCCCAGGCCGAGTGGCTTTTCGTAGTCTTTGAAAGTTGACTGGTAGAAGAGAGCTCATATTCTTCGTCGGTAATGGTCTTGGGATCACTGGTGTGGGGTGTGAGATATTAGGACACAAATAATGCAAAAACAGTACTTACCGCATCCAGATGGGAGGCTGCGAGTTCAAGTGTACCCACTCTGCTTCGACAGTAACAGACTGCGTAGCCTTGGGCTTCTCTTCGTTCCTCTGTGACATCCTCGACAAAGGCCTCATCCTCATCCTCATCGTCAGAACTTCTTGGCTGGCTCCTCAGCGGGGAGTCTCGTCCTCAATGGGGATCTCCTCGACCCGCTCATGTACAGTGTGCAAGTAGATGGGGAACTGGGTCGCAAAGCTCGAGTGCTTGTTGACCAACTCCGTAATCTTGATTGTGTCGACGTACTCGAGCGCATCTTCCTTCAGTACGAGCGTAATCTCCGTTCCGCGTCCAATGGTGTTGCCCCGAGGGTCGGGGTAGACCTCGAACGTGCTATCATCTGCTGACGATGCAAAGACGTACTGCTTCGGTTCGGGGTTTGCGGGAGTCTTCGCGGCCGAGAGACGCGACGTAAACCTTGTCTGCGACGAGGAAGCTGGAGTAGAAGCCGAGACCGAACGCGCCGATGAGGTTTCCAGTACCCGTCGTGTCGCTTTTCTCTGCGCGCGCGCAGGAACTCGGAGGTGCCGGACTTGGCGAGGGTGCCAAGGTTCGCGGTGAGCTCGTCGGGGGTCCGTGGGTCATGCCAATGGCCGGTGTCGCGGATGACGAGCTTGGTCGTGCCGTCCTCTTCCTTGAAGGCGCGGAGGGTAATGTTCATGTGCTCGGCGCCGGAGAGTACCATGGGCTCGGTGAGTGAGGTGAGACGGAGCTTTTCAATAGCATCGTTTGCGTTCGAAATGAGTTCACGAAGGAAAAACATCTCTGGAGTCAGTGTGTGAGAACTACGACGTCCCGACGCGTAGAAAGTCGAGCTTGCTTACCTCGTGAGAATACGGAGACTGTTTGATGACAATCTTGCGCAGACGAGCTACGTCGCTCGATAGTTGAATTTCTGGCCTCCATCCTGCGCGAGGGCGAGGAGCGAGACGAGAGAGGACGGTAAAACGAGAGGCAGAGTGCGCGAAAGAGGCGCATGGCTGGTGCGGTCGCGCCCTGGATGCAGTGAAGCACTAGGGAGGTCGGGTTCAAGAGGCTCTGGACACTGTCGCGCGGTTGTTATATGCGTCGCGGGGACTGTTCTCGAAAATATGACGTGTCACTTTCCCTACGGAATCAGCCTCCTCAACGCGATCACGCGTCCGTCACGCGCCTTCCATCACCCGTCGCCGAAGTCGTTCCGCGTGTCTCTCTCACCACCGTACGTGCTCGTTTTATCTCGGATACAGACACCGCGGTCGACAACGACCCACGCTTTTGATTGTGCCACGTTTTGCCCTACAATGTGGACCATGACGCATCAGTGTCTTCCCCGACTATCAGTGGACGACTTGCTGTGATACAGCCGTAAGAGACTCGTTGAAAAAGCGCAAATGCACGATTATGTTTTGATCTCTTTTTCTGCGGACGAAACATCACGATGCTTCGAATAAACCATGATACACTGTTGGCTGGCTTATGTTTATAGTCTAGAAGTACAGCAACTTCAAGCAAATTTTGTTTGTAGGAATTGTTCGGCACCACCAGTGCCCGCGATTTTGGGTGTTAAAAACTACTATATATCCGCTGAACGCTCTGGTTGTGACAGTAATGAGCTGCTGGCCCACCGTCAACCGAAATTCAGCGTACCAGCCATCCATTGGTCCTCGATCAAAGTCGTTGTGGCGGTAGTGGAATCAGTTTCTGGTAACATCAACGCCGCCCACGTGGGTCGACACAGTAACAGGCATGTCCGGCGACCGATACCCTTCAAACGTCCACCACCGCATTCCCTCTCCCCTTTCTACCTTTTCCCACCTTCTCAGTCTCTCTGTCCAACCCATATCCTTTGGAAAACCCTCACGGACTTGCAATTCATCATCGTCTCAGTGCGTGAGTCTCGGACGGTCAGTCCATGGTCCCAGGGTCCAGGTGTAAAACGATTGCAGCATTCTCTCGCTTACACCTTGCTAAAGCACTCATCGGTATGTACAGCTCTCTATCGCGCCGTTCTCTTTGAGCGAACCAACGTTCATGCGGCCGATCTTTCTACCGGACACGGTGTTTTCTCTTGTGACGCGCAGAGTACGACAACGATGACCTTCCCGATGACCTTCACCGCAAAAGGCCGAGCAGAGTGCTATCTTTTCATCTTTACGCAGGAATCTCCCCTCGCGCCTGGCAGCTCAGTCCCAGGCTCGCAGGGAGTACGACTACCTTGGAGTCTCTATTCCAGGTGACCTCGATGACGGCAGCATAGCCAGCAGAAACTCTGTTGCACGTAAATCGCTGGCTTCCATCGACGCTCTTAGAAATCCCTTTGGACGTGACGCGACTCATGAAGGCCCGCTTGGCGACCAAGACGATGATGTAGAGGTCGACCTCTCGTCATGGGGTCTCGATGCACTCATGGAGAAGAAGAAAAGAAAGGCAAGGAAGTCAGACGACAGGACTCGGATGGTAGGAGCATTCTGCCAAATCCCACCCGATGTTGCAGAGTGCTCCCAGGCCGTCGCCGTCCCCCGACCTCCGCTCGTACAATGAGTATGGGAAACTTCCCCATCATGGCGTCCTCAGTCACGAGAGGATCTCGAAAGCTTCGGTCTCGGGTGGTGCATTCCTGGATGCTAAATCCTCCCTTCCTCGCCCTAGTACATCTGCACTGGGCGGGGGGCGCCGACATTCCGTAGGATCCCCTCTCGTGACTACTTCACGTCAACGTCCAGCCCCTCAGACCCCGCGTTACATCGACGCAGATGCCTCGGGAACATATGCTGATCGATCTGAAGTATTCCCGATTCTACGCCCCCCCGCTGCACGCAGTCCCGTTTCCTATGGAGAACCAGCCTGACGCCGACGTTTGACGATTTCGGCGATTGGCATACGACGAGGAACCCGTGGAACCCGAAGGAGAAATTCCTTTGCAGTACCACTCCCATCCCCGGACCGCGCGTCGCGCTTCGATCCCAAAGTGCTGTCTGCACAGCGGCAGCGAGTGACATCGACGACGTCGGATGGGCACTGGCATGTATCCTCGCTCGGCTACACCAGGTCTCTCCGCGACCGGGCTCTGCGCTCAGTGGACTTACGAATCAGCCAGGACGCGACCGACCGTATATTCTCGTCTAGAGCTCATGCGACCCAGGTGACTCATCATGCCGAGTCCACTACAGGTCTCTGCTCCTGTTGCCACTCCTATGGCTCGGGATTGCAAACGCGGGGAAGGATTCGAAAATCTCGTTCGGACGGGACCCCCACTTCCTCACGGCGCCCGAACCAATGCTCGGGGCTTCTACTGCTTCTCCTGCTTTCTCCTCCCGTCCCTGGTGACCAATACGGAGATGCTTCACACCCAATCCCAGGAATACGCTCACACTCTCACAACTGACGTTCCGCAACACCCTGATGGTAGATGGTCAACGAGATGTTGCGTTCAAGGACCTGGACAGAAATAGACATCACATGAAATGGGCCACCGAGGAAGGAGAGCACTAGGTGCCTCTGGATGTCCAAAGAACGAATCGACCGCTGCGCTTCCTACTATGGAAGTGACGGATGTAGACGCCAGTGACCCCAGAAACAAGCGTATGCCGGGCAAAGCTGTACGGGAGGAGTCTCATTGACGATTTGGAAGCCAGAAAGGCTGAGACTGAAAGGAAAACAACGGTTGCGTGTTTAATCTACAGCCCTCTGCAGACCGCCCAATTCTAGACGTTCCGAGTCGGTCGTTCGGTGCCAGGGTTTATTCGCGCACACATTGTATCCGGTGTGGAAAGCTGACCTCTTCGCAATTGTAGGGTTTTCACGGGCGATCAGAGGCCTTCTATGATGGCCCGCACCCCTATGAAGCGTTCGAGCACCCTCATTGATCCGGAATCGTTGAAACAACGACCCACATCGACGTTTGTGCGGCAGGACTCTGCACAGACGGCTCCCGACGTCGGCCCCGGCGGCCTCACACGGCGAAATTCCGCGCATGCGAAAACACTGATAAACTTTGACGACGAAATTCCGGGCGCGCCGCGCGGGGGCCGCGCGTGGCGACACTCGCTGCCGGGGACCACCACGGTGCGGGGCGATGGGCGGCACGCGGAGCGTGTTCGGAGTGGACACTCTTTGGGAGAAGGAGCTCGCGAAGTTACGGGAGATCGAGGCGCGTGAGAAGGCAGACGAGGAGGAACGTCAGAAGCGCGAGGCGGGAGGAGGACGGGCGGAAGAAGAAAGGCAAGAGCAAACGAACCTAAGGGCAAGGGCAAGGACGTCGACCGGCCGCGGCCCTGGAGGATTCTCCGTCTGTGCTCTCTCCGTCGCCGTCTCAGGTCCATGACATGTCTGTTCCCACCGGGGCGCCTACTGAGAATCCGACCGCCACGCAGAAGAGAATCTCGCGGTACCCACCGCCACCACCCGCGGACGGAGATGATGACGACGAGGACGTGGAGAGCGACTCGAGTTCGATCGCCGGTCGCCCCTTCGGCCGCGCCCAAAACAGATGGCTGGCACTCTGGGTCCGATGACGGATGGGCGAGCCGCGGATTACGCAGGCCACAGGCTTGCAGGAGCCCCACGGCGCACGACGGGCGCGGAAAAGGCCGCGGTTCGCAGACACAACCCTCCCGCCGCCGCTTCCGCGCGCTGCAGGAGCAGCAGTCAGCTCCAGCTCGAGGTGGACGACGAGAGACAGCGAGGAGGAACGTGCCGCTCGTCGCGACGATCGGCCGAGCGGCGCAGGCGCGCGACGCGGACCGGACCTGGACTTCCCGGGCCTCCGCGCGGTGGCCGCGACGACGAGTCCGACGAGGAGCGGCCGCTGTCGATGCTGCTCGACCAGGCGAAGCAGAAGCTGCCGTCGCCGACCGCCGGAGGGCGCGGGGCCTGCTGACTCCTTCGGCCAGTTCGGCCTGCAGCCGCGCGCGGGCGCAGGGGACGAGGAGGAGGAGGACGACGCGCCGCTCGGGCTGCGTGTTTCGCGGATGGGCTTGTCGTCGCCCGAGCGTTGCGGGCGGCTCGGTGCACCAGGGCGAGGAACGACGACCGGCCGCTCGCGCTTTCACCCTGAGCAACTGCGTCGCTCCCGTTTCGTCGCGGCGGCTCACCAGCAAGCAGATGATGATGCAGGCACAGGCTGCAGGCCCGCGGCGCAGATCCAGATGCAACAGTCAATGATGTTTGCCCCGTCGATCATGAGCGCGCCGTTTTATGGGCCGCCCATGGCGCAGCCCATGATGCGATGCCCCCCCACAAATGCCAACGACCCCACCGCCCATGCATGAACGCCGCGAAACTTAATCGTGTGGACAAATGGGACATGATGTCGCGGTCGAGGGCGAGCGATAAGGCTGCATTTCTTCTCTTTTGTTTATTCATTTGCGGCTGTTTTTGCTTGCTTTCATTCGTTTTCCCTCTTTTTCGTCTAGGACTAGCGGCACCCATCATTTCTGTTTCCTATCATGGCTGAATACCAACACGGACTACTGGCTTTGATTCCTATGCATCCAGATATCCAATACTAATTGTCGTCTAATACTCGTGCAATAAACAATACAATGAGTGAGCAAATATTGTCCCGTTTTGAGACTGGTGCAAGATACAGAAGCGAGAGATCGAACGCGCGTGAGGGAGAGAATGTGGACATCCTGGAATTATGGTAACGCATAACATACGGAGGCCGTGAGGAGGAGCTAAGGAGTCTTGAGCATATATACACATGAACAAAAGTCGTCAAGGGCGCAGTCAACGAATCTCGGGGTTGCTAATCACCAGCTTGCGCTTGGGGACCGTTGACGATGGAGAACGTCGCGGCGGTTGATCTCGTCCTCGATGCGGCGGCTGGCGCACGTCGTCGTCCTCTGCCGTCGTCGTAGTAGTCGTCCTCACGACCGTGTGCCCGTGGGTGCGAGACCGAGCCGGGGTAGTCCGCGTCCTGCGCGAGGCGGTAGTTAGTTGGCTGGTGTGTGCGCGTACGGACGGCGCCCTGCGGGTGGCGGAACGGCACGCACCTCCTGTGGCGGGCGCCGCGGCCTCGGGCGCGCCGGGTGGTGGTTCTTGAGCCGCGCGATGAAGACGGTGAGGATGGACTCGCTCGGGATCCCGTGCCACGCATGACGGCGATGACAATGTAGAAGCACGGCGGTCCAGGCGATGAACACGGCTGAAAGTCGCGACGTTCGCGTGCGGAAGAGCGCGATGATAGAGAGGATGCGAGCGTGCGCGATGAGGATCGCGTGCAGCAGCCGCAAGTGGATCAGGGTGTCGAGGGTGGCCGCCAGGCATGATTGGCTCCCCCGGGGAAGGGGCGTCGGGCAGAACGGAACCTTTCATGCTGTATCCCTCAAGCACGGTTAGTGCCCGGAGTGGATGGGATTGGTGGGCGACGGTTATATATTGAGAGCTCAGGTAATCAATTTCACACCTGAGAGAATGCGACAGGGTGAGTTGCCGGTCATGTGAGCGGGGAGTTAAGGTACGTACGCCAGACTACGCCGCCGTGAGTCCATTAACGCAGCGAAACTTTGTTGACTGGGGTGGCGAACACGCTGTGGCCGGTTTTGTAAACCTCGAATGATCCTCGTAGAGGGGGAGCTCCGGTTGTCAGCAGCGCTCTCGCTCGACCGTCGTGTACCGGGAGTGTGCCCCGGAGGCCAAGAACTGATGTTCTCCCCGGACCTCGCACGTTCTGGCGGCTGAGGCTCCTGGGCAAGCGAGTCTGGTGTGAACGGGCTTCCCGAGCGCAGCCCCAAACCTTCCGCCGCGATGTCGTTAGATGTCGAGTGCGCTGACGTTTTGGCCGCTAGAGCGGCGTCATTGTCTTTCCGCTTTAGCAGGAAACTAATAGCAATGAGAGCGGGGACGAGCCCGTATAGCCCCACAAACAGAGCTACGCCGGCTCTACCATGCGGCGTTGTCAGATGAGGGGCGCCAGGAACGCTTGAATATGGTAGTGGTATATTGAGGGACGTGAATGCAGTGGCGAGCCCACCGATGCCAAGAGCATACGCTACCAGCGCGGTGACCACGGTGAGATAAAAGAATCCAATGCGGGCGTTGGTGGCTCGAGTAGAGGTAAGAGAAGGCTGCGATAAACGGTATTACCTTCTTAGAACACTATTGCAGGGAGGATAAGTGCAACGGACACCGGACACTAAAGATTTATGAATGGTAGATGTGTTCGAACCGGTTTGACTGTTATCGAGCCCGTAGTAGGCGCGTGTCGAAGCTGTCGGGGACCCCGAAGACCGTGGGAGAGGAATAACGTGGGGGACGAAAGAGGACGAACCGGTAGTAGAAGTTTTGAGCATTAATTGGGTCGCGCAATCTGTGAGGTTCTCGATGAAATGGTGACTCCCTGGCCACTGGCCGCAGGCCGGCCCGCCTTCGAGTTGCCCATTACCATAGCCCGACCAATGCTGGCCGGATGACGAGACAGATCCATTGTAAGCACGAAGAATCCACAACTCGTCCAGGTATTTGCCACTGGCGTCTCTACCACCGAATACTATGGTGTCGGTCGCGGGAGCTGACCCTACCGCGGCCTGGCTCAATGTGAAAACGGCTGCGCCTTCACGGGGAGAAGGCACCGCTTCATTGCTGCTGGAAGGATCAGAGGCTGGGATAATCCGGGCCCACGAGCCCGTGTTGATATCCAGGACATCCTGTGAAATTGATCAGGTGACAATTCATATGCAATGAGGCGGAAACGTACGACTTCGCCCTTGTTGAGGCCCCCGCCGTCCTGCCAGCTGGGAGCTGTCGAAGGTTTCCAAGCAGAAGGAAAAGCTTGTGTCGCAAAGCTCGTCGAAGCCGTGTTCAGGTTCTGAGCGCGAGCGTTGCGCCAGTGCGGGGCGCAGGACACGAGCCCGGCGCAGTATTGCTAGAGTTCGCCCAAGTTAATCACAAAACTTTGTCCTTGAGCGCAGGCTGCGGTCGATCCCGACGCAGTAGCGCATCCCCCACTGGCAATTACGTGTTGCGCTGACGATTGCATGATGACGCCATGGGCCGATCCTCCAATGGCGGGCAAGGTCTTGTTTTGCGGGTGAAGCTGTGTCCAGGTGCCTTTGAGTGTTTGCACATTTGAAGACAAAGTGCCGGAGACATCTAGCCGCCACACGTCGGAAAGGGATGCTGTGCTTCCCGCGGCGCGAAACCACCTGCCACGTAGTAAGAGTTTCGTGAGCGCGGTGAGGTCAAAGGACGTTCGTCGCAAGTGGGGTCGCTCCCGCCAGCAGCCCCCCAGCGAGCAGAGGGCCCACCAGACACGGACACCTGCGACCAGAATTGATTTGAATAGTCGAATTCCTACGATACGAGCGTCAGATGGGTCCCAGAATAGGCATAGGCCATACGAACCCAGACATCATTCAAAGGATTCCCGTCCGCTCCCCGCCCTCCAATGACAACGTCGTCCGTTCCGACTGCGCACGACGTCGACTCTCAGGTACAGTCCCCACACGGAACGCATCGCGGACTCACTAGCTCTTTACTCGACAGTTTTATATCGGAAATCCTGGCCGCTGATTGCACCACTTGTCGCGGTGGTGGCGTTTGTACTGCAGGTTCGAGGGAGGCTGTGGCACTGTGACCACGTCAAGGACGCAAGATCGAGGGTCTAGAGAGAGGTCAAGAGGGACCATGGAGGAGAATATATGCTCTTGTGCAGCTTACATGAATGTTTGAGATGTGGCTATGCCGGCTTGCTGGGACTCGCCTCCAAAGAGAATGATCCTATTATGTATCGAGTCGTAACCAAATGGAGGCATCTTTTGAGCGGCCAGGTGGGCCGAGCCCTGGACATGGTTTGACAAATTAATCCATTGGGAGCGGGGGCACCTGGGTCGTTGGTAGATACGCTGGTTGCAGATACTTGGAGAAGGAAAGAAGACGTCTACAAGAGGGTGTAACGACGCAGAAATGCGGCAGAGGTTAGATAGAGAAATGTCGTCTGGCCGCCGTGCACCATCCTCCAGGAGAATCGTTAGGGTCGGGAGGGTCTGCGCTGCCAGCGTGCTCGCGATGGGGGGGAGCTGAGGGTAGTGTTGGTTGTCCGCAAGTTTGCTGGATGTTGTGGGCTGTTGCCCAACATGCTCGAAAACCGGCAACACGCGGCACCCTCGTCCCGTGCACCGACAGGCCGTCCTCACGCACCCTCGCCAATCTCTCTCACGCCCCGCGACAAAACCTACGGCACCCTAGGACGGCAACACAGGTCTGCAGTGCCAGCCAGACGGACGAGGGAAAAGAGGCGTTTCGCCCGCTTCAACGATGTCTCAACCGAATAACATGAGGCCCGCGATGGATTAGAGGCGAGGAAACCCAATCGAAGAGAACCGACGTGGAACGATGATGGCAGGGTCCAGGAAGTAACCAATCGCCTGAACCAACTAGAGGTACAAAGCGCAAATTGTGGGGGGGGGAAGGGGGGGGGAGGGGGTGGGTGGGAGGCCCCGACGCAGCGGGGGGGGGGGGGGGGCGTCGGGCGCAGCTCAGGGCGATCGGGGGCCAATATCCTGCCGCGTCGGTGCGATCAGCCTCTCTCTGCGTGCATGACAATTCATCCCCATGACTGCGGGCCCTCGGGCTCGAGTCTGTCAGCGTCCCACACGCTGGTGTATGTAGAATAGCTGGCGGGGCCCTCCGATGTCGACTCGCGGGGGCTTCTTCGGTGCGGCAGTTCAATGAATCACCTGACTAGCGGGCTGAGACGTTCGCTTCAACTGCGTCCTACGGCCAGGAAGACCCCCAGACCGAGCTGTTTTCCTATCGGACTCATTGATAACTTGTGCAGTCGTAACCATAGGGACCCTGTTCCACACATCACAGCTTCCTTGTCAGTCTAGACTGCCGTTCAACAGGCTCTGGTTCCGCTATGTATCTGGAGATTTCCCTCCAGGTCCAATGGGAATCACGATACCGCCCCGCCTTCTAAAGATCTCAGCGCCCACAGGCTTCGTCTTTTCGCCTTCACTCGGCCTCCGTACGGGCCTTTCTCCGCGCGAAGAATCTATTCCTCGCGTAAAATCGTCTTTTACTCAAAGATCCCGCGGTGAATTCTCGCACATAGTCCATCATAACGGAATTATTTCTCGATTGCCGTGCTCCAAGGAGAACAAAAGTCGTACGCCTCCCCTCCTATGATTCCTAAAGATAAACATTCTGCTCAAGAGCGGCGTTCTTCTGACGAATCCATTGCTTCTTGCATCATGTAGCAAAGCACGGCCCCACCGTGATCTGCCAGCACCCCTCTCATTTGTCTCCCGCGTCCATGATGTGTGTGGCGCTACCTCCCTAAGCTCCACTTCCAAACATCCCTTTCACGCTGAATATGGCGAATAATAGGATCTTCATTTTAAGTAAACGATTGCGCAACCGAGCTGCACCGCCAGTCGCCAGAACCATGTCTGTCAAGCGGCTCGCAGAAGGTGCTTCAGACGAGGGCTGTTGCGCCACCGAGGTCCCTGCCCGCCGTGGCTTACAATCGCGCCGTCAAAGCCGTTATTCACAGGTGTTATGGTTAAAGTTTTTGACCTCGCGTAGTCCCTCTGAGCATACGACGCAGGCTCAAAGGCACTCCGCGCGTGTCACGACGTCGAGGATGTTCCCATGCCGACGAAGGCCTGCTGATTCCGAAATCTTCTTTCGGATGCGATCAGCACGGTATCCGCGGTGGGTCTTTGCTCGAAGCTCACGGTCTCGCGCAGGTACTTGAGCTGACCCGTTACGCGCGGTCAGGTTTGTGTATTTAATTTAGTCATACGAGGGCTGTCGCGCGCGCGATTGGGAAGTTGACCAGGTCCGCATTCGTACCTGCTGGCCCACTTCCTGGTCGTCGGCCTGAAGGCCACCTCTGCGTGCGCACGGTGGGGGCCTCGAGGGGACCAAAGTCCGGTGTGTCTCGCTCCTCCGTCCGAAGATTCAAATCTCTTTCACTACAGGACAATAAACCTAACTCCCAATCAGTCAACAACGGAGGCGTAGAGGAGCCGCTTTCTCAGGAGCAGGGCGCCTTCGTGACCAACTGGGGATTGGCCATCAACAAGGTTACCGGCTGGAAAAAACAGGAACATGATCCCGCAGACCAGGAACTCGGCGATAGCGTCTGTGTAAAATTAAAAACACATCGGCAGCAAGGTTGGGATCCACCTCGAGTCCCCCGTACGCATCGAGCAACAGCTGTCTAATGGAACACACAATCAGTCTAATCGTGGCCACGGCCTTTGTTCTGGTCACCTAGGAAGCCCACCCGCCCACGGTTTGGTGCAACTCCTCCTGGATATCTCTGTGAATCCTGTTTTAAAACAAAGTTTATTACCGACCCCAGCTTCGCAGACAGAGACAAGCAACCGTGCAGAACTTGTTCTCAGTCCTGATGCACCCAGTTGCGCCCGGCGCCCAGTGGCTGAAGAAGTCGAGCCAGCAGAGATCAATCGTACCATGGCCGTGCTGCACCTTTTGGCAAATCAAGGAGGGGCCTCCGAGCGGCTCTCACGCATTTGTGCGTATCAATGAGTCAGACGTGACGATTATCATTGCGACTGGGCTTGCCGGCGATGTGTACCAACCTGCGTAGTTGCATCATGTGCGACACGTTGCAGTTAAAGGATCGCCTTTTGCTATTTCAAGTGTTATGGGTGAGCGGTTTCTCCAGGTGCGCGAAGTCGCTCAGCCACACGTAGGTCGTGCGATGTGTTCCTGTGAGCAATTTCCGATGATTTAACCTCTCCCCGAGAAGAGTAAAAATGTGGGCTCGAGGTGATGTGTGCAACGCGACGGCCAGAGGTGGACGAGTGACAATAGGTGATCCATCTTCGCAGGCTCAGCGTGTCCGCGCGCTGAAGTGTCCGGCAGTGATGCGCCCGCCGCTTCTCACAAGGGGGTTCCCATTAATCGGACAGGCAGGACCCGGTGCACCACGATCGAGCTGCTCCGACTGAAAGTGCGAAACGAAACAACCCGAATATTTTTGGTTCTCGCATCGAGATACCTCTGGGAGCGCTTTAATGAATATGTCCCCGTCGCAGATCGTGGTCCTCGATGCACGCCCTGGCCCAAATCCTGAGTCTGTTTTCGTAATGCAGGCCAGATTCTCTGCCGATAGGTTTGTGAGTATAAAAGTCACCGTTGCCCTGATCTCCCTGCTCATCCCGTTCTACACGTCCTCGGCCTCGTCGTCCTCGTTCCTACTCTACCCACTCTACCCCTCCTCGCATATGGTTGAGAATTCAAGACTACGCCACATCTTCCACGTGCAGGTCTCCCCCACTCCAGCCCTGCTCTCCCCGCGCCCCCCTCTCCTCTCCCTCACTCCACTTTCTACGACTTTCCCCCACTTCCCCCCCCTTCGTCCTTTATCCTCGACCACATTATGACTTACGCAACATCAATGCAACAGGCACCCTTTCGGCGCGAGTCCTCCCCCGCGATAAGCGCGGGTCCGGCGGGCATAATTGCACGGCCTGCGCCGCTGCCGCTGCGCACCGCGCACTCGCAATGGCAACACGCCTGCCAAGTGGACAGCCGCCTCCGACCCGACGCCCCGCCCGTCTCACCGCCGTGCGTAAGCTCGGCCCTCTGGTGGCGTCATTCGCCATCGAGGCGCAGCGCTGACTCCCCCCTCTTACGTTAGGTCGTACCGCTCCCAGACAGATCGCCCACCACCAGCATCGACTCCACAGACCGTGAGGCGTCCCCGCCGTCGCGGGAGTCTGCACATATGGGCTACGACCGCAAGCTACTCGTGGCCCAAGTTCCCTCAGCCTGGCCAGAAGCCAACACTTTTCGTTGAATACAAAAAGCCAGATCTCTCGCCACAGTGCCGTGAACAGGACGGTGGAAATCACTCTTCCAAGGTGAGCTCGAGGCGCAAACTTCGTGTATGCTTTCAGCACTCGCGCTCACACGAAAGCCCATGCAAAGCCGATCAGAAGTTCCTTACCGCCACGAGCGAGTCTCACTCAAGCACGCTACCGCGTCGCCGTACCCCCAGTCTATCTGCAGTGACGTGAGCGCCCATGACATTGCATTCATGATCCCTTACCAACAATGTCTCGCTACTCTAGTGCACGCGCAAGTGCCTCGCCGGATTTGCCACAGTACACTCGGTGAGTTCCCGCGGGCGCGCCTGGCTGACCGAGGCTCGAGCGCTGACATATCCTCGCCAGACCCGCCCCGCGGAGGACAGACGTCGACAGAGACTCGTCGCATGCCTCGGTCACGTCATCCCGCCAGTACACGCCTCAGGGCGAGCGGTCCGCCTCCCCGGGAGCTCCAGAACACGTTCCGGCGACTCGACCTAGACGCACAGGGCCGCGGGCGACGGCGGCACGGCGGCTCGCCGCCGTATCCGTCGTGCTCGAGCGAGTCCGAGTCCAGCGGCGGCGCGGAGCCCCGGCGCGCATGGGTCGCTCGGGCTCGCGCGACACAGCTCGCTCGACCCCGAGGCGGACGGACTGGATGAGACATGCGCAGGCGCTCGACGGGGGCGGCAGCAGCGCGCAGTACTACTGCACCTGGGTCGACCCGAGGGACACCGCGCACAGGAAGGCGTGTGGGTACACGTCCAAAAAGCACCTCGTGAAGCGGCACATAGAGTCCAAGCATCTGCAGATAAAGTGCGTCCTGTCTCGCGTTTTTCCGACCGGACGCGTGCCTGATGATGGATTTCTGTCCGTGCCCAGGCCCATTACCTGTGAGATTTGCGGAAAGGGTTTCTCGCAGAGGACAAATTACAGCACACATATGAACACGCAGTGAGTGATGCCCGGCGGTCTCAGTTCGAATCAATGTCCACTCACACCCGCTCCCCCTCTGCAGCACCGGCGATACCCCGCATAAAATGCCCGTACCCGAACTGCGAAAAGCCACCTTCGGAGACCCCGCACGGCGACACAGACACATGAAGGCCGTCCACAACCAACACATCCCCTCGAAGCGGCGCACACAGGGCGACAACGGCTCGATGCTGCTAGACGATGTCTCAGAGCCAGAGGAAGAAGATTCTACATAGGCGGCGGCCGCCTGCTGCTGTGCGAGCAGGCCTGCCCTTTTTTTGTTTTTCAATTTCGCGCCCCTGCAACGTGCTGCCGTCGGGCGGTCCTGTGGGTTGCCCGCCCGGTCCGCCTGTTTCGCCCGACGCCTTTTGGAGCTTCGCTTTCTCCGTCGGTCGCCTCCCTTCGCCATTATAGTTTATCGTTGACGCATGCTCTCGGCCCACGACGGCTTTCGCTATCTATCAGGACACTGTTGTGTAAACATGTTCGCGCACTGTACATATGTTGTAATCAAACTGAATCATCACCCATGCTCGCCCGGGCTGCGTCGGCTTTTGTCCGACGGGATATGTCAATGATTTAATCACAGTTGTACCCACACCAGGCGGCCTCATGCCGACACCGCCGCCCTCGGCCCCACGAGCTGCGAAGGCGGCCGTGATTGGTACATGTCATACTGAATTTTTTTGCACCGCGAGATCAATTGGTGCAGGCGACGGTTACGCAGTCCGAGTGGGACCTCGGCTCCCGACTCTCGCAAGAAACGTCGAACTCGTGCTTGGGTGCTGGCCTGCAGCCTACGTGTCGCCGAGTCGCGAAGCAGGCTTGGGGGATCGTGTTCGCGCGAGCGGCTCGAGATGCCGAGTCGGAGGCCTCATTGCTCCTATGACAGCAGACGCACACGGCAGCCGTGCTGCCACCCGCCGCGCACCTTGACGATTCAGTCCTCTGTCATGCGGCGAGCGACACAATGATTAGTCGCGGACTGAATGGCGATGCACGGGATTTGTCAACGCGCCAAGGCGGGCAGCGCACAAGCCTAGTGTAATAAACCTCTGCGGGAAAAAAACTCACGACACGGGCAGGTCACGACATGGATGGACTGTGGGCGCGAACGTGAGTGCAATGAGGATTTGCATGCGGAAGAAAGCGGACTCCGGCCACTGTGGGGGCCGTGAACCGCATTGATCTCCGAGGCGTTTATTCGGGTTTATCTCGGCCCAGTTTTATTCCTCATCGGCAGCCACGTGCAGATGCTTGACCTGCTCGCCCGACCTCTGGCACCGCGTCCGTGCGGGCAAACATGTCTCCCAAAACAGCCAGCTCTTGGTAGTCTCGCAGTGCAGGCTCCCTCGCTCACACCACAGACGGTGCATGTATCCGCCGTCGACATGTCACGAGCTTTCTACATTCAAAGGTGCGCTATCCGCCCTCGCGAGATGAATGGCAGCTGACGATTCTGTCTCACTATACTTTACAGAACTCATGAGCCAGTACCGTAAACTGGATGACAGCATTACCATGCGTCTGAACCGTTCGAACGCAACAGTTCAGGGACCTCGACCGGAGCGGGCACACTGGCAAGGGCACTGTGCAGGACCAGGCATGTGCACACCTGTGGCGGGAGCTCGTCGGTGAGTAGGACGGACTGTTTCGCCGACCGAACCCACGCGCTGACCTGTGCCAGAGAACTGGAAGCGGAGAACCGAGATCATCACATATTGCGTCGACGTCGTCGACCAGTCAATGTCTCAGAAACAGCAAGCACTGGACAGTGGTGCTCCTGACCAAGCAGAAAACGCAGAATACAAGGCGCCCTCTTCGCCGAGGAGGTCAAGGTGCGTTTCCCGCGTTTCACGGGGAATTGTGTTTGCATTGCTGTCTAGACGACTGAACCGACTCGGCCCCCACACCAACACACCACCCCACCACCACAACCCATCTGTAGCGCAGACAGGTGCACAATGAGCTCTCTGTCGAAAAGATTGTCAGGAACAGGTCACTGGATGGTGCGCATTCCACAATTAATTGTCTTGTGCCGAACCGCACTCATGGTGCCGCAACTGATAGCGCGTTCCCTCGGTCCTTGATGTCGATACTTTGAACCACCGCTGACAGATGCGGAGGCCCGAAAGTGGTGGGATGCTGCCAAAGCCGGCCGCTAGGCCTGCCCCTGGCCGATACAACCTTGCAGCCCGAGGCTACCCGTGATGTCGGACAGCTGCTGTATCACAACATGCTATAGGACCCGCATTTACACCAGGCGCATACTTTGACAATTGTTCTCGGAACACCCGCACGAGATACAGCGACTCAGACTCAAGCGGAGCGGGCGTGGTGTCCGGAGTCCAATGTCCGCGATTCTGTACCCTAATCGCATGCCGATGTCGTGCAAGTACTGCGAGTGTAGCGAATATGACGCAGCCATTCAGTCCCACACGCGGCTAACAACTGCTCGCTGCCATCCTGCCGTGTCCGTCGTTCGCAACCACCACCTCTGCTCACGACCGCGACCATGTCTAAAACAATTCTCGGCGTCTTGCTCTGGGCCGCCGTCGCGCACTGCGTCGCCCTCCAAAACCGGCTTTGATGCGCAGGCTCCCATGAGCGGCAAACTCGACGGGAGATGTGAAAGTGCCTGTTGTGTTGGGTGTGATGAGCGCATTGCCCGGACGCGCTCCTGTGCGAGTCGGTATTTGACCGCGTCCTCAAGAGAGTTGGAGGCAAAGTGGATCTCTCCCTGACCTATATTGGGCAGTACGCACCCCGCTCGTGCTCTCGTGACCGCCCGTTGATCGACGCCACTCTAGACTCAACGCCAGCGAGCCGGACTTTGGGGTCACCTGCAAACACGGCGCCGTCGAGTGCGCGGGGAACGTGCAGCAGCTGTGTGCGCAGAAGTATCTGCAGACTGCTGCTTGGTGGCGATTCGTTGCAGTGCCAGAACTTTGAGGGTCGTTACAAGGTCGGCCTGCCGGAGACGGACGCTCACCAAGTGTGGCCACACACGCGGATCTGGACTGGGAGAATAGCGATGTTGGCCAGTGCGCTCGGGAACGGATGCTAGTGGAAAGGCAGAGGAAGGTGTCGCATTGTTGAAGGAAAATGTGAAGGATACCGCGAAGCTGGGCATCAAGTACGATTCCCATTCCACGCAGACATTGACTTTACACTATTTACTATGACGTCACCCTGAAGGAACAAGCTGCACCGATCCTCATTAGCGGCAAGCCTGTATGCATCCACGACGAGACATGGAAACAATGCGACGTAAGTAGACCACGAACTCAAACTCTGCACAAAGGCGCGATTCCTGACCTCTGCAAAGGGCGGACACACCCCCTGAAGACTTTATTATCGTCAAATCAACGAGGAACAACGCCCGGCCTCAATAAATGAGTTTCAGCGATTGCGCGTCTTGATATACTATCAAATATGCCCTTTTTCGTGTGTTTGGCACATGTAAAGCTCTCGGATGACTGTTCAAAGCGTGTATAGTAAACATTCAACTTCAACCCAACACGCAATTCCCATAGTATTACGACGAGATTCACGCCCGTATCAATGGTACTATTGCTTGAAGATTAGAGCTGTCGAACTGCATGGAGGGCATAGAATACGCACTTTCGCATCAGAGTCCCTCACTGCACTAATCAGGTTTATGAGCCGCGCTTTCACGCCAACGTCCTGTCCTCCCATTCCAGATTGGTCGTATGCGTAGCCCTGCTGTTGCCTGTACGTGGGTAGAAGCCCAGCCAACTATATATATATGGCGTTTCAATAAGTTTGTTTCGAATCGCGACGTGTGGCAAAGAGCACGTACTCCGCGCAAGGAATCGGTCCACCCCTCGCTGAGGACCGCCATGGCATTTATGAGGAAAGAGCGTGACGTAGAAAATCGAGCCGAGTGAGAGCATGGTGACGAGCGCGACGAGGGGAGGGCGCAATTCAACTGGTGCGAGACCTCAAGAGGCCTGCAGGAGTGTGCGCAGCGGTCGTGTGGGACGTGGAGGTTGCGGTTTTGTAGGTGATGCGGATCGGGACAGACGGTCGCCTCGGACACGATTCATGGCACGCATTTCCAAGGCGCCTATGTTCAACTCTTCCTTCTCCTCGACTCGTCCCATTTGCAGTCCACCTAATCGGAGGTACGCTCCGGCGAGGTACGTGTGCTTCAACTGCGTGGATTATATTTGGTTATTCAATGTGGCTCCAGCGGGTGTCTCCGCATCCTCGGCAAAGGCTGTCAGCCGGGGCCTTTGTCTACACGTCTAACCGGGTTTGGGATGCAAGGCGGAAGTAAGTGCATTGCACACTCACATGAGACTATCCAGACTGTGTTGAGCTTAATTTTACCTCTTAGTGCTTCATGGACTCCTTTGTCGTGGATCCGAGACCAACTAACGCTCAAATATCGGGAGGAGGCTTCGCCAGGAGAGCTCGCCAAGGCCCGGAAGCAGCAGCAAGTGGAACAGGGCAAAGGCAGCATCTTCGAGTCGCTGCCAGAGGCTACGAAAGAGACAGGCGTGGGAAAGGAAGGATTGTAGGAAAATAAGAACGTCTGAGATGATCGTTTCTCCCGCAAAGGCCAAGAAGCACACCGAGGTATGTCAACAATGTGCTTGTTGAGCTACGTCTGTCGCTCACAACAGGACCTCTCGCAGCATAAAATACTCTACTGCCAACTTCAAAATGTCCCACCGCAAGCTGAACATGCTTGGCCGTCAAATCTCTGGAAAGCCGATCGACTCTGCTATTCTCCAAATGATGTTCAGCGAGAAGCGTGCGAGTACCCGTATCAAGAGCATGCTTGTCGTTGCAAAGGACCATGCAGCAGCGAAGGGCCTCGACGAAAAGATGCTTGTTGTTTGTGCGTATCATACCTTTGCATACTCTGGCGACTGATATCCTAATGCTGCTGTAGCGCAAGCGTGGGGTGTCCAAGGGCCCGAACGTCCTCACAGAGGCTGGACATCAAGGGCCGAGGAAGATGGGGTCTCAAGGAGCACCCAGACTCCAGGCTTAATGTCATTCTTAAGGAGGGTAAGACGCGGGCTCAGCTGAAGGAGGAGGAGAAGCGGAGAAAGCTGAAGCGGATAGTGTCTGCTTCGCTTACCAGGAGGATGTGCCCCTCAGGAACCCTGGTCCTGCCTGGGCGTGGTAGATAGATTATTTTCTGGCTCTCGCCACTACGCTATCACACTACACATTGTGCCGCGATGCACGTACCGACTGTACTGACCCACTCCCCGCGCGTTTCGTGTAAGCGCCCCAATTACCACGACTGCGCGCGCTTGGCTATTTCGGTCTCGCAACTTACACGTCTGCAGTCGCGAACGGCGACCTGCCCACCCATCATAACCACCATGGCGAGGCCCTGGCGGAGTCGCGTCTCATATGTTCTCCTAAGCTTGTTTGCTTCATCTGGTCTCTGCTGAACACTCGTTTGAAAACACTGCCATCGTCCGCACTGTCGAGCTCGGCGGCTCGCTTGTGCACGTCACTACCACCTACGCAGTCAAGGCTCTTGAAGATGACTCCAGCATTTACACTATCGCGCTTGGGGAGGAAGAGCAGAAGAAAGACTAGCTGGATTCAGGCAAAAATGAAGGGACACACCCGTCCCTCTCCATTTGGAGAACTTTGGACTGAACCACCACACGTATGTTGTACGACCTGTACGCTGCTCCCATAATATGAGCCTAAATGGCAACTCCCGGTTTTCTCGGACTACAGAGGTGCTTACCTGTATGCGGTCGAGTTCCCTACTGCTCTAAAAAACCAATGGGTCTGCCAACCTCGTCGTTGAGACGGTGCAGACACACGTCATCCTACCCATGGCCTCAAGTTGCCTCGCAGAAGGACCATCGCAGCCCCCCCACCTCAAAGTACGAGGCGGACCTATTCGTTCTGAGTCCTTACCACACCGCCGTTCAAACCGGACGAAAATCAAGTATGGTTTATGTGGAAGCTATATAACCGAAGTGTCATGCTGAACCAAAGGGCAGGTCTCCAACGCCTCAGATCAACTCTTACACGACTCCGGAAGACATGGAAACGCCCGTTCACTAAAGATGCCGCCTGTTACCAAGGTCCGGTTCGACTGTTACATATGGACCGTACAGCAATATACCCGCTAGCACGAACCGAGAGTTTGTGACCGACTCACAGAAGCATATTGCTGTTCAAATACAGCTACACCTAACCCGGTCCTCGAGCGTGACCAAACATCTAGGAACGCTCTGCCGAGATTTCACATGGCGGGGCACGCGAACCCTGAACATCCAGGACAACATCTGCGCTGCACAATGCAGGCCCAGCGCGTGCGTACCCAGCTTCTTGATTATCATTTGGTGTCACCTGAGTTAATGCTCGTGTCGCACAGACCTGAAGGGTCACTTCTCTCGTGTGTGGAGTTCAGCAGTCGCAGAACTTCTACAACCAACCGCCCTGGCACCAACCACTCTCCGCTCGTCTCGCTGGCTCTTGCACCTTCCTCCCGGGAATCCACGATGTGTACTACTATGATCTCAACGGCAATGTCTCGACCTCGCGTTTACGTACAACTCCTCATCTGTGCCGAAGGGCTTTCGAACAGCAAATCAGTACACTTTTACTCTTCGAAATGAGGCCCAGGTACCCTGTGTTGGGCCAATCGGAACTACAGCTTCCTACACCTGGAGTATGGATTCGCCCCTCGCGGACTACGACACGGGGGCGGATGGGACAAAGGAGACTGGCAGCTACCAATCGTTTTCGTGGCCAGGGGGGTGCCCCTCCAAACAACACCACCACACCCTGGTCCCCGGCGCGGTAGTGGACGAAAGCCCAGAGATCAGATTGTCCTTCCTGAAGGCCGCCAACGTAAGTGACCAGCCCCCATTCTGGGCATCTTTTTCACGGGGCTCTGGCGACTGCACTCGCACTTTCCCAGTGACATTCAGTTCTCTCCTCCGTTCCCGGCTGTCGTGAACAGCGTTTCGACTCATATCACCTATCTTGATACCACGGGGCGCCCCAGCGATTACCTGAAGTACGAGCAACTTACGGACAGACACAACGGGTGTAATCTATGTGAGCGCTTTGGCATTGCGCCTTGTACTTTTCTACGTGACAGCTAACCATGTTCAGGTCTCGTACAAAGTTCCGTTCTCAGCGCATCTGACCAAGTCCATTGCAGTGGCGACTGCTCTGATGGGTCTTTTCGTGCTGGCCTTTGGCTGGAGGCGCGTGGACACTCGGATACAAAAGTAGAGCGTTTCTCGTTCTTCTCATCGCATGTCAATTTCGTTGTTGGAAACGATAAGAGAGCATATACTTTGCCATGACGATCGCACGAGGAGATTGATAAAAATTGAGGCGTAGATAGGTGTGTAAGGTACATGGGCAAAAACGGCTGATGTACAGGTTTTGCGATCATGAAGTTAAGGTCTAGTCGTTTCGCATGAAGCTATGCACCGTAAACACTGTGCATCCTGGAGGAGTAGGTGCCCTACAGATTCAAGTAGATGTTATCAGCAGTTGGCAGGTGCCACAATCGGATTTCGCTCAAAAGAACTCACCCTTGCAAGAACAAAAAATAAGCCCATCAAGTAGCCGTTCGTATCTTGACATGCATAGTACACTCCGCTATTGTCCGACGAGCCTTGCTCGTAGAAGAGCCCGAGTTCCCCTGCCACCGCCAGCCGCCACCCTTGACGCCCTCTCGTTTTTGGTGTGCCGACAACCACTTGCAGAGGGCAACTGAGACGAGGCGGTAGAGTTTAGCACGTTGACAGGGAGGATCGTCGACGCGTTGTGGAAGTGCCAAAGCTGGTTGTTGTAAATGTAGAACAAAGGCGGATCGCCGCCCGGCGCGCACACGGTTGACGTTACCGGGGTTGCCTGGGAATTGGTGGTGTTCGACGAGACAGGCTACAAACTAGGTAAGAGGCGGTCATTGTACTCACCCGTGGGCGCATCGGACGTCGAAAAAGTAGTGCACTGGCTTTGCCCGATCTCCCTCCAATTAGGCATCCTACGACCGCTTCGAGAGTGGTCATGCCTGGCCGTACGGAGGAGGACGCCGTTATCGTGGACCAGTCTGCTCCACAACGTGCTTTCGAATGATGGGCACTGGTCAGTGCTGATACTAGCAAGGCGTTATATCAGGTGAGAGCTAGGGCAATAAACAGGCGGCACAGTTGCTGCTTTTTGATGTGCCCTTCTGTGAGCGTAGACATGGCGGGCAAGAGTTCGGCAGAGGGATGCTGAGGGGAGCGGGCGAGCTAGCTTATATCGACATCGGAGCACATCTCGTTACGGTAGAGAATGCATGGATTCAAGGTCGTGTAGCCTGGAGAAATTAGAGTTTGTCGTTGAAGTCATTGACGACATGAGAATGGCTTGAGGCCCGAAGTAACGTATTATGTGAGGCATTTTACAGGACGAGTCAAAGTGGACCCCCCTCCTCCGAGGATGCATGAACACGCGAGGAAAGGGGTACACGTATGCTCGTTCTTTGCATTGCACGCACAATCATATGACTAGTTTTCCTCCAACAACAAAGACATGTTGCACACGAGCCTGTCGTATGCGACGAGGATAAATACATGGTGAAGCCTAATCGGAAGATGAGCAACTCAGCCAGAGCGGCGCGCGGGTCCGAGTATTTGTTCTGGCCAAAACAATCACGTCCGGTGAGACACGTGACCAAACCCCCCGTCGCGTTTTGGTCAGACCGTCGGTTTTGTGCGCCAACCTCCCGCTCCGGCACCGGCCTGCGCGTCGGTTTGTTCCAGAACATGACTATGGCCACATCCACTTCGTTGTAAATATAATCTATTGTCTCTCTTTTACTTTCTTCTGTACATATTACCTTCAACTTCAACTTCCCATGGACAAGTTTTGTCACCGTCATCAAACCCTCGGCGAGAAGGCTCGCAGGTGAAGAATCAGGAGGCAAAGAAAATCCGAGAAGCAGAAGCACGACCCGCGTACAGGTACAATCCCTACACGACCAACAAGATAACGAACGCCAGCCTGGAGACATCAAGGAAAAGAGACGCATCCAGAAGTAAGACACCATGTGAACCGTCTATTCTCAGTTATTCGTATTGATTTCAACCTTCCGATGCAAGCCTCCTTGCGCCCTTGGTCAAAGATGGAGTTAAAGCCTACCGCGAGGTAGTAACGAAACATCTTCTAAACACTCTTGCCGATGCGTCAAACCCGATTACCCACTCGGATATTTACCAACGATCTGGTTAGTCTGCGCTCGGTCATGATAGAAAGTCTCCGCCCGCTGAAATTTTCGTGTAGATTTTGTTACGTCTACGGCTACAGGGCATCAACGCTCAGACGGGCGTGGCCACCACAAAACCTTACCTCGCGTCCCGCAGCAAGAAACTGGCTGAACAGTTGCCGGAGGAAAGTTCAGCCCCTGAGGCTAAAGTTCTTAAGGGCGTGCGCGTATTCATCGACGGATATCTCGCGAACTCCACCGACATTGAGATGAAGGCTGCATAGTCAAGGGGTCCGCGGGCGGCGAAGTGCTGTCAGTCCTCCTGCCTTTTCTTTGCATTTCTGGTCTCACCCGGCGTGCCTTCAGGTATACCGCCTCTGGCGCCACGCACATTCTTACGTCCCAGCAGCTGAGCGGCTCAAAGACCCAGAAGATTTTATCTGGCAAAGTCGAGGTCTATAGTTCACGTCGTCCGACCGGAATGGATCACGGACAGCATCGACGCCGGTAAACGACTGCCCTACTGCCAGAGCGGATCTATTCAGTCCTTCGCGACGAGACAAAAAAGACCCTTCTCGGCGTGGTAGCAGCGGGCTCATCGGCTGATGCGCCCTATAGAACTGGATTAGCCAAACTCAGGGGGCTCGCACACACTGGCAAGGTCAACTGATACACCTACCCCGTGGTATCCAGAATGGTCTCAACTGGCGATTGCAAATAATATAACAAAACCTCTATGTATCGCCGCCCAATGCATCGGGCCTTGTTGCACGATAGGTTTGACCCTACCATCTTTAATGGATATTTCTCCAGCGGAAGGTTCCAAATGTGGCGTCGGCGATCGAGGCATGACAGGAATGTTGGGTCCACATTAACTTGGTTAGTTCGCATTGGGATTCGTCTCACGGCGTAAAATTTCTCTACCAAAACAGGGCATACTTGGAGGCAACGAGTGGCCAGGCTCTATAATTTAGGTTTACACGGCAGAAGTACGGCTGGTAATCTGAGTCAAGTTGACCGCAGGCCACAAAGTTTTTTACCGACTTTACCACGGACCTCAAGAGAGATTTCTGCGGATGCAATGCTGTCAAGTGCGTCTCGTGTCGCTGTGGACTGCGTCAGAGGATGTATCAGCGGTGACACCCAAGAGTATAAGCTGTCCGAATGTTACGGGGGCAAAAGATACGATCCCCGAGACTTCTATGGCTACTCTGTATTCAGCTTGGGCTCGTTCTGAGCCATCTGCCGAGCTAGCTTTGCTCCGCCGGTCGGTGGACGCAAGACGCCCTGACCGACGCTTCGTACGTTCTGGCGATTAATATTCGTGGGCTGTCGAAAATTTTCCGCTCGGGGTCGTCTTGAAGGAGGTAAAGGTGTTAGCGAGCTCAGCACCAAATATTTACACCAACGACCCACGATGAGGTCTTCGCAGAAGGACGCCTCGAGGTGCCTTGCGCGTCGGCGTCCTGCAGCTGCCAGCCCCACGGCCCCGAACTTAGTCCTTCGGCCGGTATCGTGTAAGGTTCTAGGACAGGTAGCACAGCAATCTATAAGCTGCAGTTGTGTGTGTGCTCTGCTTATACATGTCCCTAAGACTTACGATGGCTGCTTCTACTGCTCTTCTACGAGCTTGCCAATGCGGTGCAATCTCTGGATCCTAAACTTAGCTTTAAGCGCCAAACCTGTGGGTGACGGTGTATACCGGGCCCCCCGCTTCTATACCCGCGCGAGGTTCGGCCATGGATGCAGCGTGTGCCACCATAATTTCTTTCTGGCTGTTTCTTGAGCATCAGAAATTACTTGCAGCTCTGAATTTGGCGTCCAGTCATAGAGACTGCCTACCAATTTAACACGATTTTCCAGAATATAACCAGATAATCGAGCACGCGACTCCTAAAGCGGGCAACGCCACGTGGAGCATTCACCGCCGCCGTCACGCTGCGCAGGTGCAATGTGATGCGTAGCTCTTCTTTCCCGAAACAATCTTGAGATACTGTACCACCTATAACCCCACGGCCGACACTGCCTCACTCTCATTTATACTTGAGTACACTATCTTATTCCCTTGCCGAATGCCTATTACATCTCCCCTTCACTCCGAACCATGTCCCAACTCATCTCGGCATGTTACCCGCCCAACGCTGCTCTGCTCACCGCTGGTCCAGATTTACAGGCCAAAAACTCGCAAGAAACTTTCCCGTATGACCTACTATGCATCTAACCGCCCGGGTAAAATCAACAAAGCTTGCCAGTGAGCTGGAAAAACGTGCGAGACTTGACTGCAGGAAAGCAAAGGCTTGGTAACATTCGTGCACGCTCGTACGTACATCCACTTTTTTAGTCTTGGGGCTTGGGCTCATTTCATTTAATTCAACGTCTCAGGTCTCTCCTCATAACACTTGTATCATCAAAGCCCTTGCAACAGAATGTCGTTCGAGACTTCCGCTCTTCCGCTCTGCATGAACCAGCTTCATTACTTGCTTCTGTGAATATCTAATCACAACCAGTCACACCGGCACATTCTTCAAGAGGTGTGCTGTAAGACTTTGCTCACACACTTACAACCTTGTCATCCCGAAACCTAGAGAGTTGCTGCAAGAGCTGGAACCGTTGTGAGGTCATACACCATCTTTTGAACCCAGCACCTACAAAACAAACGTCAGTTTACAGCCCTGGACGACACCATACACAGACGGTCATCTCCACTATAGGAGTTGACCAATCCATCACTCAAGACTACATGTCCTGTCTGAAGGTATTTGCCGACCTGAGCCGGGGTCAGACTAAGGACCAGGAAGTGCAAAACCGGTACGCATCTACTTATCACCTATTTGATCCGGTACCGCGAACGAGTTCAATAACAAAACTCTTAGGACACGATTAGTTGGTCTCGCCGCCTTGACTGGTGTCTGGTGTTGTGACATCAGAGGCCCTTATACCATTCCACACCACACCTGAAATTACAAGTTTCAATATTCGTGCCAGCCTTTATTGTCCCGCTGCTGGAAGTTGATGTGGCTCAACACTCGACCAAGAGTCAGTACTTCCCCCTTCCTTTACAGGCTTAGTTTCACCCATCCTCTAGAGCCTCCGAAGTGAAGGACCCAACCCAACTCTCCATACTTGAGCGACTTCCGGAGTCGTCCCACCATGGAACGTCAGAGCAACATCCATTCATCTTCATGTGACAGGCGAAAGTGGCCCTGCCCGTCGAGACGTTGCGAACGCCGCCATGCGCCATTGTCCGCGCTGTTTGAACACTCGAACGGCACTCAAGCTGCGTCGTGTATGCAAGCAGCTATCGACTGGTTTCGATGACACCAGTCGGCGTGGACTAAACCAGGCCATTGTCGCTGGCGATCTCTGTGCGGGCAGCTGAATGGACCCAATATCAATACCGATACGCTATCCCCCACGCGACTTGTGTGGAGTGTCTCGTGGAGGGAGCAGGATGCTTCTCATCCTCATGACCGACATAGCGTCCTTTGCAGGAATGATTACCGCTGTCTTCACATCTCACCTACGCCTCTCGTCAATCTGTCCACCTCCGATATCTTATCTCGAGTCTGATTAGTGTCATTCTCCGGAGGGGCTGTGGCTCCAAAGATGCAGACGATATGCGGCTCCTTCCCGCTCTGGTCGAGTGCATTGCTTCCCTGGGTACACATGTTACTACGCAGACCAGATTCAGGACCTTGCCGGTGAACTCATCAGCCGACTTGTCGCAGTGGAAACAAATGGTGTTCTCTGTCAATGGCAAAGCGGATCTGCGGGAAGGTCAGGGAAGCTCAGGCCTGTACGCTGTCTTCTCGCAGGCCTTCTCAGCCTAATCCACAGCCGGCGGGCAGCTGCACGACATCGGGCAAAAAGAAGACGGATCGATGACAGCAAGACGGTCCCTCAACAAGGCAGCCTTGGTGGAATCTGGGATTTCCAATACAGGTGGAAACTTCGGACACCAAACCTTCGCGTGGCTGATGGCCACATCAGACCCTCCAGGAGGTGCCAATGTTTCCCCAGAAGTTTGGCAAGATACTCTGTCTCTCCTTTGCGACCCAATGACTACTCTGCACGCGCAGATTACGCCGCCACCCTGGTGTCCTATCTGGACCGGGAGATACCGAAAGCTTTGGGATTGCACGGATGTTGACGGAGACGCCTGAGTCATCCCCTATGAGTGAAACGCACATTCGGCCAAATAGCCGAATGGTCCCAGCACTGCAAGCCTCGATAAACTTCAGTGTTTCCCATGTTTGGTGATAGCACTTCCAGATTTCTGAACTGCTCTCCACGCCCACCTCTATAGTCTTGGCGACATCTACCAGTCTCGGCATTTCCAGGACATCAAACACCTCAAACAAAGTCAACACACAACACACCGACTCCCTCGCAACAATCCGTTAAACGGGGACATTGCTGAGGATTGGCATAGCTCCCACACCTGAGCAAGATGTCGCTGAAGTAGCAAAGAGCGTACTGCCCCCTAGAGTCGGCGTATTCCCTTGGTCCATCCCTCGGACACGGAAAAATGTCACGTTAATGCAAACTGAGTGCTGCGTGCGCAAATATGCCGTCGCAGCTGTCGTCCTTTGCCGAATGTGTCTCAGCCACATTGTTCTGACTACGGAAACATGCTCGCCGTGCTGCAGGCGGTACAGTCAAACTTGCCGATCCGCGGGTTGCTGGCGGGTGTCCCCATGTTGCTCACTCTTGGAGGTGCATTGAAGGGCGAAAGCTCGACCGACTCGGGCTCGCTTCGGCGCATACTCGCCATCAAAGAGATATTAGCACGGACATGGCTCACGATAGGCAAAGTTTGGGACTGTCCGGGGGGAAACTGTCATCGAGTTGGCGCAGAAGGTAAGTCTATTCAATCGAACGACGGCCTTTGTTGAGTTTGAATATAGGCCTTGCCTGAGGGCACCGAAAGCGCGTTACCATCTCTCCCGACCCAGAACCTGGAGTATTTCATTCACCGCGCCAGCCCATATCTGTATCGGACGGACCCGATGCCTCATCAGTACGCGACCTGGACGCTGAAGGTCTGCTACTCGCACTGGTATCCCATCAGACCGTTACAGGATGCTACTGGCCTGGATCGGCAGGGATTGTTGAGGAAGCTCACCTCACAATGGTCCGCTGAGTCGGCATTTCAAAGATTGTACGTTCTCACCTACAATAATTACATAGCATATACTGAAATACTCCGCGATAGCCATACGAGGCACAGTCTCCGAAGTGTCTGATTTACGGAATGGCGATGCTTTGTCACCCCTGGTCAAGGTCTCTCCCGCATGACATTTATGACATATCGAGAACCTTTCTCGGGCCAGTCTGGCACGGTCCACGAGGGGCGTCGGCGTGTCAGAATGTTCATAGGTGTGGACCGACCTCCGCGAGGCTTTGGAGGGGCGGAGTAGTCTGTCCCCAATCCCAACCTCCGTGACACTAGCACCATCCATCTCCACCCTCCGAGCACACACTTCCGCGACGCACGGCGATGTTCACAAGCTTACTCACGGCTACGCATGATCGATGGCCACAGCAGGGGAGTAGATTGGCCGGCCTGGCGAAGTTAAAGATGTATTGAACAAGCTTGGGCATCGGTGAAGACGGGTTAACGCTAGCGGGCATGTTGAAGCCGTCTTATCACCTCAAGGAAAGCCGAACAGCGGTATGTCTCCATACTATGCAAACGTTCACTGTATGGCATGCTGACTTTCTGTAGGATGCCCAGCAACCTTACACCTACCATACAAGACTTAACCATCGTCCAGTCTTTACTGTCACTTTGCCCGTTTTTCCCGAGTAATGATCCTCGGCTTGACATATCCATATTCGATCAGGGACTTTAGATGACTCCACCTTTATAACACCTTCTTTTCCACAGCATCGAGATGTATCCTGGCCGCGCAAGCTTTATTTGGATGTTTTCTTCTCACTCTCATGCATGCAACCGCAGGATCATAACCACACACCCTCTGAGTCTTGAACTGACTGAACGGACTGTCACTTCTCGATACAAACTGTGATTAAACCGAGCAGGACCTGAATAAATAATACGACAAATTCCAGAGTGATGCCTCGATGCCCAATACGCTCCGTGACTCTAATCTCTGCCTGGCGCTCGCCATCCTGGGATCGTACGGGTCTGCTCCTCTCTCTCTTTCCAAAATGCAATTTCACCTTGAGCCTTGGGGAATGGCTGACTGGATGAGGACCCCTGGCTTAGGCTCTGCAATATGGCCTCATAGAATGCCACCTGTGCAGACGCTTGTTTGAAGCTTGATCTGCAATCTTGTCGGCGTAGGATGCGACGATTAGTTTGATTCAGCTCTTGACGACGAAGACGAAGTAGACTGATAATTGGTAAAGTTGATGATGAGTGACGCCACACTAACGTGAGTATAGACGATACTTACTTAGCGAGAATATCATTGTTTCTTCTTGCTGGCTTGTTAAAGCCACGGAAGAGTTGAACATGACCACGTAATGCAGAGAGAATGACATATCTGAGATTGTGCAGTGTGAGTGGACACTCCCCAAAGCGGGTAAGCGAGTGTATCAGGAAGACATACACTCTTGACAGTAGCCTCGCTAACAGTCCCCCCTCTTGCCGAACATGCTTCCCAGTGCGCTCGAGCCACCCGATCCTAGTTCGAAACTCGTTCAGATGGGAAAACAGATGGAGCACTCGGCTGACACCATACCCTCTGCTTAAGCTTCTTGACGCACTAACCATGGTCGGCCATACCACTTTTACCAGATGGGCCACATCTTGATCGCGCGTGTGTTGTAAGATGAACGTCTCGAGAGGTGGACATCCTCGCTTCTTGCACTTCCAACATGACTTCTTCCGTCCAGACGTATCATAGTTAGCAGTGGGATAGTTGGATGGCGAAACAAGGTTGGTTGTTATGTATGTCTGTGACGACAGTTCGTCATTTTAAGCGACGAAAGGAGATAAAACCAAGCGCAAACTCTTACATTTGGACAGTATTCCAAGAACAGGATCCTGATACGATCTGTTTTCCAGATCGTGCTTCAGGTTCGCCTTGGGTATTCTTTTGGAATCTGTTGCCATTAGCAACCCGTGGTGTCCCCGAGGCAGAGCCGCTTAAGAGAGGAGGGCATGCCTAGCACGCTGTTGATGCTGTCAAAGCCTTGCCCGAGGAGCCCACCCCGCTTCGGAGCCGTTGACTCCTGTGATCATCAAAGTCTCCGTGTACGACGGGGATAACAGTTGCAGAACCACTGCCATCCAGACCTAATAGCCAGAGTCGTGAGCGTGACAATGGTGGGACGAAAATGTTGGCTTGACATTTGCCAGGTGGACTGTGAGGGAGAAGAAGGACGGACGAAGGAGTATTCTGCCGTGCCCATCTAGTCGAGAAGAACAAGCCCTTATTAAAACGAGGAGCGGAGAAAAGAAGGAGGAAGCGCCTTCTTGAGGGTTATTCTTTCTGAGATCCAGAAAAATGAGAATAGTTTACATGGGAAAGAAAGAATAGTAGATGCTTACATGGACTGGACTGTTGTCAGCCATGTACGCCACAGTACTGGACAGGGCCGTTCAATCCTCTGCATATTCTAGACGTTCAATGTCTACGTCCCAATTCGGGAACTCCGCCGTCTCCTGTAGTCCCGTAACGATGTGGCGACGGTTTCGTAACGATCGTGTACGTGCCTGTATGGTAAAGAATTGATGAGAATATAGGTCGTAAATTCTTCTGAGAATACTAAGCACCTTAATCCATCATCAAACTCCGTATATATCTCCGGAATCCTAGTCTCTGCCGAAGGATGTACGTACGGCACCCACATATGCTCGCAAATGCATGCATTAGCTACCGGCGGGGACCTTGGCGTATATTGTATTGAAAGAACACGGCGGAATAGGAGGTTGGGTTTATTTAGCTTAATAAAACGAAGACGTGTTAAGGGACGACTCAGGTCAACCTGGTAGATATACTCGGTCCTTATCCGGTGTTTAGACATAGCACAGAGATAGTCGTGGTCAGTAGTTTCGTGGCAGAGCCTATAGTCTATGTCAAATATTCTGGATTATGGGCGTCAATGTGCGATTTAGCATCATAAAAGACATACCCACTAAGCGGAGGGAGGACCTCTCCGCTACCTCCGACAAATCTCCGTGCGGGCTTCACGCGTACCCCGGAAAGCCTCCCAAAAGCTCTCCAGGCGAGGAGTCTCAAATTCGGGGAATGTGAGTTGATCCCCAATGGATCGTCTCACGGGCCGCTGTCGAGAATACGGTGTCGTAACTGGAGGGGGTATAGTTCAAGTTACGAGCAAGTTTGACAATTTGGTCGTTCGATTTTCTAGTGTGTCGGTAGCAGCGAGGCAATCAAGTGAATGTTGATGTGAACGCACTCTCGGCTTTTACAACAGTTCTCTATATCCTTACTACGATCCTGCAGTTCTCGATATTTGACTGATACGGCTACAGGTCTTTCTGGAACGTTGACAAGACGTTTCGAGGGAGTCTAATCAAGTTTACACTCGTTCTAGAGAGCTGAATGTGAGCGAACGTCTCGGAGTAATACGGATGGATATACCTGACTGACATGCAGTTACACAAAACTCTTTGGCGCAGTGATGCGGTTTCTAGGTGTGCATTTAGTCAACATGAACGTTAAGTTCATGCGTGTGTGAGTGCATGCTCACAGTCGGGCTGGGATATTTCATGAATGTCTCCCGACGGCGCGCCGTGAGCTTTATCACACTCTTAGTATACTTTTCACACAAGTTAGGACATGGTGCACCTTCATTAGAAGCAGGATTCTCCATAGCTCAACGGATGGAATACAGTCGACTTGTGGTATGACGTTGCAGACCGTGGTGGCCGTAATGATCAAAATGGCAGGCGCTCCCGAGTCTCGGTCCGTCACGTCTCTCAATTCTGTTCCCCCACCACTACCTCTGCCTTATAAATCTTGTACGAATTAAATCAACTTTGTGTGTCCAATATGTCGACTGCACACTCTTATGAAGTAGCCCTCTTTGGAGAGTTCTTTGCTAAAGACCTGAAAGGTGAGTGAAACCATACATGGTCACGCTCTATGCTCATACGGCGCGTCCGCATACAGCAATACTAAACCGCATTACTCTCCATAGCGAGTCTGCTCATCAGATGCATGCTAAGAGAAATTGTTTTGTAGCGTTCGACGCGCAACATCAGGCCCCCGACATCGGGCAGTGTGACCCTGCCTACTCCAGGGCTAGAAAGGCAGACGTTGAGAAGGATCACAAATGGTACGCCATTTTGTCGATATGTTAGCACACTCAGTATGCCCACTGAATGTCAGGGTACTATACTCTACTGAAACCAGAGTCTGTTTTCGCGTTCACCCGGGAAGCGACGCTAAGACAGGAGCCCCCACACGGCACAAACGTCCCGTCAGGCACGGCGACCGCCTGCCTGAAGCCTTGACATCTGGACTCTTGGTTACATGTAAGTGCTCCCCACACGTGACGATGACATGTGGTCTTGCCCCCCTTGGGTTTTTTCTTTTACAGCATGCAGGACGAAAGGGTCACAAAAATATACAATACGTGGATATGTCTTCAGCAACGAGCGGTTTTACTAGTCATTACGAACTATTCACGCTAGCAAGAGCAGCGTGAATATTTGCAAACGAAGACTTGGTGCGCCTTAGTATCTAACAATAGTCCAGGTCGACCAAAAGACGGCAGAAGCCAATTCCCGCGCGCATTCCGATTACGCCATTATGGGAAGTGGAGGTGAGTGGGACTGTGCCAACCACAGGTCCCGCCAACACCCAAGAAACCGCCCTCCAAGGATGGTCATGCGCATCCGTTCTCGCAAGTGCAGTTACTCATGATAAGGTGCTTACTCCCCCCGATCTCCTGTCGAAAAAGCGATATTGTATCTGAGATACATGTGTGATGTATATGATGGCAACTCAGAAAGAGGTACCTGAACAACTGCGTGCGATCTTTTCCGTCAGTATCGCCCCAATCGACCTGCTCAAATCCCTCATCGAGTTCTGTCAAATGGACCGGTACCACACGCGTCGGAAATCCTCAGAAGCTCTGGCATCCTTGAGCTGCTTCCAGGATGTTTTTCGTCCAACGCCTCTGGATCCTTCGTTCACGACGTTTCTACTGCGCGATCGTTCATCACGAAATTTCAGAAATCGCCCCTCTCCTATTCGTCGGTCGTCGACACAGGGACTAGTCTGCGTCTTCCGTCGCCAAGCTCGTAGGTCTGGCCGAAGCATGTTTTGCCTCCTCGGCTTTGGTATCGTGGGGATCCTCGCTCAGGTCGTCGTCGTACCAGTAGTATCCAGCAAGGAGGTTGAAAGTACATTCTTCTCCGTCCTTTGCATCGTCGCACTGGCCCTCATCATCGCTCACCCGGGTCATCACGTACCCACCCAGACATCCCATTACCCCCAAGAGCCTTCTTCCCTTCTTCCCTGCCCAACTTTCGTCTCTTCGGTTTTCTCCACCCGTCATCATCGTCCAGATCGCTGTTTACGACGCATAACAGAGCCCTTGTCGTCCACAACAACCCCCCGTAAAGGCACCTTCCTCCCAGACCGGTCTATGACTGGGGAAACTCGACGACGTGTATATGCTTGAACACCTCGACAAGTGGTTTTCGTCCAAGTAAGCCAGCTTGTAAAAGGCGTGCGCGGGTAACTTGTGACCGGGCCTGATGCTTCCGCTTCCATGGCTTGAAGATACAGCTGCGAGCGGGTCGAGCTTGGTGGGCATTACACAAACACTGGGGTGACATAGTCTTCGGCCTCAGCTGGTGGTGGAGTGATAAGGTCTATAAGCCATTCGGGGCCCGAGCGGCCGCCTTTCCTTCTTCTTGGGCTGATTCCGTTCTTGAAGACGCGCAGAGAAGATGGACGTGAGGGTTTGGTCAAGGCGATTTCGATGGGTCAGCATGCGTATGGGTTCGTGCCCGGAGTTGTTTGGAAGGGGAATCGAGGCGGATGGAAAACGAACTCAATTGTCAACAGTGCGGTGTGTGGGCACTGCGTGATAATTCTTAACTGCGTGACATGAACTACACTAGTGAGAACAACGCACCACAAAGTCCCAGGTTGACTGGTTGAGTGTTCGTCTCTCCATTCCTACGGATGTAATAGTAGGTCCCATTTCGACATCGACAAAAAGTCGAGTTCCATCTTGAGAACATCACGTTTTGTTCGAGTGCCATTCGTACTGTGAGCTTCCGCGGGTCTACACCACCACCTCTACCTCTTCCACGACCACGCCCTCTACCACGATCACTCTGCCCGCTCTTAGAGCTCGCTGGTATCCGCCCGTCGCAATCTCTTTGCCCACTCGCCAACCTTCCTTCCCACTTCTTCTAAAAGCGTGTATGTAAGATCATTCATTAGTGTCATGTAGCCATATTGGTTCATAGGCACATAGCCGCCTTGTTGCGAACCCACCGAACAGCCACCACGCCAATAGTCTTGTGCGCGGTTGAGCATGGTAGTGAGCATGAGCCATATCTTGCGATTGCAGCCAGTTTATGACAGCGAGGAACAGGTGTAGACAGCTGATTTCGTAGCACGATACTGCACAAGTGACAGTCCTGGATTGTGATGAGGCCGTCCAGCGCCGATGTGGATGGTCCTGGTGAGTCTGCCATTCTAGATGAACGCGAAGAGGTAAATTATCCGTCGGGGCGCTTGGCTAGTAGAGAAGACGGCGCTTGTGCAGACACTCGTGTGACGTCACAGCGGTATCCGGGCTGCGTGACTCTTGCCTTTGAGCCGCCTCGGCGACTCTCACCATCAAGATATGACTGAGAGGCTAACTACGATTCAAGGGGAGCGAGAAATCCATAGCATGTGAGTGGACAAGAGCATATTATCGTCACCGGTAGAGAATACGGCTGACGTTGAGTAATTGTTTACACTAGCATGTTAGAACTCGACATACGGGGCCCTCAGGTGAGAAGACTACCACCCGAGTTGGTCGCTATCGTCCTCGCGCACCTAGAAGGTCCCCATTTCGAAGGACGATCTACTCGCTTGCTCTCGCGCGTCTGCCGAGACTGGTACAATATGAGTCGCCAGTTCGTCTTCGAAGAACTCATGTTCACCGTGCGCGAGCCAGAAGCTCTTGAAACGTTCATCGACACCTACGACATCCCGAGAAAAAACGGTAGACAGGGTCTTTTCGCAGACCTCCTCAAATTTTTAGAGAAGTCGCCTCATATATGCCCCATGTTCACACCTTGCGCATCAACGCTCCAACGGAGTCTCGTCGACCAGAGGAGTATCCGAATGTCGACCCTGCCATCATGTGTCGTATTCTAAGGATGCTACCTCTCCTTGAGCATCTGGATCTCTCCGACGTCATATTTCCTCCCGAACAATACAATGCATGGAGAGAGACTCCCTTGGATTATCCAAATAAATTGAAAACAGCTCTCAATCAGCTTCGGAAGCCGGGCGGGGGGGGGATATCGACTCTTTCGACGATGCTCTTCCATTTATTGGAAGTATTTTCAGGAGAGATAGAGGAACTTTGTCTATCCACCATTTACGCAGTACGCCTCCGCAAGCCGAACACGCAGGCATTGCGCCGCCTACGCATCAGGTCCCTTATCATAGACGAAGTCACAGACATCGGACAGGGGGACCATGGGGGGTAACACGCTCGTTTACGCAATCAGCAGGAGTCCCTCTGTTTGGGAAATCGGACATACCCTCCATCCGGTCGATATACCTTTCCTGGATCAATATGAAGGACCTGCGCTCCGCGGAATGTCTTCTGGACGGCATCAAGCACCATCTCGTCGATTTTGGCTGTAACCTGTTCCCCTTGTTAGACCTCAAAGCCTGCGGGTGAGTATTGCTATCCAATTTGACATCTGAAGGCATTGCTTATTTTGTGTGACAAGATGAGGAGCTCTTCGATATTCTGAACTTCTCCGAGATGCACTGTCTCAAGACGGTCACCTTGGGCTTGGTACTCTTGCCCGACGCCTCCTGGAATGCCAACATCTGGAGAGATGTTTGTCGCATCCTATCCTCTCTCCCAGTCTCCGCGCTTCGCAGCTGGAGATCAGCCTAGAGCTCTGCATCGATCGACTCAATTACTCCACTCACATCGCCCTCCCAGCCAACTGGCAGTGTCTCGACAACACATTACTGGGACGTTGCAAGAGCCTGAAGCTGACTCCCGCGCGGAAGACGTTTTCTATTCCTACGGAGGAGTCGTTTAACGCTTCGTTGAGGAGCCATATATCGGAGATGTTGCCGGAGGTCACCAAGGCAAAGATCCTTGTTTTCAAGTGAGCCTAGCTTAGACTTCGAGGGCGTCAGTCCGTCGCTGTCGGCGAAGTAGTCACTTTTGCCCTCGATCTTGTCTCTGCACTTCCTTGCTGCAATACGCTGGCTTGCTACCTTTTACGCACTTCCCAGCACACCTGGAAAGGGCAGCTTTGTGTGTGGCCTCGATGCCACACCCTTGTGTTGCACAAATGTACGCGTTGGGATCCTTTTGCACCTTTTGCTCTCGCTTCCCCTCCGCAAACTGGATCTCTGCTTTGCGCCTGTCCACAATTTCCCACAGCACCTCCAAGTCGGCAAACCGCTTGGTATCATGCTCGGGAAACCTAGAGCTTATAGGGTGAGGACCGTCTCGGGGTTTACCGCAATCTCGTGGCTCACAGACGCGTGACGGGACACGCGTGACAGATTCCTCCTTCCAACTGCCTCATTGTGCGAGCAATAATACCGTGTGAGACCACGATCAACGGGGGATGGTGAATCGCTACCACTAATAGCGCGGCAACAGGCAAAGTGGTGGTCTTCTGCCGTTGTTGCTGTACTGAACTTGGGCGACAAGCCACAACGGCTAATGAAACGCGCACGTGATGTGTGGGACCCGTCCTTGTCGTGAGTCTGTGGCCCAAAGATACAAAGGGTTGCGCAGTGGCCACTGAGTGGCCACGGAAATTACGAGCACGCGTGGCTAGCATCGCCCTCGCTGTCCAATGGAGTCAGTGGCCCATCCAGGCGTATAAAAAAGGAGAGCACCTGCAACCTGCGGAACTCAGACCTGGAAGCCCACCGCCACTCACATCCCGCTCCGCACCATTCTCTCTCTGCTGATCAACATCTCCTAACGTCTTTCAAGTGTTCCGAGCAATGGTGTCCATTGACAAGACTATCGACAGTTACTGGAGCGTGCGCCAAGCCTGGTGTTACCCTATCCTCAATGCACACATCTTCACTATCGTCAAGGAACATACCTCACACCTCCTCAAGAAGGACGCAAAGGCACTAAGGATGGGAGCTGTCCTCGGCAACGCAGAAGACAAGTTTGAGTTAGCTCTGAGGTGTGTTTTGCGTATTGTGACTTGAAGTGATGCTCACTGGCCACTCATCCATAGATCTGCTACCGGGTAGATGACGGTTTCGCAAGATCAGAACGGAGCTAAACAGCTACTTTTGAGCCTCGTTGCTGAGAAGGCGGGCACGCTCGCTCACCTCCGAGCCCGCGCCTGGTCATTGCTTGCTCATATCCACTTCAGCAATGCAGCTAAGGAGGACGTCAATGCACTGATCCTTGCGGCCGAGTATGCAAACGAGGCCTGCGCTCTCGGCTTTGTGCCCCAAGGCATCATCGTCCTTGTGGATGACCGTGGAGAAGCATGGATACCGGAGGCACGAGGACTTTTGAAAATTCCTGTGCCAACCACCGATCGCTTTGCAAGGTCTGTCCGATCTCTGGAGGGTCGTTGATCGACAGAAAATCAAGATCGTTGTGGGAATCTTCGAGGAGGAGCGGATAAACGCGCTGAACAAAGACCCCACTGCGTACGTTTTTGCGGCGCAGAAGGGTGTCTGCTCGAGCTACAAGCTACTCAGGATTGCGAAAGTGTTCTGGAAAAAATGCGTTGGAGAAAGCAAGCCTGCGTATTGTAGCAAAGAGTGCCAACGAAAAAGTGAGATGAGCAGCTAAATGGATCGACTTTTGGGACAGGACTGACCATGTGGCATAGGACTGGGCTCGTCACAAAGCTTTTTGCCATGAAGGTGCGCCCATATGACGTTTTCGCTGCGCTACCAGCGACAAAGAAAGGCTTGAGGTCGAAGGCGTGGATGTCGCCGTGATTAGGGTCTATACAGAGGGTCAACCTTACCGACCCCGTTGGGCCCCACATTTACAAAATTCTTCTTGGGTGAGGCCGGGCGTAGGCCAAGAGCGTCCTCACGGACAAAGAAACGTTCCTGGTGCCGGATTGAAGGTTGACGAGGAATCTATCGACCAGGACTTGGCCGCGTTCGATGGCGATGGTTCGTTCGGCCTCATCGGTCAAAGACGAGAGCCAATGATGCTTGGTCACTTATACGGACTGCGTTAGGTAAACCGAAGTGTCACGGTGATTGTCACTCCCAGACGCCGGGGGATCGTTGGTGCGATCATGTAGTTCAATGTCGCGGCCAAATTGTAGGATTAATCACCGTGGATCGTGACAACGAGGAACACTGCCCAGTGGGTACCATTCATGTTCACACAACACCATTCGTAGGCACCTTTGAGCACCTCCCATACATGTCATAAAATTTGAACAGTGATCAAGATGGCTATCCCTGTGAAGCTCTGTCTGACCTTCATGTTGACAGCAAGCTGTACTACTAGTAGCAGCGCGATGGCGTCCACTGATCACGGGTCAAAAATGTAGGCCGTGTTGTTGAGGGGTTGGGCCGGGCTACGGAGACACTTCGATACCTAGGGATGTCACGATAGTGATGATGCAATCAAATTGAAGAGCAAACTTAGATGTGGCATCTCAGATGAATTTGAACATTTGGCAACAGTCATAGTTTGCGTTTTTCGAGCAGAAGCTGATTTAAATCCATCGTGTTTTTTTGGAATCCTTTCCTTTCTGAGCATCATCTCACCTCGCAACTGTCAGATCTATTGTCGGTCGAACAAAACTTGAATACTCGAGTCAAGGAGTTGTGTTAGCGCATAAAGTGGCAATAGTTAATGAATTAAACAAACACACCGCCCTGGTTCAGTATAATCTACTGAGTTTAACTACATACATAAAGGTCTAGTGCTACAAACGCGGGGTATCTACGTTAACTTGGAAGGTCGAAGGGTCAATCAATATTCAGTTACGAAATAATATAAGCATGTAATATGCGTAAATAGACGGGCCCATTTCCAGAAACAGACTTACGCTCGCGCCTGGCAAGATGGAAGTCTCTAATACCATTTATCTGCCCCTGCACTTTTTGCGACAACCTGCATGCTCGGAATAAACCACCTCCCTCTCCGGTCATCCGCCAGTCGTCGGGAAGCCTATCGTCTCCGAACCAGACCCGGAGCTGTTCCCGCGGAAATGTTCACGACTAACGAAGCGTCTGCACACATGCTGCGTCCGTTCGGTGGGTGACGCCGAACGTCAACATAGTCAATAGCCACCCTCTCGCCGTGTGCGATTTCCCTGTGCACCCATCCAATGTTCGCCCGCACCTCTAGGGCTCTCCGTATCCGCGCGAGCGACAAAGTCGCGGATACTCATCGGCTTCAGCTGCTTCAGGGCGCTGATGCCTAGTAGACGGCACAATAATGTTTTATCGGAGTGCAAGCAGGGAGCGAATTTCGCGCTGGTTTGGCGTCGGTGTGTGCCAGAGAGCAATCGTGCTCGATGCGATTGTGTTCGCCAAGATTGTGGAGATCGATGGTACCAAAGTGGAACCAGCGAGAGCAAAAATATCATGCCAGCGGTGGTGAGGAATGCGGCGAATATGAAGGATAGGTGGTAAACCTCGCGCAGAGCGTGGACGAGCTGCCACCATGTAACGTTCGTCCATCGCTTACGTGTCTGTGAATATATGTGTGGTCAATACCGGCGCCACAGACGCATCGCAAAGAAAAGACGAACATGTATCCGTTGATTCGCTAAGGCTATACATTCAATGCCGGGCACGGGCAACGACTGTCCCAGGACTGATCCGGCTCGTAGTGGTGGTCATCGTCGGTTAATTGTATCGACATGGTCGTTGAATTATAAGAAGTAAGATGAGTTAAATATGTAGATCGTGTAACAGAGGCGGGGGAACTTTGGGTGGGATGCAGCATCTCGAGAACTCCCGCTTTTAAAACAAGCCCAGGGTCCTACCTCGCGCGCGCCTGCGATCTGCGGGGCCTTTTTCATCTCTTCGTCAGGGGCTTGATGCGCCGGGGCACTGACAAAGATGTCAGGCACCGCTGCGGGGTTGGCTACAATGCGTAGCCCGATACGCGATCCTACTGAGCGTATCCAAAGCCTGGTGGAAAACAAGGCAATGCACCAAGATATCCTCATCGTCAATGCCAGAGGCCGCCCATGGCCAAACACCGCCCGGCAAAACACACTAGACCTGATTTCCATTCTTGACCGAATGCCTGCTGGCGTGGGTGAGGAACTCTCATGGATTGATTTCCGAGAAAGACCTATTGCAGATCCCGGCCCGATCATCGAAACGGCGGGAGCGGAAACAAATATTACACCGACGGATGCATGGTTACACTGTACAGTCTTGGTATGTGGGGGCGGGGGTCACTGAGCCGAAGCACAATGGTCATTGCTTTCCGCACAACCCAAAAAAAAGTTTTTTCCCTGAAACACACGTCAGTAGGAGCGCGGGCGCCACAGCCTGGTGGCAGTAGTAGAGCGACAACAGCAACCCAGCAACGTTCAGTGGCGAAAACGGCGATTTGAGCGGGAATGCCACATCCCGGAGATTGCTTGCACCGGAATCGGGATGGGTTCGTTTACTGCTATGTTGTCAAGCGCACCTTGTTCGCACTCGCGCTTTTCTCGCGCATACATTTCGCGCGTCGCACATATATCTGAGAGCCAACCCTGGCCTAGGGTTACGACGACCTCGACAAAGAACACGACATAGCTCGACAACGGCGACAGCTGCGCCCAAGATATCTCTTGTGTTATGCTCTTCTGGTGTATCCTCAGGCCACAGTACCCTTATTTCGATGCCATATGAAGATCTAGTTGGGCACAAGGGATCAAGCTCGTCGACCCGGAGAACGGCGACCGTGAGGGTGCGTTGTGTGAGAGTAGGGTGTAACTTGGCCAGGGTCATTTACAGACTCATATTGAGATATAGAAGCATACTACATGTGAGTTGCATGTTGTTTGAACCCGATCCGGGCCCATTACCTGTGAATGTGCGCATTGAAGCATGCTAGACTCTGTGAAAAGACAAATACGACTCTACTAGCTTCTCAATACCACCTCGATATCTTCCCTAACGTTCTGTGCCATGAAAGGTACAGTCCCCACTCGTCCCCCATTCGTGGTTCGTTGTTCTCCTTGTCCCGATGCCTGGTCGCTGGAGGTCGGTGTAGACACGGTACAGCTCAAGGAAATTGATGTTCAGGTGTGCGCGAACACAAGTATAGTCCAGCAGAGGTAGAACGAAGAATATGGCTGTCGCCGTTGTCGAGCTATGTCGTGTTCTTTGTCGAGGTCGTCGTAACCCTAGGCCAGGGTTGGGCTCTCAGATATATGTGCGACGCGCGAAATGTATGCGCGAGAGGGAAAAGCGCGAGTGACAAGGCGCTTGACAACAGCAGTAGGTTCGCAGTAGAAAATGATGACAAGCGTGAGCACTACAATGACTCGGGGACATGAACAGATAGCTTAGGAGCGGTCAGATGAGACAGATAATCCTGTAGATGAGCTGATGAGGAAGAGGCGGATGAGGCAGTTCGAAATCTGAGCTTACACGGAGCCATCGTTCTCGTTGCTCCGCAACGTGGTCAAAGTTGACTGTGTGGTACCGTTTATCATTCTATGTGGGTAGGGTCAGTATCACGAGTATATCTCAGATGTGTATAAAGCCCCTGAGAGGACGCAAATTACCTTGAGGACCTTGACGATCTCTTTCAAATCCACGGATTTAGCGAGTGTTTTCATGTCAACGAGTTCCTCGTCGTCCTCGCCAATGTCATCGGCCCTTGATGGTCTTATCAACGCCTTGCCCACCGATCTTCCCAAGCCGCCCCCAGAACTCTACGAATGAGTTTTCAGCAAGCATCTCATCAAACGCCTTTCGAGCTTCCGATGTTCGCTCGCGGTTCCATCTGTCATACTCGTCTTCGAGCGCATGGACGTCGAGCCTAGCTTCGTGGCTGGCAACGATGAGAGCAATGATGCTACCGGCAGCTCGCCGAAAGACATCGACAACCACGAAGGCGCATGCGAGGTGAATAGGGCATGCAAACTCGTAAGGTTGCTTAGCCCGTAATTGGCCGACATGAGCATGGAAGATATGAATCTGGTGGTTGATCGTTTAGAACAGAGCGCGTGAAACGCGGGTCGCTTTTCAATTGGGGAAGAACTCCCTCCCATGTTACCTACAAGACCAAGGTGAGAAATCTGGGAAGTCAAAGAGAACAACCGTACCTGTGGGTCGCGTATCGCGGTACTACCAGCATCGTCCTACGAAACAGAGCAGTCATGTGAGCGGCGCCCGGATGGGCGAACTTGCGATTGAGAAACTACTCGGCGCACCTGAATTCTAGCTCGGCCTCTTCCTTGTTCAAACCCGACCGGCTCTTGTGAATCTCGGCGTCGAGTTTCGTCCGTTCAGCTTGATCTTGTCCTCGCGATCTTTGACAGCACGCTCCTTTCGCTCACGTTTCTTTCGTTTCTTTCTCCGCATCGTCTTCCACAGCTCCATCCTCGGGTTCACACCTCGCGTCCGGGGGAGGGATGGACTTGACCGGTTCGGGGCTTAGAGTTGCTGTTGTGGAACGAGCCTTGAGGAATGTGTTTTAAACAGCTCTTCCCGTAAGGATGATGATCCCACGGCGTCCATAGCGAGGGTCATTGGTTATCCTTTTCTTCACCCTAACGATCAACGTGAAATGTTAGGCCTTGAAGTGTAGATATTAACGGGGTGTTAACGTACGTCCTTCCACAATGCGCCTGGGGTGGCGATTCTGCTCTCTTTTAGCAGCGAAAAGAAGTCGGCCTCTGCCTTTTGTGCATGCGGCACGTTTCTCTGGTGGCGCATCAGGTTATATGAACTTTTGCAAAACAGACGATGCATATTGCTCACTTTCTCCCAATTCTTTTCAAATTATTCCCTAAAACCGCTTTTTGTTCGCGTTCGCGGTCATCTTTGCCCCACACCGTAAAAATTCGACGGTCTTTCTTCCACAGCCGCCGCACTCCGTCCAGCTAGCACGCGTGCTCTTGACCTCCTCCTTTAACAAACACGTCAAACTCCTCTTTTGGGTTCGCCGCCTGTTCTCTTGCTTGACTTTGTTTTGGCGTCGTAGCTCTCGTGCACGATCCCGGCAGTATTCATCGAATGCCTCTTTACGAGAGGAGACATTCGAAGTAGAACATAACGCGGGTCGTTGACGAAGAGGGGTAGCGATGTATCCCAAGGATGTAAAAGGGTTCACGTTCTTTTCGCGTAGTAATGTCTGTAAGCCGCAAGTAAATATATTATGAAGACACCAAAAACGAACGGAGCTCTTGCCTTGAAAAGGGCACTTCGCTTAATCCAGCGAAGAGGTCCACCCTTTCGGGCATCATGTCAGAGCTCTCTTAGCTGTTGGGCTTCCACTTCAGCCTTGACCTCTCTTTCTCTTCCTCCTCTTCTCGTTCCCTGAGCTTCCTCCAGCTTCCTACATTCTCTTCTCTTCTGCCTCAGCCAGCTATAGCTGCCGCCGCTGCCTCTCGCTTAAAGCCAGTCCTCCATGTCGCTGTCCTCCTCGTCCTCCTCATCGCCGTTTCCGATCGTCCGTCGGCGTCATCTCCATCCTCATACGATCCCACCTTCGTCCTTCTTCGACACAACACCACCCCATCATCAACAGCAAACAATTTCTTCTCCTCTAAGACACTACTTACGTTTGCCCTTCGCTTCCCCCCCACGGTCAGTCTTCATTCTCTCGATCGCCTGTTGCTTCAAACTGCGGGCCCTGACGGGCTGCTTCCCCTGCTTTCTTCGACGCCTCCTCGGTCACCTGCCTGTTTCGCTCTCGTCAAGTTACAAGCTTCTTCTACAGCCTCCTTGATTCTCGTGTCCCGGTACTGTTCAGTACGCTCCGCCCTTACTCCAGCTTTGTGGCTATAGAATATGTTGCCCTTCCGTCAGTCATTGACGCGTATCCAGCCTGTGCCTGGAATAGGGTCTTGACTAACGGCTTCTCTTTTCTTCTGTTTGGACTGGATCTGGGTGACAGGCACCTGCCCCGGGCCATGTCGACAGAAAAAGGAAGTAAGGAGCGGCCCTGATGTATGTAGACTCTGGGGTAAACAGCATTGAAGTAGTACGGCTGGCCCGTGGCGGACCTGTTAAGGACGCCGTCAGTATATCTCGTATTTTTCATTTCCCGTGAGTTATTCGGACGTACTCATCTGTTCCTGTACATAGCCTTGAGGAGGAGGCTGAGCCGTCGAATGGTGGTGCAGGGACCATAGTGAAATGTCACGGCACGACTAGGCGGAGACTGCTGACCGGCGAGCGGCGGGGGAATGGGGGGGGGGGGGGGGGCTCTTGGCCTACGGCAGACACCGAGAGGAGTGTTGGCGGGTATAATTGCGTAGACGGCGCCGTGCCACTGTCCACACACACCTAAATCATAGAGGCAGGCGCAGCCGCCGAGGTCGCGGAGGGAGGGCGATCCTGACCGGTCCTCTCTTCCTTTACACGATCTCCCCCTCTGATTAAACCTTACAGTTCTTCCCCCGATCTAGTATTAGTGGTTCTCACCATCTCAATACGGGCCGCCTATTTATGTTGCAACAAACACCCCACCACGCTGATGGTACTCTACCCAACCGATGCGGCTCCGTACGTACGCTCTTCTCAGTATAATATTTAGTCAAAGCACAAAAACGACAGGTACGGCTCACACTGGTCCTTCTATAGGTCTTCTCTCTCACATTTCTGCCAGTGTGTCGTCGCCCAGGGTCGTCATCAAAAGGTTCCAGTTATCCGAGCCTCTTGACTGGCTCGGTGTGAGACATTCTTGCGAGATATGGCAGGAATATCGCCACTCGATACCAAAAGAGTGTTGCCATCATTGCGACTTCAGTCGCAGTTGGTAGGTTTGATGCTTGAAATCGACTCGTGACTCCCTTGAGGCCTTCGCAATACACACGGAGTCCAGAGACACTGAAAAAAGCGCATGTTCCGCACCAATATGACGCTGTAAAATTACGGAATGAAGCAGTGCTTCTTTCGCTGTGGACTGGGTTCTTTCTCAAACTGGTGCGTACACTGCATGCCTTTCTGGTCAGTCAAGCCCTGACTCCGCGCCGTGAGCGGTCTTTTCATAGACGGTGTTCCTGGATTCGGGGTATGACTAGCTGGCAGTGTATGGCGCTCTTGTGAGCTCCCGAGGCGGCTAATGGATCAATGTGTTATCCCGGGCGAGACAGCCTGAGAGATCGAAATATTCTTTGCTCACCTGAGCAGGTTCCAAACGTTTGGTATCCGGCAGCATTTGAGACTCAAGTAAGAGACGACCAGCTCCCTACAGCCGAGGCTTTCCTCTTGCCTGCTGCTGTAGTCCAATGTCTCCTGAACAGCGCGTTTCACCGGAGCATGTTAGACCCCGCGAAGAGCAAAGCTCTTACCGAGAAGCGCGTGTACTTTGGAAGTTAGACACCCATGTCCTTCCTGCCCTTGCCTTGGTACGCCCGGGACTGAGCTCCATATACTAGGACACCTTCCCTGACGAAATCTGCCGTAGCTTTGGCTCGCGAACTTCATCGACAGATCCAATATCGGCAACGCTAAGTCCGCGGTTTTCTGTTTGACCCATTTACAGTGGATTTCATCACTTCGCTCGCGTATTATAGGATCGCTGGCTTAGATAAGGACACCCATCTTCACGGGAATCAGTTCAACACTGCACTAGCAGGTATGTTCCTTTCTCGATGGAAACACGTTATTACTGAACGGTCAGCTTGATAGTATTCTATGTCTCGTAAGCGCAGCCATTGCTATGCGATAATGTCTCCTAACACCCCACAGATATATCATGTAGAAGTTCGTGAGTATCGCGCTTATGATCATCGACACTGTCATTAACTCCTTGCTACAGCGTCGAATTGGGTTCTCAAGAAGCTGCGCCTCTAGTAGTGATGGCTGACCATAATGCCTCGTAGCCATCTGGGAGTTGTCAACGACACATCACCGGCATCGTAGACAGCTTCTCAGGTTTGGTCGCTATTCGCTTCTTCCTCGGTCTCTGCGAGGGTGGTCTACTTCCGGGAATCGTGAGTTGGAGCACGAAGCTGTTGCATGTTCCTTTCCAACATTTTATAATCACTATAGGTACTATATCTCAGTACCTTATACAAACCACATGAGCGCTCCAACAACGGTCAGCGCATTGGCTATTCCAGAAATTCAATGCCCCCTCCACACTCCGTACTCCGAATAGGGTCCTGCATCTTCTACGCTTCTGTCATCTCTCTCCGGAGCGTTCGGAGGTGGGTTACTCCCAACTCCCTGTGATTCACAACACTGAGCACACCGCCCGGGCGCTAGGGTCTTCTCGCCTCCGTAATCCAAGATCAAGATGGTATGGTGTCGGCAACCTCTCCGGCTGGCGTTGGATCTTCATCCTAGAAGGCATTGCTACGATCATCATCGCTCTCATAGCGTGGTCCGTGATGCCGGCAGACCTTCAATCGGCCAGCTTCTTCACAGAAGAGGAGCGGGAGTTTGCCAGTAAGGTCATATCCAGTGCTTTACAGCATGAGTACTATAAATCTGATTAATCTTAGCCCCTAGTCTGGAGATTCCGCGCATCACACTCCATAGTTTCTCGGAGCCCCACTCTCCGAACCTGCGCAGTAAAATCACAGCAGCGGAACATGTTGAAGGTGAATCTGAGAAGGAAGGAGAGGTTTTTGGTTGAGACCAATCGCAGACACAAACTGTCAGTGCCTGTGGCACCAGGAAGATGAAAGAGTTTGAATGGCGCGAAGTTGTCCGAGGTATTCCCTAGCATCGTCCGAATCGTCAATATGTGTAAGGCTTACAATGTTATAGGATGTCTGGACCCGCAAGTGTGGCTGACAGCGTTCGCCTCGGGCTACATGGGCATCATCGTGAGCCTGTACAGCTATTCACTCTTCAGGTGAATGAGCTGTTTGGTTCGTATACCCTCCATCCCTCACCTCGCTTCTTGTAGCCCAACTATCGTCAATGGGCTAGGTTTCGAGGGGGAAGAGGCCCAGTTGCACACAGGTACAGTGAGAAATAAATTCCCAGTAGCGCACGTCATTGAGATCTTCACAGTGCCACCCTACGTTCCTGCGGCGGTCTTGACGGTAGCTGTCGCAATACTCAGTGATCGACTGAAGATACGCGGTCCGTTCATGTTGTTGTTCTTACCTATCACTATGGCTGGTGAGTGGTACGAGCTTGGCACACTAGGCGTGAAGTTCATACGTTCCACAGGTTATATCCTTGCTATAGTCGCGAAGGTAAAGTAGCCGAGTTTTGAGGTCACTGAATCACTCTCAACAATAACCACAGAATAATGTCCAGCGGTACATAGCAAGTTCGTCCCCCCTTTTGCTCTTTTGTGCCTATCCTCCCTGATTAGAATTTGATGCGACGACAGTTCATCTCATCGCGACTGGCATGTGAGTCCACCAGTGAGATTATGTTTGACTGTAGTTTCATAATGTCCTGTGCAGCTACCCGTGCGGGCCATGTATTCTTTCCATACTCCCCAACAATTGCGCCGGGCGTCACTATAAGAAAGCCACCGCTGTCGCACTTCAGCTAGCCATCGCTAATTGCGGGTATGTGGGTGAACATCTATGAGCTCTCTCCTTTCCTCAACATGTCACTTAGCGGATTCGTTGCGACTTTTGCATACACGTCCGGTACGGTGGTCCTGGAGGTCCGTCTTACTTCATCGACTGATTTCTCTCCAGATCAAGCACCTCAATACAGAACCGGACATAGCATCGTTCTAGGCTTCGTAGAGCGCGCGCCTGGGTCTTTGTGGCACTCAAACGTGTAAGCAGTCCAATCTAGATTATTGTATTCAAAATCCTAATCCCAAAAACTTAAATCTACACAGCATGTATTGCTGGTACGAGAAACAAAGCTCGTGCAGAAGGACGTCGTCGCGACAACAAGATTGAGATCTACCAGGAGCTGTGGGATACTGGTAAGACTCGGGCACCTATAGGAGATCGTTCGCCTACCGCTTTCAGGTTCACTTTGTAGCTAAGGATCTAAATATGATATATGACGGCTCAACATGTCGATTTCGTTTTCATGCTTGAGAACTTCAACGCGAGATCGACACACCTTTGACTTATATCGAAGTCAACATCAAAAACCCGTCGCGGCCCGAGGTGACTCGAGGGGCAGAAAATTCGTTGCAAGAGTTCGGCGAGGCACACTATATACAGGCTTCGAAACTTACGAGACTTGTGCTTTGTCTTATTCCACGACAAACTCGGTCCACGACCGCCGCTGAGCGCCCTCAGGTTCGGAACATTCACACAACAGTTCTAAGTTCCTGGTCCATGCCAGACGAGGCCAATATGTCCCTACAATATTGTCGATCTTGAATGTACACAATGATTCAAGAGTCGTTTGCGATAGCTTGTAACCCAGATTTGGCCGAGAGCTGTGAAACGACGGGACGATGCAAATGGTGAATTGTTGTGGAAATATACGATACATGTGAGCATGCAAGCAGATGAATGTGCGCGTGTAAGTACAAGAATTGAGTGCAGTCGTAATGGTCGTGAGGTCGAGAGCAAGAATATAATGATAAAATAATTCAGACATAGAACCTGTCGTCAAGTTAGTTTTGTTCGGACACACATTGAGCATGACTCACTTCTTGTTGATTTGCCAGAGCAACAAGTTGAGATTGAACTTCGCAAGACCATTGAAAAGAGAGTAGGAGGCTTTGTTCTCGAATTGCGCTTGGAGCAAATCTTCCATCTTGACATTGGCATGCGCGACTCGGTTGGTGATGCCCAAAGCGTTGTTGAAAATCTCAATGGTGAATTCGCCGACCTCGTTCGACGAAAGGACGATGTCAATCTTATCGAACTGGCGAGGGGAGTGTTGGTCGATGGAGAGCAGGATGCCCTTGTCATAGAAGTGCTGAGCGCTGTACTTGTATGACCCGAACTGCGGAGTCTTTCCAGCCTTCTGAAGGTCACGCAAATGGAAGTACTGCTTGGTGAAAGGTAGGACGAATCCACGTTTCTTCCTGTATGGCAATTCAGCAAGTGGAAGCTACAAGCATGGGCTACACGCACCCTTTGCCACGCTGCATCGTGTGCATAGCGGTCTCGACGTAATTGTGATAACTGTTGATCTGCTCTTCGAAATACTTCTTGCGTTCGCCAAGGTACTTCAGAGCATCTTCCATACTTTCCTTCTCGTTCTGGCGCTGAACACGTCTCCTGTTCTTGCTACGGACGTCGCCAGCTATGGCGTTCAAGACACCCTGGTAACCGTCCCTGCGGGATATGCTACCTCGTTTTTCGAGCTCCAACAAGTAGAAAATGGCATGTGCCTTAACCTCACGGAAGGTCATCCTACCAAAGCAATTAGCCCAAGTTCCACGGAATGTTCAAGTTACCTCTACGATCGGATGTCTTCTAGACGATACGCAGAATCGGCTTGTGTGGTTGAAGGCATCCGTCGTTGCTGCTTGTACTGCTCGCGCTCCATTTCCCTCAATGATTGCTTCCCACGTCAGCTCGTGCTCTTCAGTCACCGGTTGCATGAGAGACTCGACAAGGTCCTTGGCCGGTTGAACCCTCAGGATGGCAAGTAACGGCTCTCTTTTGCCCCCTTTGGACCCAAATCGCTTTCTCGTCCGCTCCCGGATCTTTGATGACGTGAGTACTCGATTCTACGTATGTTCTAACAAAGCCAGTACATACCTTTCACGTGAGCAAATCTGTTGGTCAACTGCAGCTCGATGGCTGCGTCACGCGCGTCGTGGAGCTCATCATTGCCGACGTTTGGAACACCGTCGAGTTCTTGAAGAATGACGCGGAGTGTGTCCTCCCGACCAGGTGCCTGCAACATATCAGTTTCTTGCGAGTTTCAGTCGGCGAGGGTACGTACCAGGTCGTCGATATACTGCGACAGTAATCCATGCATGTTATAAACTTCATTCGGTGAGATGAAGATCGACTTGGGCTGAGCAGTCGCATCCAAGAACTCATGAGCATGGTAATGTGTCTCGGCATCGAGACATTCGAGACTGGCATGATCGACGTAAGAAACTGCCCGTCTACATAGTCCGTAATAACCCACCTTCGAACAACCACGAGGTCAGTTGTTGTATAGCTGTCCTCACATACTCGTTGACAGGCACATAGCACGGGTTCTCGTCACCAAACTCGAACCCACTGGAAATTTGAGTGAGCACCCGAGAAACCTGGGCGAGGTTCTTGCGCGTTTCAACATTGACCGTTTCTGACACGATGTCAAATGTCTCGGGGGTCCTTCATAATCGTCAGAAGTGTATTTTTCCTTCTGCATCAACTCTCACTTACATGATAGCGGGGTTGATGTATCTGTAAATATACGAGCCTAGCAATACATGCAGCGTACGACTCATCAGGGTGATCGGGGAAGCGTTGCTAAACACAACACTCAGTCAGCGTCTTCGGCATAAGATGAGTTTTAGTCATACCTTGAGGGCAAGCAAGGTCTCGCGGGCGATGTAGCGCATGCCGTAAGGCATCTTGGAAGTTGACTGAGTCAATGCGGTTACGAAGTGTTCGGTCCACCATTGGAGCAATTGCAGGTCTGTAAAAGGCATGAAGAAAACATACGGGTGTTCTAAATGACTACTCACGACGAATATACTCCGCTCGAGTATCTGGATCTTGGAGGGCCTCACGGAATGGGAGGTTCTTCGGTTTTGAGCTAGCAACACCAGACCGAGTTTCAGCTATATATCGGCCCTGGTACGGTAGATCTGGACGACCATGAGAAGTGCTTTGGCACATGCTTATACGTATCCTACTCACGATGCTGGGATCAGCCTCCAAATCAATATCGTCGCCGGCTTCCACGAGCTCACGGATGACACCTTGAAGCGTCTCTCGTACGTAGACAGACTGCTTTGGGCCGCACGTAATGCACGACAAGACTGATGAACATAGGATGTCCGCCAATGACCTCCTCGATGCTCGAAGCTGATTGAATCTCGTCTTGGATAGAATTCTAAATAGAGAACATCAGTTTTTGTGGAGACAGTTAACAAGCACGGGTCCAACCTGGAACAACTTGAGCAACAAATAGTCCTCGCGGCGATCCTGGCCGTACCCGAACAAGGTGAGAGTGACACGTTCGACCAACTTGCGATGCTTCTCTGCATCGTTTCATCCACTGTAATGCGGGTGAACAGACGAGAGAGGTAGTCTGACTTGGTCTGCAGGAGGTAGAACAACTGCTGATACAGCTCAAGCTTCCGTTTCGCCGCATGATCTAATGTGCTGGGACCGGCGAACGGGTCTCCGTGAGCGGCGAGCACCGATGCTCGTGCAGCGTGTGCGGCGGCGTTCTCAGCGCCATGCTTGCGCCTCGCCCTGATGAGCTCATCAAAGCTCTTGACGTTCTGAACGACGAGCGCGATCTTGACGTCGAGCTCATCCACGTGGCTCTCCAAGGCCTGTTCTCGCGGATACGCTTCACAACCTCTTGGCGAAGACGCTCAATCTTTAGCTCTTCCTGGAAGTCGCCTTCGGAGTTGTCCAGGAGGTGAACGAAGTTCTTGATAGTATCCACAGTCACGTTTCGTGCCCAGAGTAAGCTGTCGATACTGCTCTCGCGTCTCCTTCGCACGGAAGAGGGACTGGATCTGGATAACCTTGTCTAAATTCTCGCGGTAATGCCGTAGCTTTGCCTGGAAACTTGTGCCGTTGCATGACGCCACGAAGCATAGCCTGAAGAAATCGTCGCGTGTGGATGGCTTCTATGGAGATAGTCCCGCCAGCCGTAGTACTCCATACGTGCTAGCGCGCCTCGAGCAGCTGCCTGGGAACCCGACAACATCTGGCTCGACGAACTCCAGCTGCTTCGTTTGTTCCTGATGCTTCTTACGGGCCAACGCGGCACGAGCAAACGCTTGCAGGTTACCCACCGCCTTGACTACCTTGACTTCGGCCATGGCTTTCATCATGTGCTTGTGTTGCTTGCGCACGAGGTAAGCCCTCGGGCGCGGCGACCAAGGGCCTGCGCAGCGACGATAGAATCGGGTGGCCGGTTGGCCTTGCGAAGGGCGGGCGGATGAGGTTCAGCAGACGCTTGCGAGCCAGGAACGTCCGGACGGATGCCTGTATCCGCACGATGCACAAAGGCACATCGTTCAAATCGTCCAGCTTGGCAAGCTGCTTTCCCGACACTGCGGCGAACCAGTACCTACCCTCTGGCTTGTGCTTGGAGCATGGTGATGCTCCGACACGAATTGGTCAAGTGTGCCGAGTTGACGGCCAATGCGGCGTCGTACCAGAACACCACACGGGCGCAGGCTTGGACACGGAATAATGGACTCGAGAAGCATATGGGACCAGTCTGGAAGGTTTTCGTCACTTCATTGTGGGTTTTTCCGCGCGAGTCGTGCGCGTGCGAAAGCCTGCAGTTTGACGACTGCGGGCTGACAGCTTTGCATCGCGCCGAGCAGTTTTTCCTGAACCTTCGCCTCTGGAGCACACCCCTCGCCTGCGCCTGCGCCTTGACGATGTATTTCACAGAGCCATGGATCCTGCGAAGTTGATTGTTACCATGCTCGACGTCTGACAAGAGCACCGCGAACGTGTTGACTGGAGGGAAACTACCCAGTCGCCGAGGTCGGCGCGTTCCTCTCGCGTTCTTGTGCTAGACGGGAACGAACAAGAGCACACGAGCTAACGCTTGAAGCTTGGGAAACATAGCGCTCCGTGAGGTTGAGACGACCGCGCTCGGTTGCTCTGATCTTCCTGGCCAAGAACCCTCGCGACCCAGTGCCTGAAAGCTGAACGATGTGACGGTTCCTCACGATACAATCGAGCTCGTTGTATATCTTGCGCTTTCCTCGCTAGAAAACCTCGCGCCGCTGTCTGAGCTGCAATGATGGACGTCTCATTCTACATGAGAAGCCGATTCTCGACCTATATGAGTGTGAGACCTAAGTCAATAATTATCAAAAAATCCAGATACACTCAACGCTCTTCCCCTCGCTTTCACCAACTTCTTCTTCTGGCTCCCCCCGTTAATCTCTTTGGCAAGCTCCCTCCCTACGTTGCCGAAGTTATGGCATGGCACTCCAGAGTCCTTCAGGCCCTTCTGAATCTTTTTAGCTGGTCGTCTGAGAAAACTGCAGCTGGCCCAGAAGATCTCCGATCCTCTGCGCAAGGCCTCGTCGGGCGATAAGATGACTAAAATGAACTTTTATGTAGAAGTAGGCTCTGTAACTGTCCCGAGCGACCGACCTCAAGGCATGTATGCAATAAATCACTTTTGGGAAATTCTTCTTCTCATCATACAGATCCGTTAGCTCGAAGATGAAGCTCTGTTTGACATAGACAAAGAATCATGAGTAAATGAGTATGATCGTGTTTGACCTGTTCGAATGCCTGACCTCTGGGTTGTCGAGTCCCACATGTTCGAACGAAATTGAAAAACGCGTTAATGTTGTCTGAATGTCGAAAGTTGAGTTTCGGGGGCCTGCCAGGCTGGGTGAGAGGGCATCATGTGCTTCCAAGATAGTACTTACATCGTAAAATGCGAGGCACAGCTGCTTCTCCTTCAAAGACTCGCACGAGCCTCGCCAAGGCTATTCCATCTCGCATACGTTCCTCCCATCTCAACAACAGCAAATACGAGCTCTTCGCCCAGACATCCTTCGATCCCTCCTTCGCCTCACCAACGTGACACACAGATACTCGTACGCTTGCAGGAGATTCCGCTGCACATCCGCCCACAAAAACCCCGGGTTAACCTGGAAGAGGGTAACGGTGTGCACTCGAGCACTTGGGCGCATTCGGCGTCCGAGGCGTCATGTCATCGCGAGAGCCTTAGCCGCCCCCGCAATATAACCGCCACAAAAAAAAAAAAAAAAAAAAAAAAAAAATCCTCGCCCTCGGCGGCGACGCCGACATACCCACTGTCTCGCGACGCGGAGCCTCTCCGCAATACGGCGACCCGGCGAGCTCAATCCTGGCCCTCGCTCTGCGCACGGCGCGCGGCTGCTCGCACGCGGACGCGTCTGCCAGTCCGCCGCGGGCTGCGCGGGCGGCGGGCGGGGCGACTCCTCGTCGGTTTTTCTCGGCCCCATGGTGTTGGGAACGGGTCTGTCGTGGACTTCGGCCGCTCGCGATGCGGGGGGGAAGAGATGCCGGCCCACATGAAAAACAGGGGAGTCTCCTTCCTGCGGTGAGATAATCGGGAAGCCGAGAAGCCTTCGATTGCATTATAGGAACTTCGACTATGGTTTGGGAGACATGACGGAAGAGGCGGCGGTGGCCGAAGGAGGTAGAGGGTGCCGATTGGGGTCTGGTACCATCGTGTCTGCCAGGCGAGTCGGGGCTGGGGATGACCGGTGCAGAATGCCGTGTTTAGGCTGCGTTGCCGTGGTGTGAAGGGATATTTGTCGGTAGAAGAGGTAGTAGAAAATTGGCAGGCGCATAGACAGAAGTGGGGTCGTCGGTGAATATTAGTGCTAGATGAGGATTCAGAAAAGGCCTTGGACGATGAAGAGGCATGCGAAGACGAAGATGTCACGTCGGAGGCGGTTGAAGAGCCCAGTTTGAGCTAGGATCTAGGGCCTCCAATGCTCGTGTGCGGTGGTATTTAAATCGATGCAGGATTCGGGCTCAGAGGGGCGTCGGTGCGTCGTCCCGGAGCGGTACAGTAGTACTGACTATGGGTTCCGTTTCGAAAGGGTGTCTCTAGTGCGAAGACAACGAAATAGACTGGAAGGCGGATGCGATGGATGGGTCAGAGTGGAGGGGAGGGGGGTTCGTCTGGTGGCTCGTCGACCTGTGTCGCCCCTGATTTGGTGTTTGGGGTGGTGAAGAGAGCATTTATCAATTATGGTGGTTCCGTGGGAGCGGTGGTTATTCAGTGTTTACATCGCGAAACGGGCTGGGCTCCAGACTTGTCGACGTCAGCATCCGTTGTTCCTTCCGAGTGGGGCGGTACGAGCAATTATCTCTTTCGGATCGTCGTAGCGAGCCTTTATCTCTGAGATCGAGACTGGAGTGTCTCCCGTGCCTCGTCGCGTCGAAATCCGCGTTGCCAGTGGACGATCCCTGTCTGTTCTGGAGTCTGACTCGCCCCAGTACCCAGAACGCTCCTCGAATCTCCCCCTTAGTCGCGTCCAAACTCTGCCCGACGCGATGGCCTGGGGTCCAGCGTCTTCCACCGGGTGGATTGTCTAAGGATGGCATTCTGCGGTCCTAGGGACCTGACTCGTCAAAGTACCTCCAGGTGCGCGAAGAAGCTCGTGCCAAAATTCTTTTGCTGGTAGCCAAACGGTTCCCCCCGTCGAATGATGTGGTCTCTGCCCTCCTGAAAACGATGTGTGTGCGGTCCCTGGTCATCGTGGTGCGTCGTAGCGTCGTTAAATGAAAGGATGTGGAGGGAGTACGAATTGAAAGGGAATTGTAAGACAGCACCAGGGGGTAGATACACGTTCAAATTTTTTTTTTTAGTAAAGTCAACGTACAGGCACTCCAGTTCCGGCTCGGCCTTCGAACGTCGCGACAAAAAACAGCGACGATGAGCGACCGCGAGGAGGTGCTGCGCTGTCGGACGTTGGGTGAGCGGCGCACTATGAGAGGCGCCTAAACGACAAAAAAAAACAGCCACGGTTTGATAATCACACCAGCCAACCCAGATCTCGTGCACCGCAGAGATTTTCGGGTCCCAAGGTCAAGGAACGAAACTCGTTCTCAGTCTGTTGCGCATTTCGTGACAGCACATCGGAACGATAGGACCGAACATTCCAGGGTGAGGTTTGGCGATTCTATCATGGTAGGCTCGAAAATAGTAGTGACACCGAGCAGCACCCGGTAGTAGATACAAAAAAATAACAGTCGAACCCTAGGCCGGTAAGGAGAACCATTTCGGATATACATTCAAGTAAAGTAATACTATACAAGCCGTTTGACGGTGGCGGCACTACGGTCTGAGTTCTTCCTATATCCTACCCCACTAGACACCGGGCCATAGCCACGTTTTTGCGTGAGTGGAAGCCTTGATGATCTGTGATGGATGGACGGCACTGTGAGCTCTTAGACCTCACGCGTCAGTGACATGTCGTAGCCTGGAGACAATCTGATACAGCACGAAAGGCTTGACCGAAAGGCGCTTCTTGGATAACACATGACCTGGGGGACCGCAAAATGCGGCAACCTATGGTCAATCGAGTTGTCTATCGCGCAACAGTGAAGCGTCTCTATTACCTCTTCCGTGCAAGCTCGAGTAGCTCAGACTTCTCGCGACCCGACCATGGTACGACGCCTTCGTCGTGACTAATCTGGCCACAAGCTCTTCCGAGCTTCTCGTCCGGCGACCCGACTGCGGCGACCTCCGCGACGTGGCGTTTCGTCGTGGTAGCAGTTGCAGCTTCCCGACGGAGACGACCTTTGGCCGTCAGGGGTTAGCAAAAATGGCTAAGCTCGCGGATCAATAGGACCACATACGTCACGATGTTTCTCTAAAAACAAAATATACCACGATGATCATGTCTTGCACTATGGGCGCTGTCAGCCGGACCACTCACGTCAGGGGTGTCGCTCATACGTCGGTCCACAGATATCCAAGAACCCCTCGTGAGTCCACATAGCCGAGGTCTCACTCCGGTTCGTATTCCATCGGCAATCCTGAGTATGGCCTTTGCCGTGGCCTCTGGGAACGTCTTGCTATGCCCTCGAGACAAAGCATTATAAGTGGCATGGGTCGCGCGTACCTTGCTCTTCCCAATACCCCTTCATAAACATCCGGACCTCGTCTGCGTTGCGCGTCAGCTGACTCAAACCTTCCATACATGAGGGCGAGAGGCTCACAGCCAGACTTCGCCGACCTGGGCCCCTGGGGGGTGTGTGACCTCTAAGGCCAAGCGTGCACAGATTCACCATGAGCATTAACGCGGACAGTGGTCGGCACGATATGTGTAGGAGAAGGAGAAAACCGTGACACTCAGACAATGACAGTCGTTGACGTGGCTTAGGTGGTACGCACACGCTGGTTCTTGGGTGACGTAGCCTCCATCCCGCTTATTTCGGGCCGCTTAAGCGCTGTGCCGGTGTGGAGCGTCTGTAATCATCTCCAAGCTATTTTACTTATCGGGCGTATGGAGAGTTGGTCTCCTGTCATGCTCGTATGCCTGGCTTCTGCAACGGTATGTGGTGTATTTGTGAGCGGCGCATACGTCTGACCTTTGGGAGTGAGGACGATGAACCAGTGGACAGTACGGTATTTGGAAAGAGCTTCTTTGCTCTCTTGGGAAGTGTTCCGGGAGCCGCAGAGCCCCCAAATAGGAGGGTGGTTTCCAGCACGACCGCATCCCCATCTGGCCGCACCCTGTCCACAATGTCCCAGAGATGCCATCGAGGGAACGCTGAGGAGCGGGGTCAAGACTTCCGCCGAGATAGAACCATGAGAAACATACCCTCCAGCCACTTTGACATTTCCCGTCCTGATGAGGACTGTCAATTGAAGTTTAGTACAGATGACACCACATGCCAAAAAGCCAAGCTCGCGCACGCGACAGCTACGTTATCATAAGCTCACAGGACCCTACAATGGAGTTGTTCACAAACCTTCAAACCGGCTCCCACTTCCGAATTAATATTATTTTCATACCAGCTGCGGTGGCGAGCATCTAAAGCGACCGGTATAGCTTATCAAGTATGACAGTATTGAAAGGCCGCTTACCGACAAACTGGTGATACCTGTAAACGTGGAAAAATGGGACCGAAACTAATAGCGCCCTCTGAGGACCCTCTGGAGGAGTAGGCATATCGCCACCCCGCCGGGAGGGCCGCCCGAGTAGCTGCAACAACGCCCTGTGCGTGACCGTGGAGAGTCACCAGGGTTCCAATGAGGACTATCGTATCACAAACATTACGGAGATTGGTGAGGAATTGACGCTGCGTAGATAGCACTCCTTTCGGCAGACCCGTGCTGAGACGAACGAAAGTCAATCTTTGCGGTCGCACACAAACTAGCGGTACGCACGTTCCAGAAGTGAATATAATGGTGGCATTGTCCTCGGGTTCAATCTGGGGTCCATGGTCAAGAAGCCTCTTGGGAACCATGCGCGCATGACCGAATTGCGTCGTCCCAAACCTCGATCCCTTCCCACTTCGACACATCGGCCCGGAGCGTCAAAGACGAGGAAGCCCTCGACACCCGCGTTGCGTAGCCTGGGCGAGGGCAGACGCGATCCGGTCCGCACGCTCGCTATCTAGCAGTATGAGCTTACTGCTGGTGTGCATCAGGCAGTGCAGCAGGGGCTCGGCAGGGAGCCACCTGCACAGAGTTTTATGAGAGCCTGCATGCCGTGAAAAGGTCCCCAGAGCAGTCCACTCACGCGTTGCACGAGAACCGAGACAGAGGACTAGCGGTCCGATGAATGGTTGCACCCCAGTACGCCACGAGGTACACAACCTCAACGGGACAGATTTCGCGCGACAAAGGGCAACTCAGGTATCACACGAGCTCTCCTTTTCGAGACGTACTAGGTAACGAAGTGGCGAACAGTTGTGCTGCACACAGCGACCGTTGAAACACCTCGGCAAACGTTTCAGCCTCGCTGATCCCCGTAGACACAATGTATGTCTTTAGTCCTTGTGTTCGGAGGCGGTCGAGAGCCAAAAAGTCGCGCAGAAGAGAGGGCCACAAGTTCTTGTACACTCTCGCTGCAGTCTTTCACGTCAATCAGCGCGTCAGTCTCCATCTCCGTGCGGCATGCCAGGTGCACAAATAATCTGCGTCACCACCACTATTGTCAGGGACGTGCTGTCAAGTCCCATGTCAAAGTGTGCGCGGGCCCAGTGACAAGGTGTCCCACCCACATTGCTGCGTCTTGTGCGCTTCGGTTCCCAAGACGAACTGACATGGACGGCAAAAACAAGGATGCGTTGCAGGGTTGGGTACGGGGAATGTTGAGAAACTGAATGGCGAGCGGCGGGGTGATATAGTCTCAAAAACACACCGGAATCGGGCCATTTGGAGAGAAAACGGAAAGTGCCAGGTGTCTGGAGAGTGCACGCGGAGGGGCAAAGCGGATTTACCTCACGAAGCGCGATGGCAGGGCGTCAGGTCGTGCCATGACGATGCCGGCTAGGTATGGTAGGGACGATGAGCCGGAACGCGTCCAGAAAAGCGAGAACTGGAGACGTGATTCTCATATAGCACCCCTGCATTACCGCACCCCTCGCTGAATCCGAGGAGATACGCCCCAGGGCGATTGACCGAAGTGTCATTTGCATCGCATGGGCCGTTCTTTGTCTGATGGAAGTGTGTCCCCGCACTCGTTCCTTGGACTAGCATCGTCCCTTGCGGCATCGGAGCCCTGTGCGGCGGGCACGAACGAGGGCATCAGCACCGGGCTCGTGGTCATGCACAGCGCACCTCGGCGACTACTTTAGCGTGCATGCTCTGAGCGCGGCGGCGGCGGTGTGCAGTGCAGTCCTGTCTTGAAGTAACCATTCAGCCAGCCCATTGCATTCGGGAGAGGTGAGGGCAGCACCGTGGGTAGCACGAACCTAGCAGCCATCTCCGCCAAGTTTCTTTCCTGCTTCCTGCCGCAAACGCACACCCGCACAAAACCGGGCGGCAATCACCGCGGCCCGGCGCTCGGCCCGTCGCCGGCTTGCATGGCACCCCGCGAGGCGTTCCCGCCCCCAGCCGATCGCGTTCGCCGTCCGGCGGCCGCCCAGCAAGCAGCAAGTTGTCCCGCTGAAGGCCATGGCCTCCAACCTCGAAGCAATCGTCTGCTCGCTCGCCCCCCAGCGAGGCAGGGATCGCGCTCTTCGCGACGACGCGAATACTGCTCATTGCAATGAAAATACATCAGCAGGTAAATGAAACACCCCTCATCAAGCGCGTGGTGGCGCGGTCGCCTCTTCGATACGCGTGCAGACTCAGTCATTTGTTTTCTCAAACGCGCGCACTAGTCACATAGGCCAGAGCTCCGAGGCGGCCTTGGCCCAATCTCGCCGACTCACAATTAACAAACTGGCCACACGTGACGTCCCTAGCTCACCCAATGCCACAAATGGCGCGCAGCGGCCGTAACACAATTTTACTAGTGGCATTCGTTCATCGCCAAATGGCGTTCCTGCCGCTGATAGGTTCTCAAACCTGTTTTGGTCACGACTGTTAGGATACAGGAGACTGTGAGGCACGTACATTGTCGGACGACGACCACACACTGCGTTACTCGCGTTTAGCCGGTGCTCTCACGCAAGCACACCCTTCCCCCCCGCTCGCCTTCAAGTTGAAACGGCATTAGGGGGAACTGCACCAAGCTTCCAGGTTGACATCAAAACCTCACCAACATTAGCCCTCGTGCCGCCTGTACCACGCCGCTGATCTATGCCCCCAACTACGCGGTCCCAGAAAACTCCGCTTCATTCCGGGTGACATAGATTCTCGGCTCAACCACGCCGCTGCGCAACCGTTCCGCAAACGGGACGCCAGACGAGGGGACAAAAACAAGGGCAGAGAATTCCATTATCCGCAGTTCAATCTCTGGAGAGAACGCTATTTACACCGCCCACCGATTCACCGGGTACGCTGTCACGCAACTTACCGTCCCAGCCGCTACGAGTCAGACCGACCTCACTCCTTTTGTCCGTAGTACACGGCCAACAGTACCGCTGCTTACTATGACCGCACAGTCCCCCGCTCTCTGCGCGACACTACCAGTTCCTTCTTGTACAGGAGATTATCGGGAAAATCATGTGCAGTTCACATCCAGCGTCAGATCCCCCGTACCCAACACTAGCTAGTCTTCCAAAGCAAGACCCGGGTTTAGCTAGCTATTTTTAGTTCTAGTAGGTGAGGTGTGAGCTACTCAGATCGCCCCCAACCAGCGATGTTTCCTCCCTGTGCACGCCAAGCGCCGGGAACCTTATACACCGACTGTCCGAGGGAGATCGGGTACCTCTACATGCGCGTCGACACCTTTGTCGGCGAGCGCGAGGGGCCATCTCCGTAGCGCGGGTATTGGAATGAGTCGAGCAGAGCCTATGCCACACATCTCCAGTCGCAGCTGACAGTCAGTACTATCGGCTCATTGCTGTCCTCGAGTCACAGATGCCCGCCTAGGGCAGGGCTCCGAGGACATCGCTGACGGTCCCACGGCCCCAGGGCCCGATGTCCGCTCGACGAAGAAACCGGGGCTCACGCTCAAGCGGCTCGATCGTCTGGATCCAAGAGTGGCGGCTACGCATGCGGATGAATGAGTGTGTGCGTCACGAGTGGCGCTAGAGGTTTTCCCCCCGGTGGCCTATTGCAATTGGCCGTGCGCCGTTTACCATATACCGCCGTCCCGCGACAGACACCCACGGGGGCGCCCTCGTCAATTAATCCATGGCTATGGCGGACAACGCGCGACCCGTTCGTCCGCAGGTTCCACACAGATCAGCTACTCGAAAGAGGTGCGTGTCTCAGACTTCAAGTATGTGTTCGCTGGCGCGTTGCGTGCCGTGACCAAGCCCCCGCAAGGTGTCGAAGCCGTTCTTTGCGACCCTACACAGATGGCTCTTTCTCGGGCGATTTTGAACGACCCCTTCTCCGAGTTCTTCGTCGCTGTCGACCCCCAGCTCGCGCATCTGCAGTACGTGCAACAGTCGTCAACGTCTGGACAGCTCGCGGGGAGGATGGCGGCTTTGTCGGCCTTGGCGGGGGGACCACGAAGATGTGACCGGCGAACGCGAAGTCATGGTCTTCTCAAGCTATGGGAGGGCAAGTATCAGTTCCGTTCGCAAGGAAATGCTGCCCGCCTTTCCGGTCGGTGAAGCATTCGGTCGCAAGGCGAGTTTGTTTGTAATTCTGTGCGCAACCCCCAATCTGAGGATATGCAGATCTTTTCTACAGGAAAAAGCTTGAACTCATTCGGTACAGTTGTCATGATAGTGATTGGGTGGCGACGCGGGAGCAATAGCTCCCAGCAACACCGGCGGCAGTGGGTCACAGCTATCTCTCGTTTTGTGGCGCAGATGCTGATCCTCACCAGTATTGCAATATAGCGACATCGCGGGCCTTGAACGATCGATAGACACCGCATACCAAATTGCGAGCCGTCGACTGTTTTGACATATCTTTCTTGAAAAGTATGGGCTCTCCTAAACCACTTCGTGCGCTTAAGCAATATCTGACTCCTCGGGACACGGCGATTTCGCCGATCAACTTATGGAATCCTTGGCGTGAGTTTACTGCCGTATTGAACGAGACTGTATACTGACTGGCAGTTATCGCTAGGCCGAACTTGTCTAGACCAGCAAACACCCTCTACCGGCACAACCTAACTGCTACTCTCGAGACCGCCATCCGACAGTCGAGCGCTCAGTACGATCCCCCGATGTCGTCCGGCGGCTGGACGCGAGGATGCTGGAATACTCCCACGGTGAAATAGGGTGGGATGTGTTTACGCTGGAGTACAAGGTGGATGCGCCGATAGACACTGTCCTGGACTCCACGAGGCGATGATCAAATATCTCAAGCTGTTCAATCACCTGTGGAAGATTAAGCGCATCGAGAGCGCGCTTAGCCAGGGCTGGATGAGGGTGGCAGGCGGCGCGAGGACCTTCTTGCGCGTCCCAGGTGAACACGTTTTTGCCGTTTTCTATCAACGCAGCTGACCTGCGGCCGACAGAATTGAATCATGAGTGGCACCAGGTCCGCATAGTCAATGGCGGAGATGATACACTTTATCCGCCAGATGGAGGCTTACTGCCAGCTCGAGGTCATGCGAGTGCTCGTGTTGAAGATTCTGCTCGAGTTTTGCAACAAGAAGGAGGGCGACCTGGACGCGCTGATTGAGGCCCACCGAGCGTACCTGGACCGTATGGTGAAAAAGGTGCTCCTGCTGAGCGCGAAAGCGGGGGCGCGAGGGAGAATCTACTGAACCAGGTGCGCGACCTGTTTGCGACCATTCTCCAGTTCCGGGAAGCCACGGCACGTACAGTTTACTTTGTGTCCGCCCTGTCGCGTGCGCTGATCTTTCCCAGGATGATTTCTACAACTACTGTCTGTCGGAGTCGGCGCGCCGAGACGCGGCCAGGGGACCGCGAACGGGTGGGTGTCTGATGATCGCCATCTGCTCAAGAGGCTCACGCACGCCACCCCAGGGCATTTACACGGGTGTCCTGCGCGACAGCAGGCCAGGCCCGGACCTCCTGCCTGATATCCTCCGCCGCATCAATGATTATGGCGCGACCTTCTCCGAGAAGGTTCAGGCTATCGTGCAAGGACTGCAAACCCACGCTGACCTCGATTGTCGCTTTTTGGGCGTCCGGCTCTCCTTCTCCGACTTCTACAAGACACGGAAGGAGGGCAGGGGCAGCAGCAGAAGACGTGAATACGTAAGCGGCCATGCAATGCTATGGCTTATGATCTGTCCCGTCTGTAGAAGCGGGTGTGAACCGCTGCGCCTCATGTTTTCTCTAGAAGCTCATGTGCACGGAAGTTGAAACGGAGAGGTTGCATGCTCCGCGACCCGCGACTCTCGATGACTCTTGTTACCTAATTTTAATATTTCGTTACTATTCGATACCCTTTCTCGACTCTCGACGTCGATGTCAAATTAGGTGCAACCGTCTATGACCGAGTCTGATTCTATTCAGCGCACGTGTTCTGTATTGACTCGGATACTCCTTGACAAACTTGTACGTCTTCGTGTGCGGATTCACAGCCTGCGATTTCCCACTTGACAAGGGCTTGTGCAGGGTTGTTCATCGGACTTGATGAATTTATGCGACACCTCGTCGTGCAGATTCAAGGCCGATTCCCCGCGAAACGCTTGACACCTCCATTTACCAGGCACATTGCCCTGTTGATACTTGACAGAGAAAATTGAGAAGATGCTCTTATCGAACTCTAAAAATACTAAACAGGCGTTAATATTAACCATGGTGCTATGACGGGCGTGCATCGTCAAAGGGAAACGGCGTGTATAGAAAAATACATGATGTTAGACGATACAATATGTGCGGTAATTTATACATACAACAATGTATCGCGATAATCTATGCATTGAGAGTGATGGACGGTTCTTTGTACAATTTGAGCAGAAGAGAACTACACACAACTGAGACAGACGAGAGTGCCATGGAGAGTGAGGCCCAAACCTGTGAGAATAACATTAGCACTGGTCGATTCAATCGCTGCGACTCAGGTACTCACGGGAGCCAATCGAGGATGACCGGAGAAGCCGGGTATATGACACCAGCGGCAATAGGCAGAGCTATCGGCATTCGCGTTGTAGACAGTCGCCCAGAGCTAATGCAAGCGCGATTAAAACATAGGAAATGGGGAGGAACAAGAGAGCCCACGCACACGAAGTTGAACTTCACCCGATTGAACACGGTCCGCGAGAGATCGATGAGCGTCAGTAGGCTCGCAGCTCAGACCTCGACATCGAGGCCCTACATCTGAACGATGCGCTTCGAGATGGCCCACTCCGTCGCCTGGGATCGATACGGCAGGAACACCACGGGTCAGTCAGTTCATCGTGGATCCCGGCCGTATCAGAGAATAGGACGTACTTCCTGAGCCTATATGCAATACCCACATCCGCTGCGCTGAGTGCCTGGCAGTGGAAATGAATACCCGTCGTGTTTCGCGCACGCTGAGGAGATAAACTTACCGGTGCGGTCGTTTATACATCTCCTACCAATCGCCACCAATGCATCGTTCATTCAGGCGCCGCCCAGTAAGCCACTGATGCCAGCCCTGTGCCGTCCGCTTCATGCCTACTTGCTGCAGCCATTGGATTTTCATTGCCTGTGTCATACGAGGTCAGCTGTAAGGTCACGAGTCGAGCGGTGGCGTGAGCACGTACCTTTTCGTGTGGGAGAACGCCAGCAATGACATTCGTCTCGGGAATGCCGACCTTCCGAGCGACAGCTTGGGCAGTAACGGGTGGTTGTCACCAAGAGATCATCCAAGTGCCGATGCCCTGCCCATGCAGCTTGGCCCACGACCGCACTGGCCTCAGGGCGCAAACGGGTCCGCGACTGCAAACGCAGCGCATACAGCGAACCCTTCGCTGCTCTTCTCCGCCCTCGGCAGAACCCTCCCTCGGCAAGCCTCCGGAGCGCAAGGAGCACGACACTATTGCCCTCCGCCTTCCAAGTACTGAGCTGCGCATCCAATACTCCGTCGACGGTCGCGCCGTGGTCCGCCATCCACGCCTCGTTCCCAATCACCGCCTCGCAGCCCAGCACGTCGAACCTGCCCTTGACCCCGCGGCCCGCGGTCTCGTCGAACGCCGCGCCGCTCTGGGGCGTGCCTGTCTCCGCGCAGTACGCGCGGATGGGCGCTCGCCAGGGGTGGGGTGCTCGCGGGACTCGAGTTCAGCCGCAACGCCAAGGACGACCTCGGGCTGCCAGCCGGCCTCCTGGGAAGAGAGAAGCTCGGCGCCGACAACGCGCGGGTCGCCGCCTTCAGTTAAGGTACCGGTCTTGTCAAAGACGACAAGGTCAAGTTGGGCCGCCTCCTGGAAGGCCTCGCCGCCTCCGCGGACAAGAGGATGCCGTACTTGGCGGCGAGCCCCGAGCCCACGAGCAATGCGGTGGGCGCGGCCAGACCGATGCCACACGGACAGGCGACTACAAACACGGCGATGGCGAACTCCAGAGACCACACGGCTATAGCGCGTATTGATTAATTCACATTCGAAAAGGTAGAGAAAGAAGAGTACTCACTCCACCCCCTCCAACCGGAATGTCCAGGTAGTCAGATGGCAACGCTCCACTGAGCCCCAGGGCCAGCCAGATGATCCAAGTGATGATAGCCAACAAAGTTACCACTGGCACGAAATAGCCAGTGAGGATGTCTGCGACACGCTCGATCGGTGCCCTCTTCGTTTGGCCCTCCCTGACGACCTTGACGACACGTGATCCAGCCTGTGAATAGCGTTAGAGGCCAATGTATGCAAAACGAGGGTACAGAAACACGTACATTGTCTCCCCGCCGATAGGCATCTACCTGACGTCCACGACGGCACCACGATTAATCGTGCCGACGAACACGCTATCCCCGGGCCACCTTCTTGACCAGCCGGCTCTCGCCAGTGAGCGAGCTCTCATCAAACGAGGCATACTCGCCGTCCACGTTGACAAGCGTGCCGTCCCGCAGGAGGCGTCGCGCATGCTGGATTTTACGCGCACGACGTCGCCGACTTCGAGAAGGTCCGCCGGGGACACGCGGATCACCGACGAGCCGCGCGCGACCTCGTCCTTCAGCGGCCACCGAGCCCTTTTCCGGATCGTGCGAGTTCGTCAGCGTCAGCTGCGGCCGAGCCGGTCGGTCGAGGGCTGCGCTTTGCGCACGGCGGAGCGCGGGGTGACGAGAAGGGCAAAGGACGGGCGAAGTTTGCCGTAGGGCCGTGATGGGCATCTGCAGTGGTGGCCTTTTACTGTATGCTTCCAGGTATCGGCCTAGGGAGCGAGTATTTTTGGTAGCTGCCACGTAGCGCAATTCATATGAGGCTTATCACTTGCCTGCAAGCAAAAACACATGGTCAGAAACACCACGGAGTCAAAGTATGTCGTAGAATCGCCGTCTCCTGATGGTTGATTGCGGCTGCGATGCTGCAAGGGCGAGCAAGGCAATCGAGGCGAAGTAAGCGACCGCCACAAACATCCAGCTGGATACCAGCATGTTCATGCTGCCGAAGCGAACGAATCGTTTCCAGATAGGAACGCGGCTGCCCTTCCTCCAGATCGACCAGATCTCTTTGAGAGTGCGGCGGTGGAAGATTCCTGCGCTGTAGAAACATCACAGGCGTCGCGAGAAATAGCAGCGCCCATTGTGACCCTTGACGCGTTTCCGTTCCAGATAGGGCGCAATTCCACCACATGCGCGTCATGTTCATGGGAGGGCACGAGGGCTCATATACACCACGGCGATGATGAAGGTGGGAATGGCGACAACGACGGAAAAGACGAGGCGGTAGAGCAGGCCACGAAGCTCGCGAGCTTGCATGATGCGAGCGCGCTCTTTCCGAGGGTAGCTGCGTGGTGAACGGTGGCCGTGAAAGGATGAGATGCTGCGGAAGTGGGAATGTTAATGGCATCTATGATCGTTCGGATGGTGAAGTCTGGGGCGGATGGCGTGTACGAGAGTCGAAGAATGGGATCGGTGTAGGATGTCAACGCCTTCTCGATGACAATTCGGTCTTCTAATGGTTTAAGCAGAGCCATAACCTTCTCGGGACAATGTCTAGAGTGGCGTGAGCAGATCATCAAATGCGATTGTAGCGCACTCACGCGCAGAACATGCCCTCTATGCGCAGAGCAACGGTGCGAGGACCGGGTGCATCTAGCTCCTCTGCACCGACGGGGGCTCTAGGGTGACTACCTCGGCCTCGTAGCCAGCATCCTCTATCGCTTCCGCGAGCTGTTTCTGCGAGCTCCTTCCTGGCCAGAGTCGCTGTCGCGGATTTTCCAATAAGACTGACCACCACATCCGAGACTCCGGGAATGTCGGACGCCAGTGCAGTGACGGTGTTGGTGCACGCAGCACAAGTCATGCCGCCGTGACCGAAAAGAGTGACGTTGTACGCGCCATTGTGGTCAACAGACCTTGGAGGATTCGCGGCGGGGAGGTTCTGGTTTGGTTGACTCGACGGTAACCACGTCGGCGTCGTAGCCGGCATCTTCTATAGCTTCTACAACAACCGGAACGAGGTCTTCGGTATCGGCGACCAAGGTGGCGGAATTAGCCAGTAGGTTTACCACGACGTCCGAGACCCCAGGAAGCTCGCAGACAATGCGTGTCAGGGTATTGGAACACGAAGCGCATGTCATGCCTCCGACAGAAAGTGTCACATTGTAGGGTCCCTGCGGCTGTTGCTGCGGTGCCGACACGGTGATGTGCGGCAGGGTAGGTGTAGAGTATTCGGCATCTATCTTCTCGTTAATGTCGGGGAGCGACGGGCTATTCTTGAATTGTGGCGAATCCTCGACAACGGTCTCTTCACCGAGCTTGTCCCGGGCGGCGTCATGTGGGCTGAGCGCGTCGTGCTCGATCTGGCACTGTGAACATTGCTGGAGGTGTTTTGTCGCGTTTGCGGGAGAGCGTCGGCGGCAGGAGTGAGATGACTGAATGACGGGACAGCTGGCTAGCAATAACGTCGGGCGCAGGCTCGGAGACGATGTCGAAACCCGCGTCGTCGATGCTGTGCCTTGATGGACTCTGGCGACAAGCTGTTGGAGTGTCCGCACGGTGACGGTCTGCGTGACGATAGACACGTCTACGGCTGCTGGTGGCGGAGTGAGCGTAGAGAGCGCATCCTGGATCGCTCGAACACAGCTAGGGACAGATGGGTGTCATTACGCGGTGCAGCAAAGAAGATAGCGGGCACGTACCTGCTGCAGTGCAGGTTGGAGATGAAGACGGTGGTGACTTGCTCGTCGCTCGTCGACGGCATGGTGTAGGTGCTCCTGCGAGCCTGGAGGGTTGGCGGGGGCCTCATAGGGGAGTCCTTTGGCATAAATAGGACTAGCCATGGCCGAGTTTGGTGAGACTGTGGCAGGAAGGGAGTAGCTTCGTGTACGAGAGAAGAGGTTGGACTGACAGACACAACCATAACTGGGGACCAGAAATACTTATACCTCCCAAAGCGGGGTGTTCAAGAATGCCTCACAGCACGCGTGCCGTGCCATCATCAGCATCTTACCCAGCAAGTTCTCGCACAAATGGCTCATCTGACTAAGCGCCCAATCCAACGTCAATGCTTACGCAAATCTGAGATTACCATGGCCGGACTGATGGCACCACCTGCAGGGCACGCCGGGGTCCTGCGCGGGTCTCATCCTGCCCAATTGGGAGACAATTGACGAATTCACGACCGCTCCTCCAGGCAAAGGTAAACGTTGACTCCACTCGCTCCTGCACGAGGCAGGCAGGACAGCGAAAAGCCTCCTCCTACCACTTGTTTGCCTCCCCCAGAACCCTCTTGCTTACCATGTTCCATTTGTCCAGCCTCCCGTTTTCCACGCACGCGAAAAGCCACAATCATAACCGCGACCATTCGCCCAGCGGTTCGACGTCAGTACAGCCAGAGAGAAGCTCGAGGTCTCGCATGTCATTCTTTAGGTCCACGGACCCGTCTTCGCCAAATTCTCCGCGGTCAAACTCAAGATTTACCACCAGGTCCACGACTCCATCTCCAAATGGCTCACATTCCGACCTGTCCACCGCCACGGATCCCCCGAGACCTCCTGTAATTCTCGGTGTGTGCGCTATGGATGTCAAGGCGCGTCCAAGGCGATGAGGGAGATTTTAACACGCTTGGTCGAGCGTTCACGAGGTGCAATTGAGGTCAAGGTGTTTTGGTGACAAGGTCATCCTTGACGAGGGTAAGAGCACTGATGTCATGATATCGACCGGGCAGTAAAATGATCTTACTACCGGTTGCTGCAGATGTCGAGAATTGGCCAAGAATGCGACGTTCTCATTTCCTTCTTTTCCACCGATTTCCCCTTGGACAAAGCCGTCTCGTATGTCAAGCTCAGAAAGCCTTTTTGCATCAATGACTTGCCACCTCAAGCACTCCTCTGGGACCGCCGTCTTGTGGGAGCTGTTTTAGACCACTTAGGCGTGCCAACTCCTCGCCGACTCGAGGTCTCCAGAGATGGGGGACCCAAAGTAGACGAAGAGCTCCGTGCTATCATGAAGCGGCGGGTGGGGATTTCCCTAGGCGGCTTCCAGGTGACCCCCTGAAGTCTCCCTGAGAGGCGAGGACGGCAATTCCATCATTATCGATGGTCAAGTCATGCACAAGCCGTTTGTAGAAAAGCCCGTCAGCGGCGAGGACCACACAAACGTGTATATTTACTTCCCGGGTGGGCATGGGGCGCCGGCTTTTCCGGAAGGTGAGCACTCGCTCAACGGTGACATTGTACCCCGCTCATCAAACTGCTTTATTGAACTTTAAAGGTTGGCAATAAATCGAGCGAGCTCGATCCTAATCTGAATCACCCTCGTACCGACGGCTCCTATATTTACGAAGAGTTCGTGGACGTTGACAATTCGGAGGCACATCAAAGTCTATAACCGTCGGCAAAGAATACACACATGCTGAAACCCGCAAATCGCCTGTCGTGGATGGTGTAGTGCGGCGAAACACCGATGGCAAGGAGATAAGGTGCGGCCCCTATCGTTACTCCAGTCTGGCGCGCCACTGACAATCCCTCGTTGCCTGCTTGGTCGCTTGTCCCTACCTCGGGCACCGCTTAGATTCATTACTCACTTGAGTGACGAAGAGAAGCTATGGGCAGCCAAGATCAGCGAGGGTTTTGGGCAGATGGTGTGCGGATTCGACATGCTCCGTTGCGACAACGGGCAGCGAAGCCAAGTCATCGACGTCAACGGCTGGAGTTTTCGTCAAGGGAAACGAGTCGTATTACGGTACGCTACTCCTCTACACCACAAACCTCCTACTCGTCTCACACCTTGACATCCAGACAAGGCCGCGGAAATCCTGTCCAACCTCTGCCTCCACACCTGCGCGGCCCCGGAGCGCCCGCTCACGACGGCCCGAGACGGCGCCTGCGCCCGAGGCCCCGACGTGGCTGCTGAAGGCGAACGTGACGGTCTTCCGGCACGCCGACCGCACGCCGAAGCAGAAGCTCAAGTTCAACTTTCCCATCGGCGAGCGGTGGACACAGCCGTTTGTGCGGCTGCTTAATGGCGTGAGAAGGAGGAGATCATCCTCCGCGAGCACCAGCAGCTCAGTCTCATTGCCACTGCGGTCGAGGAGGCCAAGGGTCTCGGCGCGAATGGCGACGATTGGCGAAGCTGACGCAGTTGAATAATGCGCTGTTTAGCAAGATTGACTTGCCTGGTACGAAGGCACCAGCTTAAGCCTGTGTATTCGAAGAAGCAGGCGGGCCAGAAGCGGAATCTCACGAAAGCTCACGCTTGTTTTCAAGTGGGGTGGAGAGGCACGTCGTCTCTATTTTGCTCTTGTGCGCGACGCGAATGAGCTTTTGCAGTTTACCCCACTCGGCCCGCTACACAATCGCGCGCGACCTGGGCGAGAACATGAAAAATCTGGACATTTCCATCATGAGTAAGTCTAAAAGACGAGGTAGTCACATCACCTCTGACCGTCGCACACCCCACAGACAAAGACGTCCTAAAAAACGTCAAGGTGTGCAACTTCCTCCACATGCTCACCCCGCCTCTCTGAACGCTACCCGTGGCGCAGATCTACACCTCCAGCGAACGGCGCGTCGTCGCCTCGGCCGAGATCTTCGCCGCCGCGCTCTTGCGACACCCGAAGGACGGCTCCTCCACCTACAGCAGCGCACAACCACACCGCCTGCCGCGCGCTCCTCCGCGGACGTGTCCAGCCCGCCGGGGACGTCGCCCTAAAGCAGCGGGCGGCAGACGCCGAAGCGCGAGTCCTCGCAGTTCTCGAGCAGCGGGCGCGTGCCGAAGCTGATTGTGCGCAAGGATTTGTTGGACGACTCGAATGCGGCCAAGGACCTCACGGACGACGTTAAGAAGCACTCAAGATTTTGCTTCGTCCTGGCGAGCCTGAAAAGCGGCCCGAGCTCACGTGGCCGAAGAGCATGAAGAAGGAGCCGGTCGAGGTGGTCAAGGTGCGCGTCGCGTGGGTGTTCCAAGTGTGGGTGCTGACGGGGAGTGCAGGAGGTGATCGAGCTGCCTGTCATCCTTCCGGGAGATCATGCACCGGAACTGGGATCGGATGGACGTGGACAAGATTCAGGAGCGGTGGTGCTGCGGGGACGAGCCGTGGCTCTTCCGGGAGCGGTGGGAGAAGCTCTTCGAGGACTTTTGCGACGTCAAGCAGGAAAAGTTCGACCCGAGCCGCGTCTCGGAGCTCTACGACACGATCAAGTACTGCGCGCTCCACCACCGCACCTTCCTCTTTGCGATCTTCAACGAGAACGGCGCGCGCCCCGAGGACCAGGGCCAGCCGCAGGACCGGCGGCTGCACGAGCTCTACGGGCGCGCCAAGGCGCTCTTTGATCTCGTCGCGCCGCAGGAGTACGGCATCGAGCCCGAGGAAAAGTGCGCCCCTCTCTCCCTCCCCATTCTCTCCCTGCGTTGGATGCTGAGCATAGCTGCAGAGAGGAGATCGGCGTGCTGACGTCGCTCCCGCTGCTGCGCAACGTGGTGGGCGACCTCGAGAACGCGCGGAACAACGAGGAGTGCTCGCTCACGCTCTACTTCACAAGGAGAGCCACATCCACACGCTCGTCAACCTTGTCCTGCTCTCCGGCCTCCCCATCGCGAACCCGCCGCATCCCCGAGCTCGACTACTGCGTGCGTGCGTTTCCCCTTCCTCTGCCCCTACTATGGCAGTGTTCTGACAATGCCGCTAGTCGCATATCACATTTGAGCTCTACGAGCGCAACCACGGGCGCGGCAAGTCGGACAAGGAGTACTCGATCCGGCTCTCGCTCAGCGAGGGCGCGCACAACAGAACAATCGTCCAACGTGCTCGACAGCGCGCTCGACGCGCGCCACTCACTCAACGTCCAGGCGCGCCGGTGCGTCTTCCTTCCCTCCCACTCTTCGATAACGCGACGCTGACGAGATAAACAGGAAATTGACGCAGCATCTGCCGTACAGTCTTGTCATTGAGAAGCTGTCGAAGCATTTCGGGCGCGCGGTCGAGGTGGGTTTTTTGTGTGCGCTTGGGAGCTGGGTGTGTTGCTGATGGCTTGTAGGACGACGATACGGACAAGGAGTCGCCGTATGAGACGATCGTACCCCGCACCGCAAGCCCCGTCGAGTCCACCACGCTCGACGAGCTCTAGACCCGCGATAACCACCCGCTCTTTGTACATATACCCACGTCGGCGACGCACAGACTAGCACAGGACTTGAGATTTCGTGTCTGGTGCATACACCGGCAAGACTAGACTCCTAGATTATCAGCCGCGGATAGACGAGACCCAAAAGTAGAGAGACACTAAACTTACTGTACCGTACAACCCAATAGCTACGCATACATTCACCTAATCCACCGGCCTTCTTTCCTCCTCCACCCACTTCTCAACCCCCAGCCGCCTTCGGAGCTCCGCGAGCCTCGCATGCCCACCGCAAGGCGAGCCCTGTTGAGTCTACCACGCTCGACGGGCTCGAGACCCGCGATACCGCCCCGACATATACCCCCACCCAGAGACCGAGCGGCCGCTTCCGCACAGACTAGCATAGGACTTGAGATTCACGTTTGGTATATACACGGGCGAGACCCTAGAGCTTGAGAACGAGACGCCAAAAAGTAGAAAGAGAGCACCTTACTATACCGTACACCCAACAACTACCTACACAACCCCTCTCCTCCTCCTCCACCCACTCCCGGTCTCATCCCCAGCTGCCGCCGCAGCTCGCCCAGCCTCGGTCATGCCCGAGCTCCGCAAAGCGCATCTCCGTATCCGCGGGCGCGCTGTGTTCGACGCCCCCCCACGGCGGCGCGGGCGTGCAAGCGGAGATGCGATGGCGGCTGCACGCCCGCGCCGCGGGGGGGGCGTCGAACAGCGCGCCCGCGGAGCGCGGAGCGCCAGAGCGCCGCGCTTTCTGCGCGGCGAGGGGGGGTAGCCGGCGAAGGCGGCCGTCGCGTCGTGGTAGAGGCGCCAGCGCCTCGCGGTGCCGCGCACGCGGTGCTGCGGACGTCGTCTGAGCGCGCGTGTTTTTTGAACGCGCTTTTGATGAAGTGGAGGATGTCGAGGGTGGTGTGTTCCTCCGGGCTGCTTGCTCCTTAGTGGTGGGTTAAGGGAGGGGGGAGGGGAGAAAACGTACTTCCAGGGGTCGAATCGTGCAGAGAGGAGGAGCTGGCCGTCGGAGGGATCGACGAGCGGGTGGAACACCTCGGTGGCGAAACGCACGGAAGGCGCGGTCATGGGGGTACTAGTCCGCGGGGAAGGAGATGCGGAAGCGCAGTACCGCGTCGCTGTAGTACCCTTCCTTACAATCAGCCTTGCGTAGGGGAGGAGGAAGAAGGAAAGGGAACCTTGGTGCACGAACAGCACGCAGTCCCACGCGTCCGGTGCGCCGCGCGCGGGCGCGACGCACATACCGAGCGGACAGTGCCCCGCGTGCCGGCCAGCGCGGCGTACTCGAGCGCGAAGGGCCGTGCGGGCGCGCGTGCTGTAAGTGTGGGAGTGTTGATGTGGAGCCGAGCTGCGCTGAGGCGGGCGTGCAGGCGGACATGGGGAGGGTGCTACTAAATGGTGAGGGGACGAGGGGCATCGCTGAGCATGATCGTGGGTGGGAGGTAAGCGAGTGCGCGCGGCTCATCGGCGATCCACTCGGCGTACAAAGATTCGGGCGTGTGTTTTAGGTAGGGGTCGTGCAGGTCGTTAGATTACATGCATTGGTATTCTACTAGACAGGGCCAGAGTAAGAATCTATATAAGAAGAGGGAAAACCTGAAACGAGTGTAAGATACATTCACATTGGGGTGGCAATTATCATGGGTTGGGGTTAAATTAATGCAGGCCGAGACTGTGCGTGATGAAGGGAATAGTGCAGAGTCCTGATGGGGTTGCCAATCGTTATGTTTAGAACGGGAATAAAGAGCGACAAGACCACGTCTAGTGGGCGAGGGGCGCGTGAACGGTGGGGGAGTGCGAGGCCGAGGCTTCTTGCGCTCAGCCTCCTCCTCTTCCTCCTTTTGTTGCTCCTCAAGACATTGGCCCACGATGTGGTCGACGGACTGTAGAAAGGGCGTGAGCTGGCTACCCGGGTCTGGGATATAAATACAACGTACGCGATGCTCGAAGCGCTCCTGGCGCTGTGTGTGGGTGAGGACACCGGCGCCGATGAGGACGCCGACGGTGAGGCCCTGGGCCCACATACGGGCCTGGACGAATCTTCTGGGGCATCGTCTGGTGGCGGTTGGCCATGACGATGGCGCCGGCGACGCCCATGGAGGACGGCCCAGGAGCCGAGGATGACCTTGTACTGGTTCTTCATCGCCCACTCCTTGAGCCCTCCGTGCGGTGCGAAGGAGCGACTCCACAGTGAGGCGCTCCTCCTCGGACTTGACAGCGCATACGAGCTGCTCGCGCACGCGGTCCGACGCCCCGTTATACCAGGTGGACTCTCACTGTCGACACTCGACGCCGCGGCGCTCGGCCTGGATCGCGTATCTGCGGGCAGGATGATGAGGATTGCGGGCGAGGGTCTTGAAGCTGCGGCCAGGCAATCGCGCGGAAGGCGGGCCAGCGGCGGTTTGTAGGCGAGGTAGCCCAGCGGGAGGGCGATGGGCGAAAGCCGGCGAGACCACCCTCGATGGCACCGCGGCCGCAACGGTGGCCCTTGTGTTGTCCCTACGAGCTCCTAATCTGAGGTAGAGCTCCTCCTAATCTGGCAGATGCTGTCAGCACGGGGGGTTGTATGGATGTGGCGGCAAAATGGATGTTGGCGGCCATGTGCTTACCTTTCATGGTGAGGGTTTTTGGGTGCTTTAAAGTCTGAGCGGGTCGCTGTCAAACCGAAAATCGTGTCTGCGTTTGGTGCGGTGGTGGTGGTAGGTGCAAGTGTGGTGGTGCCGTAGGCACGAAAATAGCACGATGAGATGAGTTGGGGGACAGCAGCATCGAGCGGGATAGATGTTTTATGTAGCAATGGCGGTGATGGATGGTGGCATGATGGGGCTGAGGCGAGCCGTTGTAGGAGCACGGAGTAATCTGGGGTTCTAGAGCCCATCAAATCTGTAAGCTTGCCGGGCTACCCCGGGTCCGCTTCCGACTTGCATCGACGCCGTCCGCCCATTGGCCCGCGCAAGGCAATCCTGAGCATTGTTTTTCGGAACATGAATATGTGGATGGTCTTGGCCAGCAGCGGCGACACCGCCAAGGCCGCACTGTGCAGGGCTGCTCGCATGGCCCTTCGCTGGCACTGGCGCCCACCACTTACAGCGACAGCTATAGATGGAAGGTGTGAGAATGGTGGCGTTGATCCGCGGCTGTCCTTGCTCGCCCCGGAACGCTTCGCGTCTCCCCCACACCGTCTTTGTTCCTCGTCCGCCGACCCTGCATCCCCGCTTCCTGGCCCGACGCATGCTCGTCGGCCTACGCTCTGTCTCTCCTCTGAGACCCTCGTGTTTTCCGAATTCCCTCCTCGCCCATACATCCCCCGACTTCGAATTCGTCGTCCTCGAATAGCCCGCGTCCGTTCTAGCTCTCCTTGGCTCCGTGTACTACAAATTCCCCCGGCGCCATTCAAGGGGGCACGAAGACGGCATGTCCATCTCGAAGGCTATCCCATGTCCAAAACGCGTTGTCACCCACTCAATTCCCACTTATTCATGGCCCGCGCTATTTTCGTCAGCGACTGATTGCACCAAAGAAAATTCCTCCATTCCAGGACCGCGCTGCACTCTCGCCTATCCTAGGAACACAATTGTCCCGGCGTGTGTCACAGGCGTGTGTGACATCTTCGCCTGGAAATACATTCATGGATCCTGTGTTGCGTGTACATGTCGCAAAGGACAATCGTGCGTATTCGTAGATCCTCCTGTGACCGTTGCATCCGACTCGGCCTCCCCTTCGATACTTGTCTTTCCGAGCACCCCGCGTCTTTTTCTCGAACTTCGAGCTTATACCACAAGTCAATGTGGTATGCCTTTGTATTTGGAGTATACTGGCCGCCTTTGCCACTCGTCATACGTTTTTCTGGATAGATGTATGAGCTTTGTTTGGGTTAGTACACGACGGGGACCAGTAAATTTGAATAAATCAACTTGTACATGTGGTAAATCGTGCGTCGTGCGGCATCTCATCACCCCAGTCATCACCCCGGTGTCTCGCCCCTTCATATCATCTAACCAGGGGCCATAAAAATGCCCAAGCAAGAGACGGCGATGGGTTTGCTGTCTCAGACTGATCCTATTGCAGTGCCTAGTAAGTGCATATCTAATTTGAATGGTCCGGTACTAATCATCATGTTTATGAGCATGGTTTTACTTCTCTACCAGTCATACGACCACAATATCATGATCTCATGTGTGTGTGTGTGTGTGAGTGAGAAGAAACCGCGTATATAGACGGAAGATTTTAAAACCTGAAGAACATGTGGCTTGTCACGGCGCTTCCGTCACTCCCGCCACCTTGCACTTACGGCTCCGTTGCACATAACAGGGACGTTCCCCTACGATGGGCAGTCCGTATCCTATCCAGTGCGTGGGCCGCGAGACTCCCGACTAGTAGCGTCACTCGGCCAGATTCCGTCGATTTAATACTCCGCTGAATTGTAGAAACTTTTCTCTCCACTCCGCAGTGTGACACCAGTGCTAGCTACCACAACGCGATTGGCACGAGGGTGGTCAATGACGCCACCTTGGCATCGACGTGTGCAGGCCGCGCGCGCGAGGGATGCACGTCGATGCTCGGGCTTGGGAACCTTATAGCCATGCCAGGTCATTCTAGATTCCTATTGTCACACTACAATACGAAGGAGCTCGACCAAGCCCGGCTCATTGACGCTAGATATCCACTACACATAGGGACAACCTATGGTATGCCTATCGTTTTTTTTTTCGATCTTTTCTAGGGCGAAGTATGGCGAGGAGTATGCTACGAAGTTGGCGTAACAAAGGTAAATAGTAAAAAGTCAGGGAGTGAGAAGTAGACGGTAAAAAGTTGTCGTATGGTGAGCAAGGTGATTGCGATGCGGCGCCTATCCTGACGCCGGCGGCTTTGTATCACCGCCCTATGGATCCCGCCCTCTTCGCGTCGGGCTGGACTGTGGGGTGGCATTTCTATCTGCTGGGCTCTGACTCACACTGCAGCAAATATTTCCAACTGTCATCGGAATCTACACTTTGGGCACGCAGCCGCCTCTAGATTTTAAACTGGAAAATTCTTCATTGTTGAGGACGGTAATGCTGATCCGTCAAAGCAATAGGTCAGTACGAGCACGGGCGGTGGAGTGTCGCGCCCACAATTTCGACATGAGAAGGTAGGCGCTGATGCGCTATGCGTGTCGGGCGTGCTCTCTGTTACACGAAAGTCTGCGCGACGCTAACGTACCCAGAATATAAGGCGGGACAGCCACCGTTACAGTACAAGTTTAAGGGCACGAGACTCGAGTTGCTGCTTATGCCTCAAATGTACCCGTGTAATGCTCTCTCTGTATCATCCTCATTTTACTCCCTTGTGCTGTTAGTGATGTAGTAGATATACAATAACATATCTATGCTTGCATATCAGAGTCTACAGACCATGGCTGCGCAGCGCGGATGGGGCGTTCAGAAGGGGTAAAGGAAAATGAAGTAAATTCAAGTAAAATGACATGGATAGTCGAGATATGAGTAAGAAGATATCTTTAGTACCTGAAAGGCTTTCCAGAGCATCAAGAACTAGAAACTGTATAACGGTATGGGATGTGAGCGGACCACTGAACCAGTTGCCAGTCTGTGCCAGTAGTCAGAGATGTTTGGGAAGTTCGGCGCTCGAGTGCATGTGTGGGAAATCACGCAGGTAGACGCTGCTTATAGTCACGTGAAGTCCCTTTCGTCCACGGACGGTATGATAACCGATACCGTTCGTATCGGACAAATAGAATGTTGCCGAGGCTGTGGGCTGCCTCCGGGCGAGCCATAACCCACATAGATGTCGGCCGCCGGCATTACGGCCCAAGGGCAGCATTTGGGGGGCACGTGATCTAACCCCCCTCCTCCAGGGCCACCCCGGGGGGTGCCCCAGGGCATAGCGCCCATACGCACCACAAACTGGTACCTAAACGTGTCGCCCTTCATTTCGCTCGGCGACATATCGTTGCTGCCCTATATCCATAGGGCCCCTGTCAACCAAACCGGGCGAGTTTGGTCGGGGAATGACCCCGGGGTGCCCTGCGGGCCTGCCCGGGAGGCGAGCCACGTGTTGCCCCCGGGGGGCAAGCACTGGCGGCGACAAAGCCGGAGATGACGTCCGCCCTTGGGAAGCCAACCCCGCGGCCAAAACCTAATCGGAAAGTCCGAAATGAAGGGCTGGTCACGCATCTCATCCAGATTCCAAGGGATTGCGATCAGGGTGAGTTGCAGCAAGGCACCAACATCATCTTATGCGAATGGGGTAATGACCCCCATCCGTGACGCGGAACTCGAGCACCCATCCTCCCAGTTCTTGAGTTGAATTGCGAACGTGTAAGTTGTACAAGGCAAACCGATGGACAAATTTTCGATCCAACTGAAAAGCAGGAAGAAGAGCAGTTCCAGCCTACCAATATTTGCTTTGAAGCCCACATAATGACTCCTATTTGCATCCCTGATTGTCCCCGCTTGACCCCAGCGCTACCCCCCTGCAACCTCATCAAGACAGTACATAGGAATCGTTGACATAGGATGGCGGCCCCACGTGTCCATTTAAATTTCAAATTGTTCTCCTTCGGCGGGCGTCGTTTGCCTGGTTGTATCCCGAAACAAATGGCATTAGCTTCATCCATAGCGCCGCAAGGCACTGCCACACTGTTTTCACTCCAATTGAGATTTCAAACCTTGCTCCATTTTCCGTGCCGCATAGTGCAAGCACGGGTACCAGCAACCCCTCTCTATTCACGCAGACCTCAGGAGCTGGTGGCCCGCCTCGAGACTTGAATCCCGAGCTGCCAGGACTTTCCCGCAGTCCGATCGCAAACCCTTCACCTCCAGCAGGTCTTCATTTTCGTAGGTAGCACCGGTCCAAGTAACCACTATTGTGCTACGTATTTCTCCACCCACATTCATCATCCAGTCCCTTAAATTACTACCGAATACTACCATGTGCCAATTTGTTTCGGTCTACACTATACAAACGACTATCAATCTAATGTCGACGGCCCTTGGGCCATCCATGCACCGCGCAGTCAAAAGTGGAACAGCCCTTCAGTGGCCAACCAAATTCTGATAGACCCCCCTCCTCGTGATACTCGACCTCGGGCCGGGTGACTTCGGATCGTGCGGTGCTCAAGTCATTCACACGGGTGTATGCGCGACAATTTCGTCCATGGCGCCTGGTCAAATCACGGACGACTTCACCCTGGGGAGTCAACGGCTCCCAACAACTTCGTTTGGTCGTGGAGGTACGTGTAAAGCGACGAGGTGCCTGGTAAACTGTGATCATATTAAACTCTCGTCTAAATGATTTACACAATCCAGCGTCGACACCAGTCTACTAGGCAACATTCTACGCTATACCGTTCCCTGTGTATTGCACTGTATCATGGAATGCTACCGAGACTACGGTGCAGAGTCCACTTGCGCACGATTCGAGGCTTTTAATCGACGTGAAGGATGTAGATCTCGATGCTTCCGTGCAAATCCGATAGCGTAGATATATGACGCGTTCACTTCTCGTTTTGCGGGCTTCCTGTAGTGAGAAACAGTGACTTCCAAGACACGAGCATGGTATTAGGTTGATTTCGCAGGTACGATGTCCTACACATTGTTCAGTCCTGCAGTCCATCGCCTACTTCCGAGTCCTCCACTCGCCAACTGCCCTCTTTACCCCAGCTTCAAGCATGTCCAAGCAAGACGGAATACTGTGGAGAGCCCACCGTTTTAGCCCTTTTTGCTTGTTCAGGTCTTCTGAGACACTCTGGGTAATGTGGACGTTGCACACCCCTCCGGCGCTTGAATGGGATCACACTATTTTCTACTACGGGTCACTGCTTGGAACGCTCAGTGTCGCCTCATCAGATTCCTCTATTGTCCCCCCCAGTTCTGTGGTGCAATCCATACCACTAGTACATCGTAGGCTCTGTGATTCTCAAGTGATCACTTACATGCATTGCCAACCTCATACACATTCTCCAACCTAACAAGCTATATGTAACAGCCACCCGACCCCGAACCGAGTCCACCCTAGGGTCTCACACATCGGTGGGTATGAAGTCTTGATATATTTAGAGGATACTCTTCTGGATCTGTAAGTTATTTTCACTAGCCCAAGCTGGAGCAGATGAGCTGACATGCTGGAAACCTCAGGAGCCGCGTATTTTACGTGCGATCTTGGTCGCTGTTCACCATACGTTAACTTACGATTGAGTCTCTGTCAGCATACAACGTCATGCATCGAGCGTTCCTTGCACGCGTTGGACCCCTGTCACCACCCCCTGGAAATTAGTTGCGTTCCGCAGTATTGCCCTGAAGATCCTCGTTCAAATGACACTAGGTCATCCACTCGTCAACATGGTGCAGGACCTCCCCGTCAACAATACTTCTATCATCCCCTAGATCTTTGGCGACACACACACGCTCACTCTCTTCAGAAGACCATACGCGAGTTACATGGCATTCGTCGAAATCGAATCATCAGATTGCTCAATCGTACTCGTGCAGACTATGCTGTACTATGCGAAGCACCCGCCTCGAAAGATCACCCCGCTTCACATTGCTCTAAAAGATACGACGAAACTGCGCTTGTCGAAGCTCTGGAACGGTTTGTCGCTCTCCGGGTTCTGCAAGACTGACACACTCGTGTTAACGGGGTTACCTCTGCCGTCAGATTACTGAGTTTTTTCCTATGGGTATGTACCCCGCACACAAACACAGTGATTCTCACGTTCACGACTATCAAGGTTCTGCGTGATTTTCGTCCTTGTGGCGCGTTTGAAGACTTTGCCCGATGGTCCTTGTCTCCGCAGGAAGGTACTTGCGTGCCTTGCTGTAAGACTTGCGGAGTTCTCCCGACAGCTTCCCCTGAGCTGTTTTCTGGAGAAGTACCCAATTTTATGGAGAGCCCGACAGTCAATGCGCATATGGCAGCTACGCATTTGTCCACCGAAAGCGGTGGAGATTTCCCCGCGACACGTGCTCCCATGATTGCGTGGCATTCAAAACCTTAAACTCTTTCACTTCGGAGACGGATCTCAAAGATGTTGTACATTATGAACAGGGGCAAAAGAGTACATCAAGATACATCCAGCCGAGCGATATGATCTTACCTTGGCGTTCTAGTCCGTGGTGATGAAGAGACGATTGGGCCCTCATTGCATACCTCAACCACCCGAACATTTGTCCGGCCTAGTCGGGTGTTTATTTGGTCGATTGTCCCGGTATCTCAACACGATCGTCAGTCCATAGTGGCTCTAGTCTTGCCATAGGATGCGTTACGGTAACGTTTCCCAAATACACTGGTCAATCGCCGGAACCCTGTCAAGTGTGCATGGACGATCGTGACGGTGATGGGTGAGCGATCAAATGCGAATTTACGACTTCAATCTGAATGAACTGTTGCAGGCTGCTGAGGTAAGCTCGCGGTCCTTGCATACATCAACGCTGAGGGCATTGTCCACGGTGCGATTGCCATCCTGTACGTTACATTCGACCGTCCCAGCTCTTGTAGTAAACCTGCACTTGTCAGGGACCACTATCTAACCAGCGGGAAACCATCCGGATTGACGATGAAGGCCATGCTAAAATCACAGATTGTTAGCGCCTCCGTAACTTCGTTTGATTTCCTACAACTGCTACTGCAAAACGCTGTGCAGGGAACCGGCGCCATGAGGTATAAAGGCGGCCGGAAATACACGTTGCAGAGGCTCAAGACGGGTGCTATTCAACACAGGAAAGCCAGCGACGTGTATTGCGCTAGGGATGGTCGGTCTGGCATGTACTTGCAGATACTCATGCTCCAATTTCCGCTGCATTACTCTTACGCAGATCAACTTGTCAGATTGTTACCGGGCCAGCATCACTCGTCCCCCCTCGTACCGAAAAATCAGGCAGCTACGCGAGCGCATCATGCAATGTGTCCAAACCCTATGACTTTGATGCTGCGGGGCTGCTTCCGTGCCCTTGGAAACGAGCTGCGGCCAATACTTGAGATGTGGTTGAGTCTTGCTACCACAATGACCGATCCGAGTGCCTCCTTGGCTTGCCGTCGCATGCTCCAGTCTCTGCAATCTTGCGTTGCTTTTACCCTCTCGGAGATTCCAAAGCAGGGCCTCCAGATGCTATATGCACGGTTCTGCGTCACTTTTTTTTTTTATTGCATGATCATACCCCTAGTCTCATGACGCATTCATCGTATGCATTTCGCGGGTAGCTTATAAGAGATAGCATAGTTGTACCACCAGTCGCGTAGTCGTCAGTTTCGCCGTGATGCGATAGGTTTTTCGAGGCTGACATCAAAAGTGTCACCTCGGACACGAAAAGACCAATGAAATCTATATTACGTCTCCAGTCAGACCGCATATTCCTGGATGTCGCATGTTCACGTTGGGCGAGATGTACGAATTCGCCAGTAATGCCAGTTTTTGCCGAGACGCGTAGGCAGACCCACTATCTTCCAATGAGATACTTGGGGCCATATGCCAACATCTCTGCCGAGACCGGTCTAAAGTCGTCACGCGTGCTCGTAACGAAAGAAAACACATATACAATTATTGTGGCGTGACCGAGAGCGCGATTAATCCATCCCATATTAGGCAAGGATTAGCCCGCACAGGCCCGGAAGGGGAAATAGCTTGTTTGCTTGTCTGAGACTCTCTGTCACTACAACATCATGTAGCTGTGTTTGGAAGGAAGCACTGGTAACTACTTTGCCGTGTCGGCCCCCCAAAGTGCCCAGCTACCACCTCGTGGATGGAGCGTGAAGCTTCACAGGAAGAGTCCATTTCCCAGAAGACAACTCTCCCTTGCAACACACACATGGTCTTTGGAGCTGTGAAAATACCGTGTCTTCGGTGTGTACATTTGCCACATATCCTGGCTGTCAGTACGTTCCTTCTGAATAGTGCAATAATATCAAAACAGCTGACGAATGCATGTCGCATCAACAACCGATGAACGCGATAACAGGGGGAAAGAGCCTCGAATTCGAGCTGAAACGTCAAGCACAATGTGCTCGGGCCTTGGATCTCAGCAAGTTCGCTCCTCACGTACGATGGCTGGGGAAAATCCTATCTCGAGATTTCTACACACGCACAGAGGAGGTGCTGTGTATAGCGGCGCTCCTTGAAATAGGGCAGCCAGCAGAAACCTTCAAATGGTGGCGAGTAAACTGCGCACGGAATTGAGTTTGTTGGCCCTAGGGAAAGCTGGCGAGATTGTCGCTTCGCTGAAATATCGTTGCGCTGTCTAATGCTCCTTTATATTTACGTTAAATCTTTTAACAAATGGCGTTAATTTTTCTTACAAATCTTTACCAGGTACCATGATTCCCATGGCGGGTAGCTGGAGCGTCCAGGCGGGATGTAGGTTACGACTTAGAAGAAGTTTTTTCCATCTCAATTTGGGTCCATATGTGTGGCAATTGCTACCCAATAGGTATCTTCAACACATGCATGCTCAAGTGACAGGTGCTTTGTGTACGAAAAAACGAACCACTCCCCTATGGATCCTATCGCCCGACCCATGCACCGCGTAGCATAATTGTGGTACCGCTACTTGCCATCGCCGTTGCTTCTTAGGTCTCTCTGTGGGCTGCCGGGACCTGGTCACTGGCTACGCTTCTACACAGATGTCAAGCAGCTACCAAACAGACACAATTGTTGACTTGTTGTCATGCATCGGCGGGGTGCGTACACAACGAGTCTTTCAGGGGGGGGGGATAGCGGCGCGTCTCAACGACACAAACTGTACCTAGTATCTGCGGGTCAACGTGTCGTTGGCAACAAGACTACACTAGAGATCCAAATGTGCTCCGTACATGGGTCATCGAAGCTGGAATAAAGTTCGCACGTTATGCTTATTCGGCTACTGCCTCAGGATACTAATGGTTCTTCCCACGCTCAGCAACGAAGGCATCGTTTCGGTTCTGCGCCGGACGTTCCTGTCCCCAAGTAACTTCCCTGAACTCGACTGTCTCCTGAACTACCAGACTCGACCCCTGCAGCCTGCTTTGAATGGACGGGTTGCTATCATATCCCAGGGGCGGGTTCTCGGAGGCAGTAGCTCTCTCAGTGAGTCTTTGTGATTCTGCCGTAGAAACTTTCTTTGCGAATTTAGACTATGCAGACTTTATGACTGTATATACACAAGTGATCAAACGACGAGATTGACAACCGATGGCTTGGCTCACCGTGGTGATAGTGAGGATGGTGTCATGGGAGAATGTCGAATCGAGTTTTATATCTGCCAGGGGGGGGGGGGTGATATAAAACACACACCATTGTTTAGTTCCGGTGCGCTTACGCAGCATTAGACCTCCAGCATAGTTGCCCCCACAGACCCATCACAACACCACTGGTAGGTAGCTTATCCCAGCAGCTCACGGTGGATGGCCCCATTGAGGTCACGCCTGCCCGTGGTTCCCTATCTTGATAGACAGCCGGATTGTCGATAGCACCAAATACTCGAACCAGTTTGTTCCTTCGCAGTCGACCCTCAGGCATGGTCCGGGAGACACATATTGCCTATATGTGGCATCACATGTCAAAACAGATTCCAGGGGGAAGTTCTGTCACATTCGTAAACCAGAACCCACACAGAGACTGTCACTAAAACTGCACTTACTCTCCAAACTTCAAGTTTGTCGCAACGCCTCCGATCCAGACTCCATACTAGATCACCTACTCGCCTTCTACCGTTGGTATACGGCCAACGAGCAGCAGTTATCCTCTAAGTGGCGATACCTGCAGCCGCTCTGAACCGCATGAAAAAAACACGTGAACCTGCAAATGTCCTCCAATCGAGAAACACTGTTACAAGGCTCATCGAGACGTCTCATGCGTGCCGGAGGAACCGCCGGCCTTTATGAAAGTAGAGTTTTCTCCCCGCGAGAAACGTAATTGCTTCTCCCACTCGTCGTGGGTGTATTATTGATCTGCTAATGATGAGGCAAAAAGCGTTCGACTGTAAACGGCGAGAAAAAACGAGGTTCAATCGCTGTCCGCAGGCGCGATAGGCACCACCGCAGATTCTCATGCTTTCTGGCATCGGAAACAAGGTATAGACCTCGACCGAGTCGGACTGGCTCATTATGCACGAAATCCCGTTTTTACGGAACCCCGGTTGGCCCCAGATCCCGAAAGTGGGTTATCCCAGGTGACGTCGGGGTAAACACCGTCGCAAGACCAGCCCATCTTGACTAACTACTACCTGTAATCAACGCGAATCGAATGCTACCACGGACGATTTGTCGCGGAACCAGACGGATGTTCAAATGCAGGCCTGCAGCAATGGACGAACACAAAGACTGCCCGTTTGTCGACCCACCGTCGGCCGGCCTTGGATTCATTCGTTCTTCCTGCAAATGCTCTCGGCCTTTCGTTTTTTGGTGGCCGTATGATCCGTCTGCAGGTACATTTTATCGTGCAGGCGTTACTTGGCTCGTTCCGTTGTGCTGACAAGGCCTGAGAAACGCATCCAGGGCCTGGAGCAGGGCATTGATATGAGCTCATATTCAATGTGTGTTACCCTTCATCGTTCCCGGAGTGTGTAAGAACCGCTGACTATTCTCCGTGATCATAGCCCGGGTTCGCCGACAGCGATGTCGCCCTGCGGCCCGTCTCGACTGGGCATTTCGTGACCATGTACAGCGCTGTAGTAAAAGTAACACCTACCTCTGGTGACCGGATTTTTCCACCCACGTCTTTTATAGCTGACCACATCTCATTTAGTTGGCAATCCATTACGCTGGCGTCGTGTCAAATCCCCATTCACTCACCCGCTCATAAACCCTCAGTTCTTCACTACGCTCTTTGACCAGTTCTCCATGGTCGAAAGCTGTCAAAGGAGGCACGACAGTTTGCTGCCTCGGCGCCTTGGAAGGATTTAATTATCAGTCCTTTCGGGGGCACCATGGGTGCCGCGTTGACCGACGATGAGATTATGCGACCGCGGCTCGCGAGTCTATTACCAGCCCGCCATATGGCAACCGCGACAGGTCATCAGCGAGCACGCATGTCACCTAAAGGAGCGAAAAAACATGGTGTGGTGAGATCCAGACTTGCTGGTGTAAAGTGTATCAAGGGACTGCGTATCGTAGACGCATCGATCTTCGTGAGTGGCTGCATTTTATATTCCTGTCTTCTCGTTTCTGACATGAGTTTGGCCAATGTAGCCTGCCATACCCCCCCCCCCCCCCCCGCGTTGCGCCGACACGGTTGCCCGCAACGTACATTGTTTGCGGAGCGTGCTTCCAGTGCTGATCAAGGAATTCTGGGGTCTGGTCGGCTTGATGCCGTATTTCGGGTTTGAGTTTTCGGGAACCGTGTCGGCTTTGCATCTAGGGGCCATCCGAATCAATGCCAGACGACGCTGGGTAACTGTCTCAAACATACAGACGGGGCTGTTTTACTGACCTTGACTGCATCAACTGCTTGTCAATCCGCCTATCCGGCATCTTCGAATTTTGACACGATCCCATGGCTCTCATTGGAGAGTTACACTGGACACGTAGCGTGGGTATTTGGAGTTCCTCCTCGCTAAAAGAAGCTATCCAGTCCCCTTGGGCAAGTCTGTATGAGGCTGCATGGGAAACGCGCTTTGAATCAATGATACAAGCGACACGGTACATGGTCCAGAGCCATGTGAGACGGATGTAAAACGCGACTTGTGTTCATAGGATCCGCGCCCTCCTCGCGTGCGAACGACCTACTCAGTCCGAGGTACGTACACCGCGCACCCGAGCTAGCCCGCTTCGCCACGTACGCCCGCGCGCCATGTACGAGCATCGTGTGAGATCGGCAACCGAAAACCGAGCGCCCCAGCGCGGCGGGTCCGGAAAACGTGAGACCCGACGTCCACCGCACTCGTCTATCCACTACGTTCACAGCCGCCCATGGGTTATAAGCCCTCGCGACGCGCACAGCGGCGAGCCACCACCGGGATCGTTTGACCGCGACGTGTGCATATGTGCATCAACAGCAGCAGCAGCATTTTGGATATTGGCGGCGTCTCCTCGCGTGAACCTCTAGACTCTCCTCGCCCCTCCGAACAGACGCACGACCGAACGCACGCACCCTCTATACTTCTTGGCTCCCGCCACATCGGTCTCTTTTCTTGACTTTGCACGGTAGATTGTGAAGCAGCGAGCCTGCGCACCATGGGCCGGATTTAGTGTCGAAACGGCATTGTTTTCCTCTCGCTGGTGCTAATGATCTCTTCGGTGCGTGCTCCCCGTGATCTCATAACTTCCCCCGACCTGAGATCCGTCCTAGCATTCACAATCCCCCTCCCATTATTCCCGCGTATAATCGAATGGTACCACAAAGGTGTGTCGCAGCTTGCTATGACGTGATCGCGACGGGTCCGTGGCTAAGCGGACCTCGCAGCGCGAGTCGGGCGACCCGGATGCGTGGAGTTCCTCGTCTACATCGCTCGTCGCCCTCTCGCGCACCCTCGCGGTGGTCTCGAACGATACGAGGTTCTTCTATACGCCTGGTGGTAACCCAAAGAAATGGGGGATGGTAGTGTTGCTTGCGTGCGTGCTATAAGCTGCTTGGGTCGTGGAGCGTAAATTGAAGTAAAGTTTCTGTGCAGGTGGGCTAATGGGCTCCATCTTCATCGTTCGGTTACCTTGCATTGCTAGCTTTGAAGACAAACTAACTTAGAAGGGGACGGTATAGGGCATAGTCGCAATGGGTGGTGACGCTTCATTAACATCGCGATACTCCGTCTATTCTGAAAAAAGTGCAGTGTTCCATACTCGCCACATATTGGCGCATTGAGTGACAAGTATGGCCGCAAACGGCAATCCTCTTAATCACAATGATTGGAAATATACTCTCAGCACTTGGTACGCCATTTTATAATAAATTCCATATCGTTCACAGAAATACTCACTATCTCCACAGCTGGAATACAATCGACTTCCTTCGCGTCACTACTTGACTCTCGCGCGTCATTGGTGGTCTCTCAGAAGGCAAAAAAAAATTCGTACAACGTACTTGCGCATGTGCGCATATACCCCGCATCTTCTCTTCCTCGACTAATCAGATCCTTCGCAGCGCCATCCTTTGTCCGACATCACAACCCCCGCCAACCGCTCGAAGTCGCCATCGCACACGTGACGTGACATCGCCTTCGCCATCTGGTTTCTGCATCCGGGCCCCGCCGATCGGAGCATAAGGGTTTGCCTCCTACAGCCGCTCCCGGACGACGCTTTGCTCCCACTGCGTTGAACGGTACGCGACGCCTCTGCGCTCATCAAGCTCGCTGCTCCTGCTGCTCGAGACGGTCTTCCTCATCGTTGCGCTCCCCGAGACCAGGACACGCGGGCGGCGCCGCGCCGTTGCACCCGCCCCTACCCCCTAATGGCCACGTGCAAACCTGGGAACTGGACGTGCACAAGGCAAAATCCGAAGGAAGAAAGAACGAAGAAGGCGAACGGAAACGCGTCGTCGCACGAGAAAACGTTGACCGGAAAAGGCGGCCTGCGACGGGTGCGAGCGTCGGCGAGCGGCTCAGCGTTGCTCGGTGCACTTCGCCAGCTGCACTTCCTCTTCATCGGCGTGTTCTCCGGTGTCGAGTTCACGCTCACGTTCCTCACCTTCTTGAGATCGTACGGTCTTCTCCTCCCGCCCACGTCTTACTTGTATGCTCATGGCACCAACAGTCTTCGACTGGACCAAACACCCAGAACGGACCGCCCTCATACGGCTCGATCGGCATCCTCTCCGCGCTGCTCCAGGGCGCTACGTCCCGCCGCGCGCTCGACCCGCGCACCAGGGGGCGCAGGCGCAAATGGCACGACGGGGCCGTTGTCCAGACGCGTGCGCCCTCGGCCTTGTGCTCCTCGCGCTCGGTAGTGCCGCTCGCCAAGGGCGCCTGTGGCGGTGGGGCCTGCTAACGCGCTCGGCCGCGGCGTGGCATGGCGTTCGTACAAGCTGAGCGCGACGTGTCGTGAATGCGCTCACGGCGCAGGCGTCGCTGCAAGCAAAAGTGTATGTAGACGAGGGCGTGGATGAGGCGGGGCAAGGTGCGCGCGGAGGCGCTGCGGAGCTTGCGAAGGGGAAGGCGCTGGGCAAGTTTAGGTCTGCGCTGCGGGCAGCTTGGGCGGGCTATTGGGCCGTTGCTTGGTGCGTATGAAACTCCTTGGTGTGTTCGTATATGCGTCTTCAGCTGATGGTATGTGGACTAGCGTGTGACGTCGTATTGGACCGTTGGGCCTGCGCTCACGTATGCAGTGTATGAGCGCTGTTGCGATGGGAGTGTTGGCGTCGAGCATGAAGAAGATTGTGGTTAAAAAAGTAAACAAGAGGAAGGATTGTGTTATCAAACGGTGGAGGACAGACCTAGCGAGCTACGTAATATACACATATTTATGGTGCTGTGAACATTAATTGCATAATTTACTCGAGTTGTCAATTCACAGCTGTGGGTCGGGACTTGTGTGTGGATGCCCTGGCGTTGTTTTCGGGCTTCGGTGTACCTGAAGGTATTGTTTCACTTTCAGGTTGTTTCTCGAGCGATCACACTATCCCGATCTGTCAGATCGGTATTCCGTAAAGTCCTCAGCACCTTGTGTATGATCGCAAATTGACATTTATGCTTCAGTACTTAGCGCTCAAAATAAAAGAAAGCGTTTATAGGGACGCCACATAAATGCACGAGGTCCCGTGGGGCCCTACTTCTCGTGCACTGTGCGCTTCAAGATTGTGAACCTGTGACATTCCCGTTTGGCACGTTCTTACTGGTGGTAGTAATTGATGAACGAAACATCATGATAACAAGACTACTGTGCTGACCTATATAACAGGTCTTCCATTGGCTGACTCGCCAAACGGTTACTACAAACGCTACAACGAGGCGGCTCCCAACCTGCCCGGACTCTCCGCAGTTACTGGACGCACCCTCTGCACACAGTGGGATTCCCTTTCGACACATCGACTCCTTCCACTAGTACCGTCTCTGTGTACCTAGTAACGGTGTCGAACCTGCACTCCCTGTAGCGACGTCACCCTTTATCCGCTCTCACACCAACGCTTCTCGCAAAATGCCTGCTACTCTATATGTATGATATGAGTAGGATGCCTATTATAGACACGACCATGTCCCGAATTGGCAGCGTTCGCGGCACACTGATCCCACAGAATCTGGAGCGTTCAGATGGGGTCACTTATGATGGAGTGATTGAGGTTACCAGTGGTGTATTCCCCAGTCTAGTACATCTCTATATTACCCCCACCACTCAGATGAATATAAAGCATACGAAACTCACAGATCAGACAAAAAGCCGGAAAGTCAGAACGAAACGTACACGGTGACAATCACTCCTTCTACAGAGCAGGTCCGCTTGAACCAGTAGGGCGTGTGTACTGATGGTCAAATGCAACTCTTTTTACAGCCTTATCCGTTGGCGGCCTGACACTCCTGTGCCGGCCGCAGGGGGCTTATACACTCCACGCGCAGGATGGAACGCAGGCAGTCATTCCACGCATTTTCCTCCTCGTGAGCACTGCACTCGTTATTAATGGGCGTTTCTGAGAACGTGGAAACTAGCAATCGAGTGCCATGCGAGGATCCTTGCACCGCAAGACTGGTTCAACCCATGACCAATTGCCTCTAGCTTCACCACAAGCGTCACCTACTGCGCATGTGACTAGAGTGCCGTGGAAAAACTGCACGGGCCCCGTGAGCAAAACTTCTATGAGCGGGTCCACTCGGCGTCCTCGGTGTTCATCACTAGCTATCACAACGTGCGCAGGAGGAGCGTCAGTGGTGCAAGCACGACACCGTTTACGCCCAGGGTCAGGGACATATACATACCCGTGTGGCGACAAGTCACGGGAAATTCATACGATCTCTGCACCGTGCTCTTGGAGATGTACTTCCTTCGAGGGCTCCAGCGTGCGACGTCGCAGCAAGCCCGTTGAAGCTTAACGCGCACACTGTCACGTGATCTGACCTGTGTGTGAGCCCACCCCCCTCGTGCAGCGCTCAACTGCTAGTCTCCCACTGCGGCACCTCGGTCCTCCCACAGCCTCTCGCGCCGAAATTTGTAGCTTACGTCGGCATTACGTTCGTCGCCGTCACCCGTGTCTCCCTCGCGCCTTCGCATTCTGATACACTTGCGCGGCGCCCACTGCAGCTGACCACCCGCCGCGCTTCGCTAGCGATATGAAATGGTGCGGGTCAAGGGGCAGAATACGTCTCTCGCGCCCTTTTGTGCACGCTATTGCAAAATGAAGGCCCTGATTTGTTCCTCGTAAAGACACCAGCGATCCTCGTGATTCCGTATGTCCTACCGCCCCGATTCGTACTCCAAGCCGCCACCCCACAACACAACCTCGGCCCGTGGCCCTGCCATTTGCGCTCCAAAAACGATCAGTGCACATCACGGCTTGGGGAGCTGATAGAGGCCAGCTGCCGTCCGGGGTCCTCGCGTGTGGCGCGCCCCCAGTCAGAGTTCGAGTACACCAGGCAGCCGCGCACGCCTGGGTGGATGGGCGGGATGATGCCATCCTTTGCTATCATGCGACAGGACGCGGGCACTCGCTTGGGACCCACCAGGGGAAGGCCCTGCCTACATCGCGTTGGTTGCATGTCGACATGATGCCATCCAACTTCACCGCACACAGAGAAGAGACACGAAAAATCAAAAGATGTCAGATGCCACCATCGCGCGCGCGGCGGAGGATACCTGATGGACGAGTTTTTTTTTTTTTTGGAATTTAAATTCTTTTCGTTTCTTTGTGACATGTGGATGGCAATTCAGGTAGATCACATAGCATAGGCCAACGGGCACGTGTAATAGAGGGCGATGAGTAAACGGAGGGTGGCGGTGATTAGTGCGGATTACGACATAATAAAATCAATTTAGAAGACGACGGCAAGTTGTACCAGGCAGGAAAAGGGAGAAAAAAAGTTCTGTGAGCCCAAGTCAGCTCGCACACAGCGAAATGCAAAATACAAATGAGCGAACGTGCGAGACTACCGCGCACGTGAGGACACTGCCACGGCGGGTGGGAGCAGGCACCGTGGCGTCGCGGATGGCGTGGGAGCCACCGCGGCGCACTGGACCGACACGACTCAACGCACGCAGGCCAGGCGGCACGCGGCTGGGTATGTAACAGTGGGGGAGGAGGGGGGGGGCTGACAAAGTATGTAAGTGTGTTGAGTCTGTGTGGATGGCGTGGGTATTACGATTGATTGTTTTTCCTGTTCTGTTGGTCTAATTTCCCAGTGCGGCCCGTGCAAGTTCGTCTCGTCGAAACCGCACCCGCAGATACCTGTCTCGCCCGCGGCAGCTCCTCTCCGCGTCCCGACAACCGTCCGTACCAAGTCAAGCAAAAGATAATCACAGATAGTCGGGCTACGTCCCGGCCAGGCAGCCCATAGCAGCGCCCCAGCTTCAGGACACCGCATGCCCAAAGACGAGCAGGGCCCTTGGCGGGCTAGCACATGGTCGACGCGTCTGACGACCACCGTCGATGATCGCTGAGTGGTCGTAACTCGGCCCCCATCACAAGAAATCGGTTGCCGCCCGCGCCCTCCTCGTCGTCCTCGTCGCGATAGCGCGGCTCTATCGGAGGGTACTCCGCCTCCAGCGGTCGCGAGTCGCTCCGCGGGATAGTGCTGCGGGAGAAACTTCGCGGGAGCCACGGTCGGCAGGTAGCTGTATGCGTTTTGATGGCGTTGAAGAAGGCAGGGAAAGGAAGAAACAGCACCCCGCGATCATGCGCCTTGGTCGGCGCGCGCCACCGTGGAGGGGTACTCGGCTGGTCTTTGATCACTTGAGAAGTGCAGGACATGACGCCACCGGCGGCACGCCGTACTTCGCTCGCGACACTGTGACTTGGTGGTGGTGAGAAGAAACATATCTTCGGAGGTTGCTGGGCTTGGTGGCAGACGTCGAGAGAAAGAGGAAGCAGATGGACGTCGTCGTCTTCTTCGGAAGACGTTGGCGAGATGGGAGAGGACGGGGGATTCGGCGTTTGTTCGCTGTGGACGACGGAATGGCGAACCCAACCAAGGTCGACAGGTACCACCTTCTGGTTGCGTCTCTTCCAGCGTGGCATCATGACGTCCGTACCCACTGACTGCGTCCGAGAGTGTACTTCCTCTGGCGGGAATGGGGCGCCAGTGCCAGCCTGACCAGCCCTCCGACCAGGACGAGCAGTCCGATCCACATCAAAAGCCTTGCCCCAGTGAGCCAGGAAGCCAATGAACGCAGCATCGTCCGCGTGCCAGCTGCTACCATAGTAGTGGCTTGAAGAACGTGTGTGAGGGGCCTCTTCTGCCTTAAGCGTTCTTTTTACTTTGCCGTGTACAACGCCGATTCGGCGAGGATACGAACCTCGCCACCAGGGTGCTCACGCTCCGGTGGCTGGGTGTGCTGAGGTCCATGCGCCATATTGGGCTGAAAAGAACATGGGGCCACGTCGAAAACATGACTGTCGGGTAGTTCAAGACCCATGAGTAGTACCCAGGCGATGAGGCTGCGGATCGTCTGAGCCATGAAGGGGTGGTTGCTTTTCGGCAAACATTGAGGTCATTGGATACACCGACAGGAATTGTGCGGGGAGGGATGGACGGGGAAGGTGAGCAGAGAGTCCATGGGGCGTTGGCAGCCAATGTCCGAAGTCGATATAAAACGCCACCATAGGTTGTGGTAGAGAATGAAGTAGGTCGGGTGAGTTGATAGCGTCAGCACGCTGGAGTCTAGGATAGGTGTAGCCGTCGAAAGTATCAGGAACCAGGGATTACTCTTTGGCAATGAACTCGCGCGAACTTGCGTCTGTCCAGAGCATGTAATCGCTAGTGTGATATAGAGTTAAAGGGGCGGCGGAAAAAGTGTATAGAGGGCTCACTAGTCAGGCATCATCATATCTCTGGCAGTGCTGCGAGATTTTCTCCCATTTCTTGGGCAGCGTCTCCGACTTCCAGGTCTGGTGAGAATGATACGAGGAACACGCTCGACCTTGCCGTGTTCGTGACGCATTCCACCTGGAGTCGTCGAATGGTGCGTCGAACGCTCATCTTCGGAGATGTAGGCTGCGAGGTCGATGTTGAGGTAGTAGGAGATAAAGGAGGACAGAAACGATTACGGTGTGCGACGAGGACAGCAGCGAGGAGACAGAGACATGTGTAGACCGTTCGAACGGCGGGACCATAACGAAAAGAGAGAGAGACGAGAAGGAAAAGAAAAGGAATGGGCAGTTGAGTAGAGAAGCCGTTTAAGAAAGCGAATCGACCAGGCACTCGAGACAGAGGGGGGCTCCCCGCGTGCCATGTTTACCCATCCCGTCGCACAGCCCAGAGTGCCTTTTCCGCGCGGGTCCCATCAGCGCGGCCGACATGGGGCTATCGCAATCTTGCGTACGCAGTTCCAATCCAGAGTCCACCTGCTGCGCACTCTCACTCGGCCCTTTCGCAGAATAATAAAAACAAACATAACGCCCCTTCCGAAGCTGTAACCAGTGCAATGCCAGCAGTCCTGTCTGTGTATGGTCTTCCACCGCCCCCGACTACAAATCCACCGCGCTCTCGGCCGCCGAGCTCATGAAAACCTGTTTATTGATCAAAAAAAAACTGCACTTGATTCTTGCGCTACAGCAACAGCCAAGACTTCTGTTCTCGACTAGGTTCCGGTCGGTCGCAGGGGCTGCCCAAACACATCCTTCACATGCAACCGCAATTTCTGCACAGAGTCCAGCACGACAGCGTCCTGGAATACCTGCCCGATGTTCTCCAGCGCATCAACGCAGTTTCTCCCATGACTGACGAGGCCAGTCCTGTCCGCGCCGCCAGCCTCGATCCTCGTTGCGCCCGCAGCAAGAACGTCTGCAGCGGGGGCTGTGTTTTCGGCCAGCGTGCGCTTGTCCCGAGGTACTCCAGGCAGTCGCACACAGTCCACTCTCGGAGCGGCTTCCGGCGGTGCGCTGGGGCGTGTCGTGACTGCGCCGGCGGACCTGCCTCGCCCATCTCATGAAGCACTCGGCAGTAAGCTGCTTCAAGACTATAGAGAAGTGGTCGATGATTTGTATATGCAGCCCGTCCAGTGCGTGGCTCGGTACCCAGTTCTCCACGACGGTACGAGACTCGTCGTCGTCGACGTCCATACTGTCATCGTCGTCCAGCCCTATGAGCGTCGGTCTGTGCAAGGTGTTTCGAGCCCTGCGACCATCTCTGCGTCGGGCGATATCCGGCGCGTGGTCCGAGTTGGACGGGAACGGTGTCAGGTCGATATGGTCACCGAATAGTTGTGTTTTGCAAGGTCGCGACTCGACCATGCTCGCTTTCCTGGGCTCACAGTAGGGATGACTAGCGCGCGTGCAGTCAGCGGAGGCTGGGCACCGAGGACTATCAGCTTACCAGGCTCGTCGTTCTGGTGAAGTATGCAAAAATCTTGTCATTGGACAGCAACACAACATCGCTCCCCATCTTTGGACTTGAAATACTGACACAGTCCCAGATAGATAGATCCGCGGCCCGACATTGCTCATGTTTTGCTGGCTTGGTGCCTAGGGTCTCGGAGCGTGCTTGGACTCTGATAGAGGTCTTCTCCTTGACCTTCTCAAAGTAGCATAGTAGAGGCTGTACGCGCAAACCACGAGATTCCTCGTCGCTATGTCTTCAACCTAGAAAATGCACGTCTTCAGGTGAACAATATACAATCTCAACCTCAGCTAAACGTACCCATCCAATTCTGAAAGGGTGACACTGGGAACAATAATCTTCATCGGCCATGGTAGAATTCCTCGGTCAATGTCTTCACTAAACGTTTGTATAACTTTCAGGTTGTCTATCAAGACATTCGTATCTAGTACGAGAAAGAGTTGAGGACCTGCATACGCAGGTTCCTCCAAACAAAGCGCATCAGCCCGACTCAAACACCGCAGGCGCCGCGCCACATACCTGCATCTCCACATCGTTTGCATAGCCCGTGATCCTCGCGAGAGTGTCGTCTCCGCGCGCATCTAGGCGATCATCACACCGAGCGCGAACGAGACATCGACGCAGCCAGCGCGCATCATCGTTAGTGAATGGGCCAGGGGCATTGGTCAAAACATACTAACAGAGAGTCTGATCGTGATGCAGAGCCGCAGATGGCTGCCAGGACGATGCTGGCGTCGCGGCAGCCGGACAGCAGGCAGCTGCTGTGGGGAAGGGTAAGTGGCGGACATCTCAAGCGAAAACGCACCCTCGCGACTAATGGGCGCGTATGTTCCAAGTTTCTTCCGGAGAGTTCAGCTTCGGATTGTGCGACGAATGGGACGGGGAGAGAAGCGGGGTGGTGGTGGGAGGTGTGAGAGATTGTGGCTCGACGAAACACTACGCCTGTCTGCGAGGGGCGCGTGCTCAAAACGGCGATCTCATCGAAGGCTCGCGCATGTGACACGCTGACAGTCCATAGTCAAGCAAAGTAGTATGCATTCTCAGAATATGCGTAGAATAGTACAATGCGCGATGATGGGTAACGAAGAGGACAATAATGTATGATATAAAGACCGATCCGGAACCAGATGGAGATGCGTCTAAGAAGTCCCTACATGTCCAAATATTATGAAGACAACGCAATCTTCTTTGCTGGGGGTGTGACATCGCCGCTTTGTCTCTTTGTGTCTTCCTCCTCGTCTTCAGCTTTTCCGTTTCGATCCGAGCACCTTCGCAGGGGACCCGGGGGCGATTTCGACAGTCGCAATCTTTTATGTCTTCGTGTGCCCCAAGCGCGCGAGGTGGTGTCCCCGTGAGACCTCTGGGGTCCTTGATCGGCTGCGGCTGCTAGATATCTCTGTACGAAGGCGGACGGCAAGGTTTGGTCTTCGAGGTCATCGCCTCGGCGTGGCAGGTAGCGTGATAGATCTGAACATCACACACGGTGTAAGTAATAATTCGGACGGGCAGACCGGCCAACATACCCTGTCATCTCTCTTAACAGCGTTTCGCCACAACCCATTCCTCGTCATCCTCCATGAACTCAGACTTCAAGGTCTCTTTACAGATCGGACACGATATCGGCTTAGCCTCATCTCCTGGCGGTACAACGACATACATCGCACGGAGTTCAGCGTCACGCTGAGCCGCCTCCTGCGCAGCGTGAGCCTTGGGACGTGATCCATCAGTACGGCCCTTGCTGCTCGAACCTGCAGCACCATCATGCAACCAATCCTTTGGTAGAGTGTCAGTGCCAATGACATTCAGTCGTAGAACAGAACTCACATCTATATTCGCGAACCAGTTCCGGCTGTAACCACGGGCAGCTGCTTGGCTTGCCTTACGGTTCTGGTGGAAATGCATATCAAGATGGTCCTCGAGCTTCTTCTTACCCATCGCACCACCAGCGAAGCGGATACCACACTGTTTACACTGATTCGGTAAGTTATCGAACAGCAGCTTCGTTATAGGTGATCGTTGCCTGCGTATATAGTTAGAATAGTACTTATCAAAACACGAATGAAGGACTTACTTGACTATGTCCGTGCTCGTCAGCTTGATGCCGACTGACAAGATCAGATCCCTATAGCTCTGAACAGTATCCTTCGCATCGACGGTTGGGGTTCCCTCTTTCACCTCAGCGGTCACACTAGTGCCCGAAGGCGTACTCGACGACAATAACCCCGACTTAACGAGGGAACTGAACAGCGAAGATATATTGAGTGGCACACTGGGCGCTGAAGACAGACCAGCCATGGCAGAAGATGTTGAAGGAATTGGCTGGGGGGCCGGCTCAACCTTGACAGAGGGGTAGGCTGGAGCAGTATACACAGGCTGGGGTTGGGGCGGCGGATATGCCACGTGTGGCGCAGAGGGAGGCGTCGGGGCTGGTGCATGATACTGGATTGGGGGCGGAGTGGGTGCTACAGGAGGGACGGAAGGGCGTAGGGGCCAATGTCCGAAGTTGTGTCAGAATCTGACCAAGTTCTGCCTGAGATACTCCTGCTTGCACAAGCTTCTTGAGCTGTGAGAAGTCGAGTTAGATCTTGCAAATACATGACGGAAGGTGAACATACCTGGTAAAGAATATGAACGTGACTTTGGCTCTGCTTGTCATATGGGTTGGACTGAAGTGCGCGTTGCTTCGAGCTGAGGACGAACTCGAGTTCACTGAGAACTTGCGCAGTCGATATTGAAGGCTGAGCGTTGCGGTTTGCGGCCTGTGCGATTTGGGTGCTTAGACACCGACGTTGGTAGCGAGGAGTGAAATGTACGCACCTGTGTCGATTCTCCACCCCATATCTGACGTTTCGATTGCAACCTGAGGGATGGGACCAAACAACTCGCGCCCGTTAGGTGCACCTGTGCGCCACGTCAGTAGCATCTCCTCCATCTTGCTGCGTGTGTTCTGGTCCACCTGTTCATAGGTGTCCGAGGAAAAGCCTGACCACAATCGGGGTGAAATGACGGGCATACGGTTCGAATACATTCTTGCTAATCGCATCGAGAAGATAGAATAGACGCGGGCAGCTTCATCCACGGCGGTACCTATTGGCGCCAAGCACCAAAAGAGGGAAGTTAGTCAGCAGTCCATGGATCGGAGACGAGGTGGTATAAGGAAAAGACGAGGATGTGGACGAAGACGAAGGCAGGCCTTGTGGCGAGCAAGGGCGATAGCATCTGAGACGGCCACGGGGGCCGTCGGCCATCCAGAGGTGCGACGAGGGAGTTGACCGTTCCACAACAGTTGCCCGGGGAACCCGCTATGACCCCGCATGTCTTAAACTATGTCGCACACTATCCTAAGTACATTGAAGCTCGTACTACAGCAGATATTCGCGCGTATAACCGCTTCAAATGACAGCCAGGGCACGATTGTGAAGACGGCACAGGCAATGAGTGAGGGGGGGGGGACAGAAACGATGACTCACCCTACGAATATGTGTTCGTAAGTGTTTCGAGACAGCTGATCACGATCTCAGCATACCGAGAGTATTCTTGAGGTTGCAGTCATCGACAAACGTCTGTATAATAGGCCTAGAGTTGATAGTGAGGTCAGCCAGGCGTGCTATGTAGTCCCGACGAAAAAATGTTCAGGATCCGCATAGTAAAACGTGTTGCGGGGGAGGCGGTGGCTGGTAGTAGTTGGGAGGAGGGAAAGGGTGCTGGGGATATGCCTGAGCTGGATAGGATACTTGGCCATAGGTCTGACTTTGCTTGTGTACGTCGCCATCGTCCTACTACTCAGAGATGGTCGTTGTGTGGATCTCAACCGAAACCTCAGTCTTCAGTCAAAATCGCGGTGGTCCGTGTCCTGGTGAGGGAAGCGTGCTGGTCTTTACGACGCCTGTCTATAGAAGCTACTTACAGCTACTCGCAAGCAGACGGGGGCCGGGGGGAAAGCAAACTGCACGAAGTCGTCGATTAGGTCAAGAGTGAAAAACGACGCTGGTCCCCTTGAGGCCGACAATACCCTGCTACTTCAAACTAGGTCCGTGCTCATACCCGATCGGGACCAAGCGGTGCCGTGGCCCGAGGTGCCAGACTCGGTTACCTAACTCCTTCCGTATTCGGGAAGTCCCCAGAAACGCCCGCCGCAAGGTGCCAAATCGTCCCACCCAACGCCGCCCGTCGCGCTCCTCAAGACCACTTTCTAGCCGTAAGTACCCGAACTATGTCCCAGCTCGGTTTCAGGAGAGGCTGTGATGCTACAGGGAGAGTTTGGGCGGGTTTGAGGAGTGGAAGATGTTGGAATGGGCTGGATTGGGGGGACTTGGATTGGATGCGGTTGTGCAGCAAGGTACTCACTCAGCTCTCTTTCAAGATGCGGGACATTCTCAAGACGAAGAACTTCGGAAATCCCCGCGGAGCGTTGAATGTCACCGTCAAGTCCCGCCTCATTACCGTCAAGGGCCCCCCCGCGGCACCCTCACCAAGAACCTCAGAGGCACGCCGATGTGACATCCGGCTTGTGAAGGGGCAAGACCGACCGTGTCACTCTGCCGTAATGGTGCCAGAGGGCAGAGAATGGGGCAGTGAAATCACCAGTCGCGCTGGTCCTTACCGTACCCTGAGGGAGTTTGATCAACAACCTCGTCCATTGGTGTCACCCAAAGGTACGTCATCTCGAACTGAGTACTCCCCGCATTAACTTTCCTGACTCGTAAGCTTCGGCCTACTACAGGGGTTTCCAGTACAAGACTAGATGCGTGCTTAGTATACGCCCATTTCCCTTTTCCCGATCTGGAAGCACTGCAATTTCCAGGAGAGCGGCCGTAAGCTCGAGATCCGGAACTTCTTGGGCGAGAAGGTGCGTGGCTCTCATTACACAAGCCTATAGAGGGGTCATTAATAGATTTATCCAGCTCGTCCCGCGACACGTCGACATGCTTGACGGTGTTGTTGTTAGCGAGTCGAAGACCCAGAAGGATGAGCTCATCCTTGAGCGGTAAACGACGTCCAGAACGTTTCACACAGTCTGGTTCGTCCAAACGCGACTTTCTAGGTTATCATGAGCTAGTGTTGATTCCCCCCAAGGCGGCATCGATCCAGGGCCAGTGCGGGTACGGAACAAGGATATCCGTAATTCTTGGACGGTATCTACCGTGTCCTGAGAAGGCGATAATTCTGTTGTCACAGAGTAACTTAATTGATACTCTATCCCCTTTTTCTCTATACCATGCTAGCGGTGGTTCCTCCTTGTATTCTCATCACACCCAAAAGTCTGCATGTCGTGCATGTCCACTCCGCTATGCTTTTCCGCTATATGACTACGACTATGCGTGCACTACAATTTCTGGAACGAATATGGCTGACCGAAGATTAATCAGCGACTAAGTATTCCATTATTCTACTGAAGCACGTTAACGCGAGCTATCGGCGCGAAGAAACCCGGAATCACGGAATGAATGGTATCTTGGTGCCAACTCTCTTGCTTACTATATCCCAACGTAATCGTTGCCGAAGAAAGAAAATAACCAGCCACTTTCCTCCTCGGCTGAGACAAAGTCAGCAGGCTGTATGCCAGTGGGCATTATTATTACTCACACCCTGAGGTACGGGAATTGAAGAATCGCCACAGAACCAACGTAAACAAAGCTCACCAAAGGCGATATGTGGGTTCTGTAGGACAAGCTGGGTGCCAAGGGCCCAATAAAAGGAAACCGGCATATGATGGGTGACGGAACCACCTGGCGAATACATGGTTGTTCAGCGGTACACCAGTAACTGTGAGCTAATTACTTACGCATACACCCCATCCGTCACCAAAACATGCTTAGAGCTCAGTTTTTGATGCCGGGCCCAATTTGGTGCGAGAAGCTTGTCGAGGGCATGTATCATGGCAGACGAGCGCAGGACTTGACCCGAGCACAACAAGAACCTGCTCCTGAACGCCATTTAAATTTTTAACACCAACGTCCGATATGGCGCACAGCAAGGACGTACCAACTTGAAGTCCTGAACAGTAGGGGAAGGTCTTGGGCCTCAGGCTTAAACCACGCCGTAAGGAGAGATACTCTGTCAACGCCATCGGTATAAGGTGCAACATGGTACTGTGCACCATTCTCCAGCATAGGAACGACTAACACAAAATAAGAACATCATGAACTATGACAAGTCAATTGCACCGCAAGAGAGTACTCACAACTCTACACTACACTTCATCCCCTGTTCCATCCCGCGGTTACTGCGTGAAGTATCTGCCCAATGGAAAGCAGACCAAGAGGCAACAGGTTTAGAAGCCGAAGCTGGGGCCAGGGCCCACCAGTAGCCGGTAGCCCCAGAAATGACTATCGAGAGCCCACCAAGAGTGAATATTGAACCCAAGTAGGAATGAAAAATGACACCGAGGCGGACAGTGGTGTATTTGGGATGTAAGAGTCAGATTTGGTCGCAGTAGGAATTGGTTTTGTCTCCAGAGAATCTGCATTTCTGTGATACGCCGCACGCCTCGATCAACGTCTTCCGGGCCCTCGAAGGTAGTGACATTTACGTCTGCTCTTGTCTCCATGATAGTACGGTTTAGAGGGTGCATTGCGAACAATAACTCGCGGTCGGAACCAAGAGTCTGAGGTCGTTTGGCGCCGCGCAGATACATGCAGTCGCGCGCCTGCACATCGTGCCTTTGACTTCGACTACTGGCCTCGTACCTCGCGGTGCGGTACGCTCCGACTGGCTAGTGTTGCGTGGGCCAACATATATGGAAACAGCAATGGCGGATACCTTCGAACATCATCCCGCACTTTACGTCGCCAATACGCGAGCAGGCTGAGCATGAATCGTCGAAATTTCGAAACATGGCTTTGGTAGCCCACAATAGGTGCGCGCCCGTTACTTGCAGCTGCGAGTTCAATTACTGCTGGAGTAGGCCTTATACAGACTCTCGGAAAAACGACTTTGACCTGAGTCTATTCTGCTGAAGTCCCTCCTCCTACCTGGACGAAGCTGGGTCCGTGGACACCGGTAGGACACGACCACGGATTTTTCTTCCGGCTGAGCGCGAGCGAGGTGCATTAATATTCAATCTGCCAGTATCCCAGTCAAATGGAAGGACTGGACGTTTCAATCTCAGTTATACACCTGGACATGCCGACTTCGGTATGGATGGTTCGAGAGTGCAAGCCCGTGTCATTGACGGCGCCGTTGTGCTCATCGAACTCGTTTGAAGGCGTTGAGGCACAGACGAAGGGCGTGTGGCGTCAACCGTAGATAGGTGAGCAATGCTTATAGGTGAGAAAAGCTACCTTGGCACTCTGACGCATACACAACGCTCAATGCTCTGGTTATAGATACGGCGTACGTTCGAGGATTATGTTTTTGAACAAACTCGATCGTCGGGCACAGCGCATCCTTCCGATCCTCCATGCTCTCGCTGCTTGCCCACCGACTACATCCAAAACCAATGGCGCTCACTCTACCTATCGCGTCCTTTGATCCGGCAGACTATCAACGCTCGCAGAAACCTGGGGTTTCAAGGTTTGGTCGACCTGGTACGCTGGGAGGTCTGAAATTGGGACAACAGCGGAAAGCCATCCCAGCACCCTCTGCCCGTCGACGCTCGGCCGAAGAGCTTGAGGTGTCGGACATATTTCCTCCGCGGCCATTCCCATTGTCCCCCATCTAATCGAAGCTAGGACAAGTCTACTGGATAATCTGTCTATGTTCTCGGAAAGTCTCATGGAGACCTTGCTGAAACCTTCCCGCTACCCCCGTCTGCATATCTTACTGTGCCCAAAGAGCAAATTTTGCCTGAGCTGCGCGCAGCTACCCTACGCAACGACATTCTCCCCGTACTGTGTGGCTCAGCTTTCAAACATGTTGGTACGGACCTCGTCATGGACTATACGTCGGGAGCTACTTTTCCGAGTCCCGAGGCGGGACGCTGTGGAAGTGGTACCCAAAGCCAATGCTATCCCTTGCGCATGTTGGCTTGGAAAGTGGTTTTTGGGATAAACGTAAAGGTTGGGATGACCTTTGTACGCGTATACTCCGGTGACGTGTGCGGTGCAATCTTCGTCTGAGCTGTGACGTCTCACGGTTTTACTAGGTACGATGAAGCAGCAGAGTAGAATTTACAACGCCACTCGTGGCCATCGCGAGGTGGTGTCAAAGGCTCATATTACTCTCGGGACGCGTCGCGTCACGAAGAGGTTGACACTCTTCCATACGGCTCTGTGGGCCGTCAATCATCGGCTGCAAGTATACGAGGACTGGCGATACACTTCGTTGCATCAATGAACGATGCAGAAGACGGTTCCTTGCCGAACATAGTACCACCACCCGCTGTGATGTCTACCTCTGTCATTCCAACAATCGCATGCGGACCCTGCAGCCCGTGCAGGATGCCCTGACCTCGCTGTCACGAACAGACCCATCAGTTCGCGTGGAGTCACAGGAAGGCCAGCTACTTGTACACGGCCTAGGCGCACTCCACTTGGAGATCGTTGAAAGCCGATTACGCGACGAGTGGAATGTGCAATTTGAATTCGGTAGGAGAAGAGTCGGATACCGGGCGAAGGGTGTGGCACGGAAGCTATCGCCGGAGGAAGACATCCCCGGCCCGTGGCATACGCAGATCGCAGGCAAGCCCGTCGAGGTCTCTGTCTTCTACGACATCCGTCCTCTTGAAGAGGACGAATCGGTGCGATCCTCTGTGGGACGGCAATGTGGTCTTGGATAAGGCCGGGGGAAGCCCCTCCCGCCGCCCGACTCGTTCGCCAACCAGCTCGATCCCATGGCAAACGTCGCCCAGGGCATCGCAAATTCGTTGTCGAGCTCCCCATTCACTGCTCTCGGGTGAACCGCTCTCCCGCTTGCACATCACAGTCAAGGGCTACCGCTACCCCTCCAAGCACCTTCATCTGTCCTTGCAGGTGGCAGCGCTGTCATCCTGCGCCAACACCTCAAGCTCTTCGGCATGGGCCCACTCATGGGAGCCTTATATCCGTCTGAAAATTACTTGTAACGAAGAGACTTTGGGCAAGGTTGTTAAGGATCTCACCGAGCACGGTGGAGAACTCTTGGATCTGGCAACAAGCTCGACCGATACGTGTCGGACGGTGACCAGGAAGTAGGTCCGTATCCCGAGGATGGAGTGTACATCCCGCCCGCGGAGCTCTCCCCCTCCGCAAGTGCCCTCAAAGCGGTGGAACCGCGTCCATGGCGGCGGGCGGTGCATGCCTTTGCGCCGCTCAGTCAGATGTTGGATTATTCCAGCAGGCTGCGGGCTCTGTCGGGCGGACATGGCGTGTTTGAGCATGGAGAACGCGGGGGTTCCGGCAGGTGTCAGAGGCCAGGAAGCTGGAGATTTTGAGAGAGTTGGGACGAGCGTAGTCTTGCTCGTTGTTTTATCATGAAAATTTACGCTTACACTTCACCCTTTATACATCTTACCACCCCTCTGTAACGCCCTCCTTCTCATTTTACACGTGTCCTGCCAGATAGTATCCAGAATTTCTGTCCATCGGTTGCTGAACACGTTGAGCACGCTCTGTATGCGCTTTGAGCTTCACACTATCCTATCGCATATCCCTACGAGTAAGTGCACGGAACATATACCCAGTGTCGGTCCAATAAGGGCGCACAGCACGACTACAACGCCCTCGCCTCATCCGCATCCCCCAAAAACACCGCGCCCTCAATCTCATCATCATCCTCCGCCGCACCCGTCGCATACTCGCCCACCTTGTGCAAAATCTGCGTAAACGCCATCATCCCGTCCTCCCCCTCCTCTATCCCCCTCCTCATCGAACATCGGCACAGGCGGCCGCCGAGGCGCAGGCGTCGCCCGGCCGTCGTCGTCGTCCTCGGGGAGGAACAGCCGGCGTCCTGGCGCGTTCGCGCGGCGGCGCGATGCTCGGGGCGCGCGGCGCGACGAGGCCGGTTGGGCGCGAGCGACATGGCGCGCGGGGGCTTGCGGAGGGGCGCGGTAGGCTCGACGATGACACAGAGCGCGCGGCCGCGGATGGAGAAGCCTTGGTAGGGGAGTTTTGAGGATTTGGTTTGGGTTTTTCTTCGTCCGAGTCGGAGGCGTTGAGCAGGGCTCGGTTGTGGGGGGCTGTGGGTCGTCGTCGGTTTCGATGGGGTCGTCTTCGGTGTTGGGAGTCGTCGGGTAGGAGGGTGGGTTCTGCCTCTTCCGTTTTGACTTCAACGGAGGCGTGTGGGCCTCTTGTGAATCCATTTGTGAATAGCCCAGAGTCGGGAAGGACATCTGTTGGACTGTGGTTCCGTCACATCTCCTGCTTCTGTCTGTCATCTCAATGTCTGTACATCGCTGTGGCCGTCTTCAACGTCATCTTCGCGATAGCAACCTGCAACGAACCGCCCGTTTTTGTCGGCTCGCCTAGACCGTCTTGGAGAAAGGTCAACCGAGAAATGTAGCCCCCATAGTCTCGTCTTCTTCATCCGTGCTAAGCTCTATAGCTTCTTCCTCTTCGCTGTCCAGCTCGCGTATGAATTCTGTTTTGCCTTTGCCTTTAATACTTGCAACCCTTTGCGCGTGCTTATTAGCAGTAGTGGCTTGCTGGCTTTCTTTCTAGACTTAGAGCGCTTCTGATTAGAATCGGGCCGACGCAGACTCAGCTTCCACCTTGGGAGTCCACGGTGGATTTCGTCTGTCGCGGTGGCGCAGCTGTGAAACGGCGAGTCTATGAGCAAGGGTCAGTCAGTATGCGTAAGACGTGTCAAAAGCCAAGATCTTTGGACCTTGATCAATACAGAATGTGGTTCTGTATTCCGCAGGAAATATCCAAAACTGGTAGGTTTCTCTCCACGTTCAAGTTTCAGTCAGCTGTTTGAGATGCGAACTAATGTTGAAGTGTACTGACCTCCACGGTGCACGTCGACTGTGCCTTTCTTCGAGCTAGAGGGGCCGCCAGGACCTAGCTGTGCACTTTCCTCTGCGATGAGTTTTGGGTATGGATTCTGGCGAAACAGATATCAGCACCGTCGTGATGTTTAGGTATAGATACTAGATGCTTACAGGGGCCTTAGGTCGGTGAGTACATGCTGGAGGACGCGTTTCGGACATCCATTCAACAGATGCTGCTCATCCAAATATAGCTGATTGCAATTTATATGGTCACGCATTGAAGGCAATGTGAAGAAATGACGCCTCACATACAAAGGGAGAACAGCGGTCTCTCCGAGATGCGAAGGTAGTATGCATTACGGGTGTTTGAAGCGCATTTCGGTTCATTTACGCGTCTAAGCTTACCGTTAAAGCATCCAGAACAAATAGAACGACACGTATGCGCGTACCGTATAGGTGAGCAACCGTCACTAATCGTGGATGGCTACAACGAAGTGTCATTAAGCAACAGCGACCGGGTGAGTCGGTATTTGTTGTGACTTATTTCCTACCCGTCCGTGCGCGTATAAATTTCCGTCGCGTCCTGCCACTTTGTTCGCCACGACAGCCTGAAAACCGCGAGGCTCGCCCACCCTACAGGATGCTTCACACGCGTCCAAACTCGCGAGCGGGTTAAGGTCTGAGATTCTAATCCCTGCTCTTGATCGGCTCTAGCTGGGCTCAGTCTCAATGACTGCGCGACGTACCAGAAAACGCGGTGCCGTCCGTTTGGTCTTGAAAAGCGTCGCCAGGGATCGGGGAGACGTACTGCTCGCGGACGCCCTCTCCTTCAGTCCCACTTCGCGCGTCTCCTATGGAGAACTCGATTCAGACTACTCTTTTGGCTGTCGTCAAATTCCAATTTTTTGCTTGCCCTTTTGGTGCTTCGTCGCGCCACCGAATATCCGTTGTATACCCTCGCGTTCTGCTGTCAAACGTCGAATTTGTTTCTATGCAAAGTGCTATCCACGACTCCTGTATACACGAATTCGGATCTCGGTCAGAGGTTCAACAGATTGTCCCTCCAGAAGATACTGTTTTGACTTGCTACCATAGCGTGGGCGCTACTGCGTGGAGGACAGCCCCCGGGGCCAGACCTTCCCCCGCCACCACAACACTTTCCCCAGACACGTTGTGACGATGATACGGCGAAATTCCGGGGTCGCGGCAATTAACCCATTTCAGGGACAGGATCCGCTGGATTTTGTTTATACGGCCGCGAAGTGGGGCTCGGCTTACTGGTACATCCCAAAATTTGAGCTTTCCGAGTTGCCGACGCGTGGCGTCGAGTACCATGCTGCACTGGTCGAGTGTCGGTCCTTGGTACATTCACTTCAGAGGATATCACGCAAGGTCAGTCACGTCTTTGAAGCCTCGAGAACTACTATCAATTATGTTAGAGCTTCTGAGCTTCGCAATAATGATTCCTCTACCCTACGACACCAAAGTGCGCTGGGGCAAGGCTGGGGAGGGACGGCACAGGTACCGACCATGGCCCAGTTTAATGGCGAGGCTCGGCCAGGCTCCTATCGGTGGATCTGATAGTAATTCAAGATCTTAACCGTCCCCGCTGACGAGGCCCGTTCTAGAACGACGTGCTTGATGCAGCAAGATCATGAGGGGTCCCTCCTCTCGCGTCCGGTTTCGGTCAGGCTCAGACTGACACTCTTCAAATAGGGTGTCCCCCAGTCCACGGGTCCTTAGCACACCCCTCCTCCCTGCCCAGAACGCCATGTCGAACAACCCATCTCTTTGTTCTCCAGGGCCAGGCCGAAAAGGTATGCTTTTGAAGACAGAGGCGCCACAATGCCCAGAAAGTGCGTTGCGTATCAAGGAACTGACAGGTTGACATCAATAGACGGGTTCCTAGTTGGCGACTGTTGCAGTCCTCTCGACGAACGTTCAATCTGTCTCGTTGGAGGTCACAGAAGACCGGTGAGTAACTGTTGCCGACATGGAAATGCAGTCCATAAGCTCATGTATTGCCTTCTAGGCATCTGCGGCTCCATGATGTATAGTTCGATCCGTATATATACCCATACCAGCGGCGGGAGGCGTTTGGGTCTCTTACAAATTTCACCAACTTGGATTAGGTTCACTACCTCGGTCCAATGGGACGCATCGGCCGATTTCACCATTCGTCAACGAGTCCCATGGGTACAATCACGGACTACTTTACAGAATCCCAATCATGCGGCGCTGACTTATGTGATTTGGTTCCAGGTACCTTGGCCATGAGTCCCCTGTGTGTTGGCCGTCAATATCATAAAAGGTATGTAGTACCTTGCTCGTCTAATGTCAATCTTCGGTTTCTTTACGGTCAGGTTTCCACTAGTTGGCAAGAAGAGTGAAGCATGCTAAAAGGGCGGCGAACCGGTGTCGGGCACAATGGATCCAGGCGCGGACGATGCAGTGTTTGCGGACTGCAAACGGGGCCTTTGTACGAAGTATGTGCGCTAACTGGTGTTTTTCGTGACCGTACATTGACGCTAACGCAGCTGTGCCCAGATATTGTCTTCGGCCGCTACTACTACTCCCGCCCGTATGACGGTACCCTGTGCCGATACTACCGTATCCCTGAGACCTTGTGCTACAAGCTCCCCGAAAACTGCTCGTTTGAGGACGGTGCCATGGTTTGTGTAGCTTACTTTGTCTTTGTTGTGGGCCCCTTATTGACCTGGGTAATATTTGACGCAGAATGAGCCGCTCTCTGTTTGGTATCCAATCGGAGTTGCAAACGGGAAGTCGTACAGCTGCGCGCCAACCAAAAGGCCAGTCGTGTGTATTCGGTGCCAGGGACCCGTCCGGGTCTTCATGGTGCCATGGCGCGTAGCCAAGGCCCATCAGGTGCGAAAACACAGCGTTGTCGGAATCGCAGTTGATATCGTTCCTTCGCGTCTCGAAATTCGCAGAAACGAGCCTACGGCCGCGACGGGACGATCTATCCTGCCCCACCAAAGCCCATCGAGGGCGAGACTAAGTTGAAGTACTCTGAGCCGCAAAAAACGCGAGAGGCTGATGCAAGGAGCAGCTCGGCATCGAGGAGCGGGGGTGACCTGAGCGGATCGACCTGGTGGTCCCACGCTAGTGGTGCCGAGGTGTGTCGGGGGGGATACAGGACCGGGTTAATTGTCCTCATCGCTCGGGCAAAGTTGGTGAACCAAATTTTGTCCGAGAGTGCGTTTGTCCCCGCGCCGACTCGTTATAAAGCTGACTATCGACGCGGGTCTTATTACAGTTTTGGTATGGCGCCGCACCGAGATTGTGGTCCCGATTACCACCTGCCTCGTCAAGGAGATCAACTTCAAGGGATCGTTCCGATTGGCGTGAGTACCGTCTTCGAGCCCGGCAGACGGCCGACTTAGCTTCGTTCCATTACAGCCGGTGACTATGAGCTCGGTATCGCGCCGTGGGTCAAGGCAAGAATCGACCTTCAAGCATTCCCCTCATCACCCACCGCTTTCCCGCTTCCTCCTTCGACCAGCCGCGAGGCGTTCAACACAACAGGCTGGGCAAGAGCCCAGACGGCAAGGCGGTCATCAAGGCGATTATCTCGGGGCCTGATGTTTCACCTGATGAGCACTAGAAGGTGTCTGTCGGGACTCGGGGAACGCGTTTGGCGTGCAAGGACTCACTATGGACTCTCGCGTACCGGAAACAAAAGGGACAAAACATGTACGATTAATCTCAGCGAGTATGCAAGTGCATTGCCAGAAAACATGTGCAACTGGGTGTGTGTGCAGACTCCGAGGGCGCGAATACTAGCTAATAGACGCGAATTCCCACGTAATGAATTGGGCGTCGGAGGAGTACCCGGGTCCACGGGTCGGTCTCGAGATGAAATGAGGTGGTAAGATTCCAGTCTGGGGGACGTAAAAAGTTGTTCTGTGTGTGTTTGCTGGATGGCTGGTCGAGATGAGCCTCATGAGCACGCAAGCGAGTCACTAATCTACTCATCGATCACTTCCTCCGGCGCCAAACGCACGTGTGCCAAAAATGAGATATAAATTGAAGTTCGTACCAGTTCCCCACACCCCATCCTTTCCTCTTTTCCCTTTACCATCTCTCCTCCTCTTTCACGTTTCCTCAAAATGGTTCACTCCAGCGTCCTCGGCTTCCCTCGTATCGGTGAGTTAGCGACGCTCCCTGGTGCCAATTTACACGCGCTCACCACGCTTTGTTTCAAGGTGCTAACCGTGAGGTGAAGAAGGCCGTTGAGGCCTACTGGGCTGGCAAGCTCTCTGCCGACGAGCTCACCAAGGCTGCGGCTGACGTCAAGAAGACGAGCTGGACCTCGCTCAAAGAGCGTGGCGTCGATCTGATTCCCAGGTACGTCGGCTCAAATGCACAGCTGTATGCGTAGCGCTCATTATAGCAATAAGCGGTGACTTCTCTCTCTACGACCACGTTCTCGACCACTCCGCGGCCTTCAACGTCATCCCCAAGCGTTACCTCGGCCACAACCTGTCTCCCCTCGACTGTTCTACGTCTCCATGGCCAGTGGACGTCATGCTGAACGGCGTCGATGTCCCCCGGCCTCCTGAGATTGAGAGAAGTGGTATGTCATTTCCTCATTGAAATGCGAAATAGACTTTGATCTCTCTATCTCTCGCAGCATATGTAAGGAGTTCGGAACCGAACTACCACTTTCGGTCGTTCTCCCGGGAGTTTCTCTTGATGAGACCGAATTTCAAGCTGCTTTCAACAATGGCAGTTGGGTGAGTCAAGGAGGCTCAGGCCGCCGGCGGGTCGCTACTCGCCCCGTCGTTCTCGGCCCCGTCTCTTTCCTCGTTCTCGGAAAGGCCGCAAAGGATGCCAAGGCTGACTTCCAGCCCATCTCGCTCCTCCCCAAGCTTCTCCCCATCTACAAGCAGCTCCTCGGTGATCTGAAGGCTGCTGGTGCCGAATGGGTCCAGATTGACGAGCCCATCCTCGTCCTCGACGTCGCTGCCAACCACGAGTCTGCCTTCCAGACCGCATACAGCCAGCTCGTCCCCGTCTCTCCCTCCTGTCATGTTGCCACTTGACTACGGCCGCCTCGACAGCAACATCAGCTTCATCCCCAAGCTCGGCGTTGCCGGTCTCCACATCGACCTCGACCGTGCTCCCGAGCAGCTCCCCAAGGTTCTCGAGGCCGTCAAGAGCACCAACATCGTCCTCTCTCTCGGTGTTGTCTCCGGCCGTAACATCTGGAAGAACGACATTGCCGCTTCCGTTCAGCTCGGCCAGCAGGCTATCGATGCCATTGGCGCTGACCGCGTCGTCATTGCTACCTCTTCTTCGCTCCTGCACACCCCCGTCACCCTCACCGCAGAGAAGAAGCTCACTGCTGAGCAGTACGACTGGTTCTCCTTCGCTCTCGAGAAGGCCGAGGAGGTCTCCGTCATTGCCGCCGTCCTCTCTGGCTCCCAGGACGCCAAGGTCACCGCCGCGTACGAGGCCAACAAGACCTCCATCGCCAAGCGCCGCGAGTTCGAGCGCACCTCTGACGATGCCGTCCGCAAGCGTGTTGCCGCCATCACCCCCGACATGCTGAACCGCAAGAGCCCCTTCGCCGTTCGCAAGGAGGTCCAGAAGCAGAAGCTCAACCTCCCCAAGTTCCCCACCACCACCATCGGCTCCTTCCCCCAGACCAAGGAGATCCGTACCGCCCGTGCCAAGCTCGGCAAGAAGGAGATCACCGAGGAGGAGTACAACGAGTTCATCAAGAAGGAGATCCAGAGCGTCGTCGCCTTCCAGGAGCGCGTCGGTCTCGACATCTTCGTCCACGGCGAGCCCGAGCGTAACGACATGGTTCAGTACTTCGGTGAGCGCCTCAACGGCTTCTGCTTCACGCAGAACGGCTGGGTACAGTCGTACGGCTCCCGCCTACGGTCCGTCCCCCCAGTGTTCCGTCTTCCGACGTCTCTTCCGCCCCGGCCCCATCACCGTTGAGTGGTCCAAGTACGCTCAGAGCCTCACCAACAAGCCCATGAAGGGTATGTTGACTGGCCCTGTCACCATCCTCAACTGGTCCTTCCCCCGTGCCGATGTCTCTCGCGAGACCCAGTGCAAGCAGCTCGCGCTTGCGCTCCGCGATGAGGTTGTCGATCTCGAGAAGGCTGGCATTAGCGCTGTCCAGGTCGATGAGCCCGCTCTCCGTGAGGGTGTAAGTGTCTTATTTATCATTATCTCGACACGCCCAGCGTGTTTCTCCTCTATATATTAGCTTCCTCTCACGCAAGGTCGAACGGGAGGAGTACCTCTCGTGGCTCTCACCTCAGTTCAAAGATCGCCACCGCCCCGGTGTAAACGATGCTCTCCAGACCCCACTCGCATCTTTTCTGGTACCTCAGGCTTCTGCGAACATCTTCACGCCATCAGGACCTTGCGCCGAATGTTCATCTCGATCGAGGTGGGGCCCCGTAAGAGCGACTATTGACATTTGATAGTCTCGGCTCCCAACACCTTTCAGGCACTCTACGGCTACAATCTAACGCAGATCGGCCCTCCGGTGGTCTACGGACATCCACTCTCCACTCGGCGTTCCCCTCCGAGTTCAGGAGATCAAGGACCGGTACCGCCGAAACGTGTTGAAGATTCCTCCCCCACCGACATCCTTGTCATCATACCCGGACCCTAGCGGTCTGACAAGACCGTGGCTGGGAAGGAGAGACCGAGACGGCACTTCGGCTCGTCAAACCATCGTCAAACGCCGCCCGCTGGTGCGACGCCAGACCTACGCTTCAAAATGCATCCCTCCTTTGCGCATTCAACACGCGCCCCCCACAGCTTTGACGAGTTTACACTTTACCTACACTAGACGTCGCGTACCTCCTGCTAATCCGGCGGCGATTGATCTCGACCGCTTGACCCTAGGGTGCTATCGTGTCAGTCTTTGGTTTTTTGGCCCGGTAGTTGTGGCGACAGTGACTCTTATATCTATCGGGCCGAGGAGAGCCAGTGCATGGTCGCCGGACGGGTCGGGACGTTCTGTTTTTCGTCGCTCGCGTGTTTAGCGCGACGTTGGCGGAACCAGGACAGGGCCTATTTGTGGTTGTCGTCTTGGATGACGCGAGGGGTCCCTAAGGTGACCGTGAAGGAGGATGTCAGTTAGCTCACATGGATTTCAACCTCCAATCCCTTATCAACCTAGCGCTTCAAACTGCGAGGAGTTTGTCAATCGATGTAACCAGCTATTGCATTCGCAATTATCGAATACATCTCTTGTTTCTTACAGTATTACACCGAGCGTGCTACTAGTCGGAGTGTGCACTCGTGTCCGGACGGAGGGACGTATTCGCCTTCGGGTTCCCAGCTGCCCCATCTCGCAGACTTGGATTTCGTCTATCGTCCATGTCTGTCCACAAAGTCGATCCCGACTTTATTGGCCCCCCGTCCTCTCTGTTATCTCGTAGCCACTGTGGTTTCTGGCCGCTCGATGGCTTGGGAGAGCAGCGGAAGATAGAACGGCCGTGTAGGAGAAAGGAACACGATGCTCCCTTCTGTGTGACGAGGACACCGGCGGTACGTCGTGTCTTTCAAACACCGTGCAGTGCAGCTGTACCCGCCCGCGTATCAGCCATTTCTCTTCTACACCTCGCCAAAGCTTACCTTCAAAGGCCGCTTCTCGTCGATAACCAGACCGGCCTCGCGGAATCTCGCGATTGACAAACTCTACACTTGTCGCTCAGTTCCCTTCTATAATGACGCCCACATTGCATGCATACTCACCTGCCACCAGCTTCAGCCTCTCCGCATCCTCGCCCTCGCGCGGCGGGCCGACCCACATGACATGCGCCAGCGTAGGGTCTCCCCGATCAGGCCGCATAATATTATCTGCACTTCGTGCAGCATGCGCGACGAGCAGCGGCCTCGCCCGCGAAGAGGAGGCGCATGACCTGTGGGCTTGAGGCGCCGCAGGATAGTGCGCAGCGGGCATGCTATGAGCGTTGCCTAGTGATACAGCATGCGACATGACGCCGAGCGTGATGTGCAGCCGCCGCGGGGCGATGACGATGGAGGGGTCTAGCCCCGGGATCGCGGGCGTGCTCGCGAGGAGGTTGTCGGTGAAGGCGGAGAGGCCGGCCGCGGAGCTCGGCGTGGTGGCCCTGTGTGCTTTGGTCAGCGACGTACAGACGGGTGCACGGAGCTGCAGTACTAGTGGCATCGCGGAGGGACTGTCCGCATGAGGTCAGTTTCATAATCGCAGTTAACAGTCAAGCCGTGCAGGAGAGCACATACAATGGGTCAGACGGGGGCTTCTCAATATGTTCGCGTGTGCCCAGAGGTACGCCAGGGCTTTCAGTAGTATTCTGCTCGCCTGGTTGCCGAGGTGGTCCGCCGCGATAATTTCCGCGGTATCCTCCTCGACCGCGGCCTCGCTCACCACCGCGGCCTCGTTCACCACCGTAGCCTCGTTCACCACCGCGGCCTCGCTCACCACCACGTCCTCGTTCACCACCGCGACCCTCGCTCACCACCGCGTCCGCGTTCACCACCGCGGCCCCGTTCAGTCACCACCACCACGTCCCCTCCCTCGATTCGAGGTACCGGCGGTTGCCAGTAGTAGTGGACGCGGTCCGCGTTAGTGTTGTCCTGGTTGTAGACATCTGTTGTTAGCCTATTGACAAGTTCTGTACGCACAATCTCGCTCGAGGACAATCCGTCTCGACAGTGAGACGGTGAACGTGAGGATCATTGCGCAGGCCAGGGACGCGAACGTTGACCACGATGGATCACACTTGCCTATTTGAGCCACGACGCCAGGGGGTGTCCATTTGCTGCTTCTGTTTAGCGCGCCACGATAATTCTGGCGGGTGGCGCCCATATATTACCGTGCTACACGTAGCACGATATCAATGAGTTGCCTTAAACGGAAGGGCGGGGACCCCAGAGAGCGCGGACCGCGTCGGGCGCCGTTGTAGACAGTGTGCGCGGCCTGCTACATCACGTTCGGCGGGAGTTTGACAGCGGGGGCGCTGCTGCATGGGCAACAGCCGACGGCGGAAGCTGCCGGACGGCGGGGCAAGAGGCGGGCTGCTGATGGGAGATCCTCTCGGGCAGATATCGTGCTATATCGTGGCACGGTAAGCCTGGGAGGCCAGTTTCTTAGCGTGCCACGGTAATCCTATGGTCTGGGAAGCGCCTCCAGCCAAATTACCGTGGCACGCTAAGGAATAAAACCCACTCATTTCTTAGCCGTGCCACGGTATCTCAGGAAGATCTGGCATCAAAGGCACATCAGAGCGCGCTGTCTGCGCTTAGGAGGTGGTAAGCGCGACCTCCTGAAGAACCACATCCCTTTCACTCATTCATGGCGCAGAAAAAGTGCGAAATATATTTGAGACATGTAGTACAGCTATGACAGTGACTTGGCAAGAAAAAAAGCACCAAGAAACAGGCCAGAGACGAAGGAGTTAGTCTCCCAAATCACTTCGCAGCGCGGCGGCCTTCGTAGCCGCCCAGGTGAGTCCGGGGACGCTCGCCGCGGCGTTTGCCGGCAGTTTTGATATCGTGGCACGCGCACTTCTAACTATTGCTTTTCTACGATGATGATGATAATTCAACGTTGCGTGAAGGTGCGTATATGTGTGTAAATACAAGCGTAGAGTGTAACAAAGTGGTATATGGGCGTGAACGCAATTAGTGAACGACATTACAATCAAAAACATGAGCGATAGAAATGTATACTACAACCACAGCCCGACCCGGAATGTCTATTATTGAGAACGTGATTGCGGATGAATGTCTTGAGGTAAGGGGATCGTCATTTCGTCCGCGATCGGCACCGAGGCGATCGAGCTCCCTTGGGAGTGTCTCCTCCCCCTTGTCACTTCCCTCTCTTGACTCGGCATTTCGAACTTTTCGTCCTCGTATATGCTTGGCATCTTCTCCGTGCCCTCCTTGCGATGAGACTCGGGGCTTGAAATCATCGTCGGCATCGCCATAATCTTTGCATCGCGGAGGTCCGCGCATCGTCAATGTCGGTGTAGAGTTCGCAGTTGTGGTGGAGGACTCGGGGATGCCGGCAAGGTCGTGGGGCGAATTCTCGATGGGTGAGTGCTCGGAAGGTGGCCGCTCCATGGCGAGCGCGGCGCGTAGACGCTGTTCGACTTGTTCGTGTCGTCGCGTCTTCTTGCCACCCCACCAGATAAACACGCCTGCGAGGATACCGGCGACGAATGCTGCCGGTAGAGTAGTTGCAGTAGTCCATGCTGGTCTCTCAAACCTGGGAGGAATGAGACCTGTTCTGCGATGCATCTTACAGCTGAAACGTACCGATCCATACTCCACATGCAAGCACTCAAGAGAATCTGGAAGAAAGAATTCAAGTCGTTCAAGACACAAATCCACATAGCGAGTCCGACAGGGAAACGCCTAAAATGCTGAGATTAGGAATCGCATGCACGAGGTTGAGTGTGTTCAACATACCCTATGCGTGGATGTACCGTGTGGCCTGTACCATGTCATCGACTGCATGAATTTGTGTTGTTCTTGAATGACGGTTAGCTCAACGGCAAGCAGTACCGAAAACACGACTCACGATAGTGCAAATCCGCCTGCTCCTTGTCGTTGAGTACGTGAACATGGTTCTCGTCGTATAGCGGATCCGGCAGATCATTGTCGTCGTACAAAGCTGGCAGCCCAGCTTTGATTCGTCGCTTGATGGTAATTCTTCCGAGTACCACCATATCCGCCCTATGCCTGAAGTCGAGTCAATCACATGTAAACATGAACTGCAGGCTAGACACTCACGCCATGTATCAAGTGCACGGAATGGGATCAACCCGATACTTGTCGCCGTGAACAAACCTTGCAAATACCAATTCAGCGGGGGGACCTGAGTATATGCGCCGTGTGGCACTCACCAGTCTCGATCTGTTGACAGAGTTCCACCCAAAAGCCCTGGGTGTTATCATTGTGGAGGTTAATCATTTTGGCAAGGAACAGCACGATGCCGGCGCCCCAGAAAACTGGAAACAGTCATGAGTGTGCGATGTCAGCTGTCACGAAAAGTCCGAACATACCGATGAGGAAGCCGTATATCGAAACGATAACCTAGAAAATCAGATGGTTCAGAGTTTTTTTGAGTGTCAGAGTAGTGGCTTGATTGTTACATACACCCATCGCTATGGCGCAAACATGAGACACTGCATAAGACTGACTTCGAGCTAGGAATACTCACGAGTCTTCATGAAGGCCCAAACTCCCTGTAGGCATGCGGCACGGTACTGGTCGCGTCTGGACAGTACATCTTCAACGTGACGGTCGAGGTTGTCTTCATGTGCTTGTCCCTTCTCGGCGTCGCTGACTTTCTTCTTGCGCTGCGGCAAGTCAGGCAGCACAACGGTAGCTTTTCGTGAGTACCAGTCCAAAGGAGGGCTGTTTAACCAGTGATTAGGTGGTAGGTCAAAGCTAGATGGGTTGTGGACACGTACAATACGATAGCATTCGCCGCGTTCGTCAATGTAGAGACAGTAGCAATGGCAGGATCTAATCCGCAGCATGAGTATATGGTCCGCAGATATGTCCCAATGAAGGCAATTCACCGATAACGTCGAGGTGCTCCACAATGTCATCCTCGTGGTGTCGGTTGTCGCGCTCCCCATCATGCAGGCTCAGAGCACTGCCTATACGGCCCATGCGAACTGTTGCGGCCACGATACACAACGTTCTCCGTCGAGCCCCGCAGCGAAATAAATGTCGGAGGCCTCATCGCTCCGTCGGCGCCCCTCACCGAGCAGTGGGGAGTTCTGCGCTGAGGAGGGCTCTCGGTATTGACGCATTGAGCCCCCGACGCGTCGTCCATAGTCATAATGTGTGTCATGGATCTTGCTGGATGCCGCCGTCCTGAGTGTTCTGGCGGGGGTCCAGCCGATGTGGAGGGGTCCAGCACAGGGGAAGATAGTGTCTGCGAACGCTGTCGGGCATGTCCCCTGGGCTGGAGGTTGTGTCGAGGGCAGGCGTCGTAGGTGATGTAGGGGACCCAAAGACATTAGCGAGAGAACGGGAGCGAGGTCGAGTAGGAGGTTGAAGCGGTCCATCCTCCAGAGAGGCGTATTGACCTCGCCTGACACGGACCGAATGCATGGTCGCGAAACGAACGTGAAATGAACGCTAGTGTCGTGAAGGCGGCGGGGGCTCTGTGGCGAGCGGTGGGGAGGGAGGGGGAGGTAGGGGGAGATGGTGGCGTGTGGTAGGATTATTTCATAGCGAAAATGGGACTATATTCACGGTGTGTGGAGTGGACATGCCATTAGGCACGGGCGACCGCACCAAGCATCAAAAAACCTTGATCGGCGCTTACCCCGACGTAGTGTGTCATAGGGGGACTTCTTGGGGAAATTGATTTTCGCTCCGTCTCTCGGGCGCGCAGCAAGCAATTAAAAAGTCCACGAGAAGCAACCATAAAGTTACAGGGATATGTTACGCAAGCTATGTGATACAGAAGATGCAGTGTCCTCGAAAACAATTGAACTCAGAAAACAGGACTAGATTGTGCGTGGTGTGTCAAGTGAGGTCGGGCGGTGTCCGGCGTTGGAGGGCGCACGAGCACCGAGGAGGCAGTCTTTCAAAGAGGTGTGAGCGAGCATCCAACTTTGTGAACCTCGAGGATACACTTACAGATGCCGAGCTGGTGGAGTTGCTGGAGTCCATACTGCCCGCTTGCGCTCCCCTGAGATTTGGACCGTCGGCCCTTGCCAAACAATCTTCAACAGCCCACGACTTTCCATAATCGCCCTTCGCGCCCATGGTCATCGTGATGGTCGTCTTCGTGCGCCTCGTCAGGTATCAGGCCGGACTCGGGCTCTGTCGTCAGACCCAAGGCAGAAAGGTTTCGGTCCCTTTGGATATGGGAGCCTGCTTTGCTTTGGCCAGATTCAAACACCGTCGACATCGTACGGAGGCGCTTCGGAATGAGTGTGTTCTCGCGTGGAGTCTTGGGCCGCTTCGGCAAATCTGCATGGTGGTTGTGCCCCTTGGAGACCAGCTTCGTCTTCGAGATAATCTCACGCGCGACCGGGAGAACCGGAAATCAACGGCTGCTGGAAGGCGATCTTGACCCAGCCCTTCCAGTTTCTGCCAGAAGGAATGAACTGTTCCACAAGCTCCTCGAACTAAGTCACGTATCAATAAATTTGTTACAACAGTACGTTGATGTTGGTACTTACACTCCAGGTTTGGTTCCTATATTCGAGGTCGCGAGTCCGAATGCGAGCGTCGCGGAATAGGAACGAGTCTTCCTTCATAATGCTGAGCAGTAGATGTAGGCTGCATACACAATTAGCGGGGTATTCTGGTCCTAGAGAAAGCACTGACCTGGAAAAACTTTGACGAAAACGAAAGTCTTTTGCGACGAACGCGTCTTCATCAACGCAGCGTCGTCTGCTTCTTGCTTTCTGCCAGACGACTTCGTTCCCTCTGATGACTTCGATATACTGCCAGACGACTCCGAAGTTGACAAGGTCATCAATGCATCCGTCGACCGCGTCTTGTGCAGTCTTGGCACCTGCAATGTCCCGTTCGCAACGCCTCGCAAATCCGTGAACGACCTCGATGTGGGGGTCTTTCTCAAAGCAGGAACAACCAGCGTGTCCGACCTCGTAGGGCTGGGTAATCCGCCGATGCACGTCGCGGCGGGGATTTGAGCGTCGGACTACGTACAATTGGCGTCGGCGTCGGGAGAGGACTGCGATGCCGCTACACGGGGACGAAGGTGCGGACGGCGGGAGGGGGATCATCTTCGAGGTCGCACCCGGGTGTCTCGGACACCGGGTCTGCTGTCCGCCCCGTTTTGCCTCGTTTGCCGACGGGTTGCGGGGGCCACATGTACCTCCATGATACACGACCGACCGATTCGCGCGTGTCGATCTGAAGACGCATGGGGATGGAGAGTGAGCTCGATCCAGTTTTAGGTAGATGGTTGATACACTCTCCGACGGGTGGAAGTAGATAAAATATCCACTCCGCGACACAGAACAGCTTAGCGCTCGATGGGAATTATGGTAAGTCAAAACAGTGTATAGCATCGAGCTTTGAGATGGAAACGTACCTTCACAAGGGGAATGATTTGGAGGGTCGTCGTACTTGGACAGGATCTCGGTCCATTCCGCGTCCGCGGCGCCATCAAAGGCCTGCAGGTCTCCGACAGTGAGGTTGTTGACGGTCGAGCTATCCTGACGATTCAGCCACCTAAAGTCGATATTGCGCACAGCCAGCTTCGCAAGCAGCAGCTCGTGGCGGGGGGGGTACCATCATCCTCCATGATATACTCAGACGACGACGCGGGCATGTAAGAGCAATGCTGACTTCTGGGACGCTAGACCGGTCCGCCTTGTCTTGGGCCAAACTTGATCGCCTCAAAGACATAATCGAGCTCTTCATACGCCAGAGTTTGGATGTTGATGCGCCTCAATCTTTCGGATGCTTCTCCACGTCGCCTAGCTGAGCCGTGGCTCCTCGTAGGCCGCCATTCCGCTTCACGTCGCGTCTCTACAGCTAGCCGTAGTGAGATTGAAGTTTCTCGCACACGTCGGCCGCCGAGGCCAGGTTTCGTGAAGTCATAGCTGAAACAGCATCTTCTCCAGCCTGTCGGCACGCGTCTCTTGTGGGCAGCGTCCGAGAAGAGAAGGAGGTTGGTGACGATATTTCGAGATGGCTTGGAAGTGTCGATCGTTGCGCGTGACCGTGAAACCGAGGTACATGTATGCGTACGAGATCCTACGAGCAAAGAGCACGGTTAGTTCAAGCCGTAAGACATGGCAGATGAATGCTGACATTCTGGTTACTCCATACCAAGTGATTTGAGGCCTGGTCGTACGAATCTGAACTGCGCCGCGCCATCGAGTTGACATTGCTCGTAGACGAAGCATGTTGAAACTTGTCATACTGGAGCGTCGCGTCTGTCTGGGCACGAGGCGGTCGAAAAAAGTTCGTTGCGCATTTCAAGTCGATGAGCACTTCCGAGCGGAACCACTCCTTGAACCAGACTTGTTGATTGCAGAAGGTGAGAAGGCTTGCAGGCCCGCTATCGACGGCAAAGTTCCTGTCATACATATCAGTATGAGCCATGCAACAGTACGAATGGTAGAATGAAAGCCTACCGGTTCATGACATCGCCCACTGACGGGATCGTCGGCGTTGGCGTCATCGAGGATATGGTACGATTGCAACTTGCCCTGAACCGCGGCCAAAACACACACGGCTTCGGTATTAGTCTCGCTCCTGAGCACAATTTTCTGGGGCTTGAGTAGCAGACAGAAGTGCGCTTTTTCTCAGAGAGACCGCCTTCTGACCAGTCCTTTCAACGGTTCACGTTTACTGTCGATTTGGTCCACCGAAGCGTATCGGTGGAGACGTCGACAGATGTCTTCTGACCTTGGTCAGCACCTCCGAGGATCTTCAAGACGGCATGTGCCGCGGCTTGCGCGCTGGCTGCAGCGGCTCCTTTGTGCTTGCTGTGGTCGTCTTCTCTGTCGAGAGCAGCGACGGGGGGCCGCTAGGAGGGCTTGGTCTCTGATGAACTTGACGGCTCTGCAACATCATATGTTAATAAGGTCTGTAAGGACCGGTAAAATAATAGACATACCGTGTAGCCATGTGGTATTCAAACCCTCTTCTTGAGCGAGAGCAGTGATAATATTGCATCATTATCTGCAGAGGAGGGTCAATATAACGAGCAATCCTCTTGCGAAATCACGTACATCGCGAATTATGTTATCCATGAAAATATTAGGGCAGTGTACCTGATACACATTATCGAATTGGCCCACTCCTCTGGCGAGACGGAGTCGGCGGCATATAGTATGATGCAGGTCCGGTGGCGAATGTGCTCTGAGATTGAGCGTCTACTTTGTGCAGGTGGTTAATGTAGTCTTGCAAGAGGGCTATCATGTCGTTCGTGGTAACATTTGTTTCCTGTGCATGCGCTGTCAGCAAAGGTCAAATGACTCCGTGTCTCTGAAACTTACTTTGGGATCGGAGAGTTCTGGTGAGTTTGGCAAGCTGCCAGTCACTGATTCCTCGCGTAGTTTGTCTATGCGTTGCGATGCTATGTTCAATTGAATGCGAGGGACAGCTGCAAACATGCACATGAGTAATTTGGTAAACCTCAAGCACGGGTAGACATACAGGCTTCCTTCCGAGGAAGCACACGTGGGTATCTTCGTCCCCGAACTTGCTGGCTTCCACTCGGTCTTTCATCTTGTTGGGGTACGCTCGCTTGAAGTACGTAAATCGGGGACAAGACGCAGCAAGTAGGTGGTGCAATCGTAGGGTTATCTGTCGAAGGTGCCCAGCTCGTATCCGTGAAATCATCCAAGTCAATCCAAGGAGATTTCGCATCGGTGATGGGAATGCCTTCACGCGTCCGGTATACCCTCTCGGTATCAGTGGGCTCAATCGGAACACGTTGCTTGAGTGGTTCGTGGAAAATAGCCAGCAAGGTCTTCATCTCAAGCTCCGTTGCGACGACTTCGACGGCATAGAAGGGCTTGTGGACGATTGTCTTACTCGTGCCATCCGGTTTCGTGATAGTGGTCTCCTGTGCTCGTTGGTGCATGTCCGCTTGGAACCGCAGGATGAGGGCCTTGACGCCGACAAAGGGAGTAACGCCATCTGCCCAAGCATCTCGTCCTTGGTCCATGTAGACGTGCGAGAGGAAGAGTCTTGGGACGTCAATCCGGTACTTGAGTGTCGCTAGATGTTGTCCGAACTTCGGCGAGAGAGGCCGCTTGTGCTTATACCGTCTGCCTTGTCGGATCGGTAAAGACTTGCCTTCGAAGAGATGCCACCAAGACCAGAAGTGGGCAAAGACCGCCGGAGAAAGATGGATACTACTGTACTTTGTGTGCAGCTGTTTCGGGTCCAACGAAGATGTCAAGGAGATCGACAAATGTATGAAGTGAGACCTGAAGCCCGCATACGAGTCTTCGCCGCTCTGAATGTATGTTAGGAGTAGGGAGTGTAGGATAAAATAAACGACGCACATTCTCCAATGGCTTATGGGCTTTCTTCTCAAGCTTGACTTCATAATGTGGTTTGAAGTCGAACATTCGACACTGTCTGTGGAACGCGTTCGCCCGAGCATTTTGCACATGCAGAGTTGCATGTCCGCTCCAGCACAAAGCCCACCCCGAATCGCGATCCCGCACCAAACTTGGCACATACGTTGCGAGAGCGTCGGGCTTTCTTTGAACTTGTGGCGTACTTTTCGCGATGAGCCGGGTCGTCATCAGTGCGAGAAGCAGATACCGAGGTTTCCCCGTAGGATTCCTCGACGCTGTTTTGACGATCAGTCGTGATATTAATTTAGAATACGATCGACCATACTTGGGCACAATAATCATCATCGAGTCGCTGAGCATCTGAATGAGTTCGTTCTGGCTGTTTTCGTGGTTGATCAGGAGCTGGGGACTGCCTTCCAAACACAACGCGAAGCCTGCGCCTGAGCCGCGTAGTGTATGAGGATCGTTAGAGCCTATGTAAGTTGTTTAGAAACTGTCATTGAAAAGGAGTATAAATAAAGATCTTACCTTTCATATGCAAATGAACCTCCTCATTGAAGCTGACTCTGAGACGCCAATGGAATACGAGTCGCAGCTGGATCCGAGTCAGCCCAAAATTTCTCAACGCAAGAGCTTATCATACCTTGTCCAGAAGCCAATAGGCGGCGAGCTGTCCCTCGGCGCATGCGACAGCGTATCCACCACTCTCATGATATCCTGCGTGGCCGGCCCATAGCTCACGCCCACGCAAAATCAGACACATCATCCGTCAGCACACGAATAACCGGGTTCGCATACGTCTTGACCGGCATGATAGTCTTCGGCACCGCGACATACCAGCGGCGAGGCACCATGCAGGCCGCGATGGCGGCCGGACAATCGCGCAGTCCACCCACTCCACCGACTCGTCCGTGCCCAACTCCTCGGCGATCACGACGTCGCTGTCGAAGACGAGTCCGGGCTTCGTCTTGTCGGAGTGTGCGGGGATGTTGAGCATGGGGAGCGGGTATTCGCGGCAGGTGATGGCGAGCCCGGAGACGGAGAAGTTGAGGTGCATCGGGATGAGCAGTGAGTACTCCATGTCCGTGGGCATGCCGCCGCCCTCCCTGTGGAGGTACTCCGGCAGGCCGTCGATCTTGAAAGACGGGCCGCCGAGCCTGAGGTTCAGGCCGTCGAACTTGACGCGGAGGAGTGGGGGCGCAGTGGACGGCTGGACGATGGGCACAATTTCGTCTTCGATGTCATCGTAGAGCTGTGAGGTGCTACGCAACTTGGCGTTGGCGGTCTCTTGCCGTCGTATCTGGTGCACACGGGCTTGTCTATGCCGCGAGATCCAGGTTCCCGAGTGGATTTGATTGAGTCTGCTGCGAGCATCCTCGATCGAAGTGGTGTGTTCTGCTGTGAACTGGAACTCGGAGTTGACTTCCTTTGCTGGCGTGGAGGGTTCAGCGCGAGCCGCGGCCTGGATGGTGGCGGCCTTTGCGTCAAATGCGTCATCACGGTTCATACGCAGCCGAGCCGCCTCAGAGCCTGCCCGCCACACGAGGCTGAGCTGAGACTCAAAGGGCTCATCCGCGGCTTCAGCACACAGGCAGCCCAGACGAAGAGAGATGTTCGGTACAATCTTCGCATCCTCCGCTTCCGGAGTCGACGGGCTGTAGAACTGGCCAGACGGCACCATCTTGACGAGGTGTTTCATCGACTTCAAGGTAACGTTGATATCGAGTATGAGGTCCGCAAGAACGTAGTCGAACGGTATCCGCAGGCGTGCACTTTTACCTTCGGCGGTAATAGCAGCAGGTTTGACAGCAGGGTCAATGTCAATGGCGAACCCCAACAAACGAGCGAGCTCTTCCCATGTCGTTTTCTTCTCGCCATCTCGCTCGAGGGTGACCGGGACGGAGAGTAGAATACTGTCCCAGCGCACAGTCAGCTTGCCAGAATAGTGTTTCTGCACCCAGAGATCAGCCAGGCGCATGTACAGCTTCATCCTCAACGGGAACTTCCACAAAATCTGGATCTTGCCGATACTGCAGCAAACGACGACGTTGAGCGTGGGCGGAGCGTCATACACGCGAGGGCTTGGACTTCTTAGGCGGTAGAATACTTAGAATTGAGAGCCTCAACCGCGAGCAAAAAGGTTTGTACGCGTGCGCCAAATGAATATTCCCGCCTATGCGCGAGATTTCAATGGTCACCTTGCAGTCGTCCTTGGCTCCAGGAATAGGCACGCCACCGAGCCGCCGCCCCCGAGAGCGTGACGCCGACCTTCGCCTTGTCCACGCGCAGGTACTCCTTCGCCCGATAGTCCCCACATGATATCCCCAACACCAAACGGATCGTCCGCGACATACCGCGTCGCAAGCGCATCCCGCAACGCCGCGTCCCACGCATGGGCCTCCACCATCGCGCGCTCAGACTGCGAGACGGCCGCCGCGCCGGTGCCCGCCGCCCGCGTTCGCGGGACCGACAGCAGCTCCGTCGCGAAGCGAGAGCTTGAGGCGCGCGTGCGTGCGCGGGATGAGGTCCGCGAGGCCCTTGATGTGCGTGTCGCGCAGCGCGCAGAAGTGCAGGCCGATGCCGGTGTGGAACGCGCGACGCCGCGGGAGATGCTGAGGTCTTCGCCCGGCGCGAGGTCGGGGCCCGCGAGGAAGACCATGAGCCGGCCGACGGCGACTGATGCGGCGAGGCCTGAGGGCAGACCGCCTGAGAAGGTACTTTGGCGGAGCGGGGGCGGGACGGGGGGAGAAGTGGGTCGGAGAGTGTGGCGTCTGCGAGCACGGTGAGCACGGTCTTGATCGCGGCCATCGCGTCGGGCTGCCATAGCTCGACGGAGAGCGCCTCGGACGCGCACGCGACGTTGAGGAACAGCGAGGGCACGTCGATCGTCACGCCCTCGCCCGAGCGCGCCTGCGTCTGCGATCTCGCCGAACGCGTGTCCTCTGCCGACGAGCTGCACGCTTTCAAGGGATAGCACCGGTTCGCCCGGGTAGACGGAGCCGCCGATCGCGGCGGACGGGGGCTCGTCGTCGAGCGAGGACGCGGATCGGGAGTGGACGTGGATGAATGTCTGGTGGAGTTCGGCGCGCGTGTGTGGATGTCCATCTGGAGGTGGGGGCCCCCCCCCCCCCCCCCCCCCCCGTCGGGAATCCGGTACCATCTTCCCGAAGCGGGAGTCGGGGAGGGTCTGGAAGTTGGTGTTGTCCACAGAGGCCATGAATCCGCCTGTCCGCGCTTCCAGGGCAAAGGGGGGTGATGCCTTCAGAGCTGATGAGACGAAGACATATTTCGCCCACGGTCAGTCCGACAGAGAGGCGGGGAACGGGTGCGAGGACGGGCGGTAGAAGGGGCTGCACTTCTGAGGCTTGGGGTTTCGACGATTTTCTCCTACTCAATAGCCGTTGAATGATCTCGAGTCGCTCTGTGTGGACAGCTATGTTACCCAGTGACACTTGGGCGATCAGGAACTGCGCGTTAGGGTCTCCGCCGAGGAAAGACGGTCCTTGCAGCCAAAGGAGCCGGCCACTGCGAGACAAGGACAGTTGCATTGACACCGGCCAAATCAACAAACGCGGAGATGCTCTTGAAGTGCGCCTGAGCCCATCCGATCCAGCGCAATGTTCTTGACATTAAAGTCGAGCTTATAGAACATCTGCCGTGAGCGGGTCCCCAGGGGCACTTTGTCCGACCGAGGTGCTGACGGTGCAACGACGTTCTGTCGGGGTGGCTCAGACTGACATTCATGCAAATCTGCTCCGCGCTGGCGGTGAACGTCTCTGTTTGCCCGTTCTCTTGGCAAAAAAACCATACGATGACCATGAACGTGATACCAGGCAAGTTGATTGAAATAGCTTTGAGCATTGATATTCTAGCCTACACAGACTTAGATGGGTACTCGAAACATTCCGACAACTATGGCAACGTACTGTAGCCTTGCGTGTACGTAACCTCCGTATAGGTTGTTTCTGGTGCCATCGAAATCGGGCCTGAAACAATGTTTGAGAATTCAATCGGGAAAAGCACTGCAAAAAAAAAAATATGACGTACCGAAAGCGATTCCATCAGAGGTGATGTGGGCGAAAATGTCGTTTTCCAAATCCTTGAGGACCGAGGGGATAATGGTGGGCTAGATGCAGGTGGGGGACTACTAACGCTCTGGGGGCTAGTCATGCTATATGGGCTGAACACGCTCTGTGGACTGGCCACACTGTCAGGACTCGCCATGCTCTGGGGGCTTTGCTATACTCTGGGGGCTTGCCATGCTCCGGGTACTTGGTATTCGTAGCTCGGGCAACCCCGCATCTGTGGACGGATTGGATTTACGAAGTTTCTTCAGGATGTCGAGTATATGCTGGACGACTTCAATATCCAAGCTAGCGTTTCCGGCGCTGAATGAGATATCAAGACCATGGCGTTCAACTTCTTGGCGTGTATCGAGACGAACAGACGTAGCAAAGGCTATCTGAGGAACCACCAGGAAGGTATGTTTGCCTAGGAGCAGAGTATGAACTTACATCCAACGGCATGATGAGCATGGAACTCACCAGGAATGGAACTCTTCAGCTCTTGCAACAATATGCTGTTAGCTATACCCAAGACCTCCCGGACGTTCAATGACAAGGCCGCCGCAACCTGAGTGGATCCCCAAGCCCTGTTCCACGTCCTCCGGAAGCTATTCTTCACACGCGTATTAAAGTTCGCCACACTCGCAAACCGCCTATGCACAGCCCTTGCAGGGGGAGTGGTCAGCTTATCCGCGGCATTCGAGTTATCCAGCTGCGTGTACACGACACTCGTATTGATCCTCGCCTTGCGCGCGACCAGCTCCGCGCCGGGGACGACAGGCGACGTGATGACTGCCGAGTCCACCTCGAGGTCCACGACCTGCGTCAGCGCAGGGAGCGCACGAATGAGCAGCCGCAGGAGCGCAACCACAGCCGCACGGAGCACGGGGCGCACGTACGGCTCCAGCGCCGCGTAGACCGCCCCGTACACGCCGCGCGCCGCCAGCGAGAGTTGCAGGAGCAGCGCAGGCGCAGCGCCCCCGCAGGCCGCGAGGTGCGGCGCTGCTGGCTTGTGGTCCGCGCCGCGGCGGGCCTGCGTGCGTCCGGCTGGTCCTGGACGAGCTCGAGGCGGAAGCCCTCGATGCGGATGGAGAAGCGGCTCGCGGTCGCGCGCGCTGGGGCGGTTGGTTGAGGAGAGGCCGACGCGGTGGATGTGCAGGACGCCCTTGCCTGCGCGGAAGTAGATGCCCGGATGGAGCGCAGGCTCACGCTCGGCACGCGCAGCCGGCGGGAGACGAGGCGCAGGATGGTGGGCCCCCAGGAAGGAGCGGAAGATGAGCGAGAAGGTGACGAGGCGGAGGATCCAAATGATGAGGTACGCTGCGGTCGAGTCTTCTGGTTTCCAGAGAAAGAGCGTGCTGAAAAAGAGCGGGATGGAGGAGAGGTAATTAAGCAAAGACATTGCGGCCTAATAGTATTGGGTTCGTGGACGTTGAGCAGCAGGTCCGGGTCGTCGTGTCGTGTGAGCGTGGGGCCCGGCCGCAGTGGCAGCAAGAGCAAGAGCCAGACGGTGATGAGTGGTCAGACAAGCGGTGAGTATGGCATGTATGGAGTGTTGGCGATGTCAGAGCAGTCGTCAGACGGTGATGGTGTGCAAAGCTGAGCACCCCGCGGATGCGCGGCACAGTGTAGCACAGGCGTCTCACACAAAGCGCCACATTCCCGGCGGCTCTTTTGCCCCCAGTGGCAAGCTTGTGGGTCTGCCCTAGGGGCGAGAACCGTCGCAGCCATGTTGGTAAAATCGAATAAACATCTGCAAAGCAGTACGTCCCTTTGTGCTCAAATGGGGCACTTTATAAAACGAATAGAGTCCGAGCCTAACAGCCAGAGAATATTATGCACGCCCGACCACGACATCAGCGGCCGAGGCGTTTACGTCTCCGTCCCCAGCGTCGGCGCAGGAACCGTCGCAAGAAATCCCGCTCGGACTTCATCACATGGCTGTCACGCTAGCTAACGGCAGGACAAAACCAACATTCCCCCATCCATGAAACGTTGTTTTCCGCCCAAAAACAATCAGAATCGAAGCAACGGATGGTTCAACAGAAAAGACAAAGTGATCGGCGAAACAGGCGCACGCGACGCTTCGGGCAACAATCGCGAGAGGTTTGCACTTTTTTTTCTTTCATTTCCCCTTCAAATGTGTACACCCAACCCAGGAAGGAACCAAGAAGATGCGCTACAACAACACGTCTAGCATGCTAGGACGAAGCACCAAGGCAGAATATGAACAACGAACGTGAGAGTGGACTAGGATGAACTGTAAGCAGGGTAGCATAAATAAATACCAACTGCAAGGGGCTGGTCGAGGCATGCGAGGGTGCAGCGAGAATTAAGAAGGTATCATGCGCAATTGGGTTGGACGCGGCATTAGGTCGTTGAGGTAGCATCAGTGTGGTGGTTATGTACGGGAGCGAGCCATCGCGTAAGTGCGAGTTTAGCGAGGCGGACAGCAGTCTCGGGATAGCGTAGGGTGGAACTAGAGAGGACAGCAGCATGTGGATACGGAGGCGGATGTGTGGGATTGTTACGGTCAAGTGTTCCGAATGTACCGTCCAAATGGGGTCTAGAGCAATGCAACAGGGCGCGGAATGTGGAACAGTGAATTGTAAGAATGCGAAAGAAAAGAACAGCATGGTGGGACCGTCCGCTGTGAGGTGAGGATGGGGCGAGGGTATCGTGAGACCGTGAATCGATGGTGCCGCGGATAGGCAGGATCGGGATCGTAAGGGGGCATGGCATGGCGGGGCGGGACGACGCGGACTTGCTTTACAAGGGCAAGTTGGCGTTCTTCTCCTGGATAAGCACCTCCAACTACTGCGCTCGAGAGCTTGTCGCGCGCGCGGGAGCGCGATGGGGACGGGCGTATCCGTTCACGCCAGTCCTTGACCCACGCCCATCGTGCGTAGTCCGTCTCATCGCCGATGACCTCGGACATCTCGCCGTCGAGAGGGTCCTGCCGCAGTGCTCGAGTGCGAGACCAGTGCCTGCAGGTGTTTCCGCCCTAATATCGGAGCCAGCGATAGGAAGGACAGAAAACACGAAGCTTGAGGATGATCTCGGGAGACGTGAGCCAAGGACTGTCGCCACGCTCACTGCGGTGTTGGCGAGGGCGTAGACGCGACGGTCTGCAATATGTCTCCTATCTGGCACGTGACGGCAGTCCAGGGCAGGCAACCGATGAAGGAGCCAAGGACGCAATCGAGCATTGGGACTCCACAGACTCCACAGGCAATGTTGATCCCTGACCACCGGAACGATGCCGATGAGCCGGAAGGATCGAGAGTCGAATCCACGGCGCGACGACTTCTGCTTCTCAGAATCTTTCGAGGCGCCCTCAATAGCGTTCCGGGTGAGGTCCCAGGGCTCTCGGAACAGCTTGATCACATACCGGTGCAGCGTTGAGCAGCGAGCAAGGCTGGCAAAAATGGATCCGACCGTCGTAAGAAGAGTAAGGAGAACGGTGGCAAAAACAACAGGCGAAAAGAGGTGCGCCCCTGCGAGTATACATTCTGATGAACACAAATAACAATATTAGATATATTGCGGCGATTTTCCGAGAATAGTGAATACTGTACGCACCCAGAGAACGCTTGCCCGGTATTTGACCAGGCGTGATTCCAGGACACGACCCGATCCCGATATGAAGAGACGCCAATGACATGCGCCCATGGTCCCGCCCCACTGATGGAGTAACCGTGCAACTCACGGCCGAGCTGCGCGAGGTCCGTGAGATTTCGGGGCCACGCCGTGGTGATAGGTAGGGTGGACATGCTAAACAACAAAAGCGCAGTCGAGAGCGGGAAGGCCGCAATGACAAAGAAGAAGGACGGGGGCGTGCACCTGCAGAGTGGGAAGATGGTCAGAGCGACGTCCGCAATCCCCAACATGGCATGAACAAGAAAACTTGCCTGATGGGGTGCCCTGCCACCATGATGCCGACCTGGTCGGCGCGCCTTCTCCGAGGAATAGGCCTCGCCGAAACGTGGCGACGGTGGGAGACACGATGGGCAGCAGCGAGTCGTCCGTGCTCGTGCGTCGCGCTGTGTACTGAGACGCCGGGCGAGGACGGGGGTAGACGGGGTAGGGCGTCTCCTTCTGGGACACATGGCAGGAGGTCATGAAGCGAGAAGTAGAGCTCGAGGAAGGTGGAACCTGCGCGAGGAGCTTGTGCGAGGGCTGCGGCGCGGTGACCGGAAAGTCGAGCGTGCGGGAGGTCCTTCTGCATGCTGGGCGTGGCGAACCGACGGGGAAGGGGCCGTGTGGCAGAGGGGGGGTAGGTCTGAGTTGGACCTGCGAAGAACCCGAGGCGAGCTCAGAGGGTGAGGGGCGGGCGCACATTCGTATAAAGATGAAGCACGGTGACGGTTCAGGAGGAGGGGGAGCGAGGCTGTCCATGGATCTGGGGAGGAGAGGAGGAGGTCGGTCGATAAAAAGCCAGGGAGAGTCTGCCGAAAAACGGGTCGCGTTCCAAGTTTACAAAACAGGCAGACGAGCACTTTTCCGCCGCGGCACGGTTCGGCACACGCCAGCCCAGATCGCATCGGAGTCTTAGACCGGCTTACGCGCCCCAACTCTAAAAACGGCCTGCGTGGCGCCCACTTTGTCACGCCATCACTGACCGACGACGCCAGCTCGGTCAGCGGGGACGCCCAGTCAGCCGCCGCCTCGCTCTCACACTCCGAACGGTCTGCCTCGATGACCACAAGCCCGCTGCTGACCAATCCGCGCCCCGGGCGCCACTTGCCGGCCCTCCGCCCCCGCTCGCCGCGATGTGCTGCCCAGGGCGCCCTCCCCATCGAGCCACCTGCCGCACCGTGCACGCCCGTCACACACGCTCGGTCACCACCACATCAAGTATTGTTAGCCACTGCTACCGCGTCCCGCTGGCATCACCCCGGCAGACCCTAGGAGCATGCCATCGATTGATATATCCCACACAAGTCCTGGGAAATGCTTGCAATACAGTATACTCGAGCCCCGCGTTCGGGCGGGCGGTGATGGCATGGGCACCGGAATCGAATAGAGAATGCATAGGTACAGAGGATGCATGGAAAACAGAGTCATGAAGGCGCAGCGGCGCCCCGCCGCCAACGCGCAAGATACAAGGTTGCCGTTTTAGTGTCCCGCCCTGCGGCTCTCCTGGATGACGTTTGCCCGAGCTCCTCGAGCTTGCGCTTTGAGCGCAGAAGCGTGCCCAACTAACACAGTATTATTAGATCTTTCCGGTGCACAAGACATGGATCATAGGGAACATACCCGCTTCTTGGTCAGCTTGCGAGCCTTCTTGTCCTAATAGCACACGGAATCATAGGTTCAGTATACACCGCAAACCATGCCAGATAACGACGCCAAAAAGACGCATACGCGCAGGACGCACCTTGGAGTTCCTCCGCAACTCCATTACCCGACGCTCGTACGGCGCGAAATCCAGCAACCTCCCGGATGATGGAGCGGACAAAGTTGGTCCCTCTGGGACTGCAAGCGCCCTTGCGTGGCTGGGCTTGACCCTCTTCTCGAGGGGGGTCGTGGGGAAGCCCTTGTTGAGACCGACGACACGGAGGTCTACAGCAAAAATACGGCGCCAAAAAAAGTCGCAGGGTCAGCATTTCGTCTGCATCGTCGAGAGTAATAAAAGGAACGCCACACGCACTGCTACGGGCCATTTTTCTTGAAGTCTTGAGGAGCCTTGATGAGTAACCGATCTATGCGACCTCGGATGCGCGACGGGCGGCAAATTCGGTGGCTTTGGAATTGGTACAGTCACGCCTTAACCTAAGCCATTCTCACGATTGTAATTACGGGCGCTAAGAAATTCGAGCATTTATGTTCATTTACTCTACACGTCCACGCGTCGTGCCTTTCAAAGGCGGGGGCGAAAGACATACAAGAAAGCCCCTACATGTCCCATTGAGCACAGCCGAATTAGTGAATACTGTATAAGAAAAAATCGAAGGGTAAAGTGTGTATGTACAGGTCAGTGAGCGGCTGCTCTGGACGGGACCCCACTGCCGCGTGACCTTGACTCGCGCACACGGTATTGGCTGCCAGCTTTTGGGCCGTCGGCGAGGTGTGAACCAGGGGCTGAGCGCGTCCCCGCGGGGTACGTGGCGGATTCGCACCTGGATGGCGCGGGGACCCCGGTCGTCGGGGAGTGGTTGTGGGATTGTCATGCCCCCCGCACACGGCCGTGGCCGCTGGCCCCCCCGCTATACCCACCGTCCTCTTCCTCTTCCTACCTCTTCTATCCTCTTCATCCTCGTCGCCGTCCCCCGTGGTCGTCCTACCCTATTAATATAATACAGTTATTAAAGTTCGCCCTGAGTGCACTCCCCCTGTACGAATTGATTAGAGCGCCACGTAACGTACAGGGTACCCAAAAGTCCTCCATGAAGGACGGTCCGGGTCATCTTGGGGTATGACTGCTAACGTCATCGTCGTCCCGTAACTCCTGGGCCATCGTCTTTCCGGTAGAACCTGCCCCTACCAATCCACCCTATGTCCCGTTCACGCCGCCGCAGCGTCCCCTGAGGGCGCAAGCCCCTGCGCCATCCAAACTGCATGCGCGGAAGGCCGTTCAATTCGCGAGCTCACTACTACGACCCCGGAAACACCGTAGATCTTGGGATCCGGTAGACCTCGCCTTCGTTGGCCTTTTTTGCTGATCCACGCCGTGTAGGGATTTGGGGTTTTTGTGAACGTAGACGATCCAGCCTCTTCTTCCTTTTCTCGGTGCGTACGCGGCGATGCTATGCCAAGCTTTGGCTTGGAGAAGGGCGCAGGGCGTGCAAATCACAGTATCGAGGTAGCTTTAACGGTAAAGAGAGAATGTGGGGAATATGTCGCCCCCCCGTGCCAAAGAATGCCCCTAGTACATGTTCGCTGCATCAGCAGTATCTATATGTAGTAGAAGTGTGAATATACCCGCTTACGCGCACCCATCTACACCCTGGAAACGGCTAATTGGTGGGCGTAATAAATATTCGTTCGTTGCAGTTCGGACACATAGAGCTTCACATGGTGTCATAGCCGGGGAGATCCGACTTTCCAAGCACGGTAACAATGTTAGTACCTTTGCAGAAGAATCGTGGACACGACCCAAAAACATTGTTTTTCGTATTTGTTCAACCTAATACAAGCGTGAGAGTCATTAGCGAACATTAAGGAGTGTGGGCAAAATCAGGCATCGTACCATCGCCTGGAGTCCCCATGCTCGGGTCAAGATGAAACGTTGGTGCACAAAGGGCCATACAGTAGTTTTGCAGCTGAAGCTTCACCGATGGAAGCACATCGGGTATCTTGTTTTTGTCTCTTCGTCTACCCCCTCGCGATGTCAAATGTCGTGGCCGCACACAATGTCAAGGGGCCGTGAGGAACCCTGGCTCAACATCGAGAACCCATCCTCCCAATGGCTTCTCCTCTCACAGACAAATAGGCACCATCCGCGTTTGAGAACCGTTCCAAAGATTTGCAAAGTCAATACCTCAGGATGAGAGAGTCCATCCCGATAAACACTACGCAGAAGTATTCCAGCTATGTCACGGGCAGACGAGCGCAAAACCAGTGCAGAGATCCCCCACACGATCACACGGTATCGAAGGTCGAGCCGATCCGTGGACTGAAGACCTCCCTGTGGTCACCGGAGAGGTATGTACACTGTTAGACGATATCATCGTCCGGCCACACAGGGACGGCCCAATCCAAATGGCGCAGACCCAGCGACGTCGCGGACTCGTACTCACTGGTATTACTTCCTCGCCTGGGCCTCCTGCATTGACTTCATCCCCCTCGCCGACGCCGCTCACGGAGGGGCCCTCCTCTGCGTCCTCGAACTCGCCCTCCTGCGCGTCCCTGGTAGAACGTCCGTCCTCCTGCCGTCGGTGACGTGCCCCCGTGACCATAAAGTAGAGGCCGCAACGGAGAGCAGTAACTGGTGCGGATTCAAGTGCAACGACCGTCAGCTAACAACTCCAGAACGTGGCCCCAGCCACGAGGATGACCGAGTGCGACGCCTGCCAAAATCCCGGCGAAACTTGAACTCCACGCAGTCTCAGCGCTGTGCGAAATCACGAAGATGATCTCGAGTCCCCCAGTACACCCACGCCCTCCGCGGGATGGCTCCACACACCACTGGGCCACTCCCACCACCCGAGTGTCGCGACGGGTGTAATAGGATCGATAGTTTTATTTGCTTTGTTAAGATATGGTTTAGACAGACGAACGATGCGCAGATACACACTCCCGACCAAACGGACCAGAAAGCTGGCGCATGACACGGTCAATATTTCCACGGGAGATAGGAATTTACGCTGTGATTGCGCCGAGGCCGTGTTCGGCGCTGTCAAACGGTTAATGTATTTGACGGAAAAAACAAAAGAAGCAATGTTGGATTAAAAATATGTATAACAATGGTAGCGATCCCAGCAAATAGTTCCTCACAGACTAAAGGGTAATCATCTCATGAAGCGAGTTCCACGACACAGGTGACCGTCTCGCTACACGTTACCGGGCCCCAATAAGAGTGATCCAAGACAAACTGATGCGCACTAGGTCCACTTGCACGTTCAACCCAACTCAGGAGGAACATAGAAACCAGGCCTTCTCTTGCCACACGGCGGTTCAGGCGCCTTCCACCTCGGTGGGCAAAGGTGCTGAACAAGTGGGGTAAAAGACACACGCAGGAAACCGTCCCCCAATCATGACCTATCACGCCATAGCACGCCGCCAATGCCGTTTCGGCGCCGGCGGGGATCCTTCGGGGGAACTACTGCAGGACATGACAACGGCTTCCGATTCAGGCCCGGGGGGGGGGCCACCCCGGTTTCCCGGCGAACTGAAGTTCGCGGTTGAATGTTTTTTTTCCGAGGGGGAAACAGCTAGAGAAGGCGGTTGAACCCTTTGATCGAGAAAGGATTGTAAACAGGCTAGCAGCGTGCCTCGGAGAATGAAGAAACAAAAAGAAGAAAAAAAAAAACAATAAAAAGAACAATAAGAAAAAAAAAAAACGGATCGGCTGCGGTTGGGCTCCATGACCGAACGCGGGGGAGACCAATTTGCGCGACATGTACGCAAGGACTAGCGCCCAGCAAGGCATATATGAGCGTACAGACAGCACCGCGGTGATGGTGTATCGCAGCCTTATTGGTCGCGTGGGAGAGTCCGGTAATTCCGTGAGGGGAATGTAGGGATCCTGCCCGAAGAAGCCGCAAGATGGCTTCCTTAAAGGTCAACAGCAGATAGAATAGATGGCAAATGGTGAAAATATGGTCTTGCCCTAGACCGTCTATATAAACCTAGTGCCGCTTGTCAGCTCAGTCACCCCTTCATAAATGAAAAATCTCATGAACGCACCAGTCTCGGAACCAATCGCGATGCGAGTGTGTGGGTGTTGAGCAGGAAACTGAACACGTCCAGCTGCCAGCTGGAGAGCGTAGGTCAGTTTTTGAAGTCCGCAGAAACCCGTGTGGTTATTGCCGTATACAAGGGTCCATAGCTTCGATTCCTGTCAGCCTTTGCTCCCGCGCATACACTCTGGATAGTACTCACAACTCTCCTATCGGTTCCTTCATCCCAACGAGCAAACCCCATGACAAGGCATCCGCGCGGGCTTGCACCCACGCCGGCAAGGGGGGAAGATTTCCCTCCCGTCGTAGTTGGTCAGAGCGACGGAGTCCCACCCTTGCCAGCGCCCCAAATATTGAAGCGGGCATGAGAAGCGCGATTACATGCGGGGAAAATGGGGTGTTAGAGGCCTTGGGCGTGTGGCTTAGGTAGATTGGGGGCGGTTCTACTTTCGCTGGGCGGCCCGGTCTGCAGAAACCACAGACACCTGGCAGTCGTCTATCGAGGCCCTCCGCTCGAATGTTCCGAGCTCAGACGACTATGGAGAGCGGGCGAAGAACAGGCGGGCTTTTGCTGCCTGGCGTCCAGCCTTTTTCCTCATCGGAGGTGGTCAACGACGCGGTCTCTTCGCCACTTGGGGGCTCTTCCGCACTAACCAGAGCTCTGGCGTCTCTGGGCGTCCTCTGCACACGACGAGCGTATGTTCCAGGCAGTTCCGAGCTAAAGTCGGTCTCCACGGCGCCGGGCAAGGCCAGGTTTGCCAGCAGCTTAGTTCATCAGCAACAAGCGGCGTCGACATGGAGAACCTGTCCTGGCTATGGCGTTCAGGACATGGATCAGCAAGATAGAGGTGGTGGCATTCCAACAAGAACGTAAAAGTTGTGAGCGCCCGTCTATATTTTAGTAGCGACTTGTACTGGCGGTCCTGTAACATGGCGAATGAGAAGATTTAGATGTGGAGGCGGCGGCTGTGGCTTGTCATTCATTTCTTGCTGGGTCTGACTCGGACGTTTGGGAGCATCGTGTAAACAAATTTTATTGCGAAAGGTATAAAGAGTTAGGGGTAGAGATGTTGAGAAGGAGCGAAGCTCACGTCCCATGAGGTGCTGAGAGCACTAGGACGCGAGCATTATAACCCTCATCCCCAAGTGGAGGTGAGAGCGGTCTTGGTCCTGCCATTTAGCTGAACAGCGTGTTTCTCATCTAGCTGACTGCCTGGGTAAGAAATGGTACCGTGGTTGTAAGATGGGAGTCCGCGAATCGAGCAGCCGGGCGTCATAAAATAGGTCGTTTAGGGCAAGCTCGCGCACACTTGGGCCCAAAGGGCAGGGCGGCTGCCTGGTTTCGGTTCCGCAGCGCACGCCATTGTGCAGCACTGCATGTATAGAGGAGAGATCCGCCATGCCCGGATGGTCCGAGCCTGCCACAGCTCGATCACCCCTGCGGAACCGCAAGGCCTGCCGTGGCCCTCGCCGACGCCTGTGCCTTGTCCCCAGCCCTCATAAAACCACCCCATTCCGCTTGCATCAAACTCCATCTGTCTGGTTGGCTGAGCAAACGCTCTTGCATCTCATAGCCTGACGCGGTCAGTACTGTAATACGAGATGACACTCTTCTCGGGTTGTTGGTGATCGTTCCATTCTTATACTCGAAAGATAGCGTATTCAGGAGACGGAATCCTTCGCCGCCTGCTCTCAATACCATGACGCCCACAATACTGCCCTTCCGGGCTTCTACTGGTTCATGTTCGGCTGCTTCGAGCCCATACTTGCCTTGGGAGGCTGCCTGAGCGCGCTCCTCTACCCCCAGAGCAGGTGAGCACAACTCTTTTTGTTCACATTCCCCCGGCTCACGGCGCACTCGAGACATACATACAGCAAGCCCCATGGCCAGAACATGAGCTCCCGTTAGGCCCCTTGCCGAGAGCTTGCAATCGTGACCTTTAGATGCACGCTCGCGCATACCGTGGGACTCTTGGGACTCCTGAACGCCTTCGTGCTATGGGCCGCCCGCAAATACCTATGGTCACAACCCGCGATACAAGAAAAGGTTGTCGGGGCCCTCCTCACGCCACTGCTACTGGTCGATTTCCTCCATATAATCCTCACCCTCTGGGCGGTAGGCGACGACCGGTGGGCAGTTACAAAAATGGGAGGGGGATCTTATGGGGTCACAATCGTCACGGGCATCATTCTATGGTCCCACGACTCGCATGGGCATATGGGAGTAGGGAGGTACATGGATAGCAGAGACGGGCACATCGTGAAGAAGGTGTAGACATCATCGCTCGTGAGCGCGGCCGCATTACATGATTTATTCGGGGCTCTTGCATGGGACAATTGGTTTTTTCGACCTGTAGACAAAAGATTAAGTTACCGAGTGCCTCTCAGAGGTCATAATGCAAGCCGCAAATGTTCATATTAGATCAAGACGAAGGCATCGCGAACCACACGCTCCTGAGAGCTGTAGTTGTGGGCTCACGGTCCAACCCACTGTTTCAAGTCATCCGTGGGGGCGGAACAAACTAGACACGTACCATCAGGGCGCGCGGCCAAAGCGCTTGGTCCGTTGCGTTTGTGTTTGGCGACACTTGTGAAGTCGCCGTTGATGCTACAGCTGGTGCGGTAGCATCCGCTGCGAGTTTACGCGCAGTGCGCCTCCGATGGTCCCACCAATCCAGTACCCAAGTCTGCACGAGACCAAAACGCAGCCGAGGTGACCCAGTACAATTGTATACTCTACAGGATTGCGTCAGCAAGCGACCCGAGCGCCATAGCGAGGCGGGAGACATACCCAGGCACCAGCGCAGCAATGAGGATACGCCCGACCGAAGCTATCCGCATGGTCGTCTGGAATATCTTCTTCGGCTCGATGACGGTCTCCCCATTCTCGCGCCGCTTCGCGGTCCACTCGGCGACCTGCTGCTCGCGCAGACGCGCCTCGGGAGTCATGAACCAGCGCGACGCGTCGACGTTTGCGAACGTGAGCACGCCCAGGAGGATGGGCCCAGGGTCCCGGTCGGGTCGCCGTGTGACAGAGACGTAAGAGTCAAGAACGACTCGGAGTCGAAGACGGTGGGCGACGCGGCGGCTCTGCCGAGCATCATGGAGGTGCCGACGAAGAGCGGGAGTTGTGTTATCGGAGGTATAAGCATGGTGGGGAGCACCGAGCAGCCATTTTCCTTGCAGAGCTCCTTTTGCCGAGCTTGTAGCTTCATTCATGTTTGAGTCGAGCGTATAAAAGACGAAGGCTCAACGAGGACATACCAGTGGCTTAGCACGTTTTCGCATGCTCAACTTGAGCTTCTTCTCGGGTTCCGCGGAATCCATCTTTTTGCATCCCTCGATGCACCTCTTGAAGGATAGCAGTCGTTCCTTCATCAATTGTGGTACTACGACTTCCTCCGTCTTCCATTGCCGCTTCTTGGCCTACGGCTACAGTGAGTTGCGTTGCAGCGAGCGTTACGATCCAACGTACCCATATTGAGAAAGGAACTGTGAGCAGTAGTCGACTAGCTACCGTGAAGAGAATAATCGTTCCGGAGTATGGCGGGATGGACTCCGGAAATGGAATGGCCAGTGCGAGGTCAAGGAAGCCATTTGAGCCCTGTTGAACGGCTTCTGTAACTAACGTCCGAGGCTGCCCAAACCCATGAGCCTTGCACCTCCTTGCGAGCTGGACCCGGGGTGCATATCGCGTTGCAGCCCGAGTGGTGGGTTGGGACAGTGCCAACATGGATTTCGCACTTTGAGGATGAAGCGCCCGCGGGTTCCACGCTCTGAATTGATGCGAAGTTCTCCTGTGAGTGCTTGTGTGTTGGTGACCAGTCACTTTGTGGGGCGAGTGTAGTACATGCGATCAGGACAATAATATATGGTATGCCTTCGCAAGGTAGCGAGTTGGATTGTGAGAGGTAAAAATCATGGTGGTGCTACAGGCATATCATAAAAAAACATAGTGGAAACCCTCTCCTGCAAAGTCGCGCCTACGACCCAACCTCTCCAGCTACCCTCCGCTCCGCAGATGCCCCGTTCCACGCTTAGAAGACCAGCTGGTGAGGGAACTGGCTCTTCGAGAGGCCGAAGCTTGCCCGGAGGTACTTCGAGAGGTACTCAGTCTTCTTAACGGAGGCAATGATGGCAGAGTCAACGGCCTTCTGTCGGCAGCCTTCGACTCGGGGAACGCCTCCTTCGCCTTGGGCTTGCCCTCAGCGAAGAACTCCTCCTCAGCAGAGTTCTTGCCCTTGGACCGAGGGCTTAGCGAAGTAAGCGTCGTTGATCTTCTCGTCGACCTAGGGAGATATAATATATGTGCACCGATTCAGCTGTGAATAAATGGAATAGAGCATACCTTGAAGTCAGCGAGCTCGACCTTGGTGGAGGTGGCAATGACGTAGGCCTGTTTGACCCTGCGGAGAGGGACACCGTTGACCTTGTACGGGCCAGTGACCAGCAGGAGGCCGCTCTCGAGCTGCTTCAAGAACACCACCCGCTTGCCCCGGAAGCGACCAGCGAGGAGGATGAGAACGGTACCGGGTGTGATGGATGAGCGGAGGGGGGAAGCAGGCTTGGGGCTCTTCCGGCTCTTCTTGGGCTGGCGGACGTCCTCAGCGGGGTAGAATCGTGACGCCTTCGAGGTGGGTACGAGACGCTTGCCGCCGTTGTTGGCACCGCCGACGGTAACCTCCTTGGTCGAGGCCGCCTCAGCAGCTGTCGGCTTCTCCGACTTTTTCTGGCCCTTGAAGAGACCGCGGCGGGCGAAGACTTGCGAGCGGGAGAGCCGTCCAACGCCGGGGGCGATATCCTTGCTGCGGGCCATCTAGAGCAAAGTGGTCAATACGAGTGAAGTACGGGCTCACTAGTTTCGGGCGTAGCGCATCATCCATCCCTCGGACACTTGACATCCAGCCTCAAACTGCTTCCCACCACCCCATTCAACCTCTCAGCAGCATCCTAGCCTCTCTCTGCATGCATTCCACGCCCGAACAGCAAGAAAGGGTGCTCACTGCGTTGATCTTGAGGGTTGCTGAATGTGTTGACGGCCTCGGCTGCCTGTCTGGGAGAGGCGTGACGGCGCGTTCGCGTGACATGTGACAAGCGCTTTGTGACGAGGAATGCCGTCACAATTCACAAATGATGGCGGAGAAGTCGGTCCGTTAGCGGGCTCTTGCAGAAACACCCACGACGACACACAGTTTCACACTGACCGGGATGACCGTCGAGCTCAGTCAAGTACATAATGTAGAAGAGAGCTTACATTTTTAACACTACTGAAATGTCGCAGAAAATGGGCCGGATGATCGCCCTGTCATCTTTCTGGACATTGACAATACACTGTACTCAGCTAGCTCTAAGATCTCACAAGCAATGGGCGAGCGTATCCACGGTGCTGTTCACATGCAACGATGACAAATATGACCTCTTACGCTACCCGGTTGTAGCATACTTTGTAGGTCTCGGCTTGGATGAAGACCGCGCATCCGAGCTGCACCACAAATACTACACCGATACGGTCTTGCATTGCGGGGCCTTGTCAAGCACCATGAAGATCGGTGGGGTAGAATTTGCCTCTTTGATGTCATTGCTGTCATAAATACTGAAACAGGACCTCAGACCCCCTAGATTTTGATAAAAAGTGCGATGGTTCATTGCCTCTCGAGGAAATGATCAACCCAACCCTACTCTCCGTAAACTGCTCGAGGATATCGATCGCAGTAAGGCACGAGTGTGGGTCTGACTAACGCGTACAAAACTGTGTGTACATCATGATTTTGCAGATTATTGGCCCACTTAAAACTTTGATAGCACGCGTACAGAGTGCTTACGCTACGCATCTTAGGAGTGGACGATTTGATTGAAGGGGTCATTTACTGCGATTACTCTGAGCCTAACTTTTCATGCAAACCAGAAGCCGAGTTCTATCATGCGGTGATAATATTTGTCGCGTCCTTTGTTCCCCATTGACTCACCTTCCTACAGGCCATGCGGAAGGCAGGCATCACGGATTCCAAGAAATGTTTATTTTATCGATGACAGTCGCAGCAATGTCGCCGCCGCCATCAGCATGGCTGGGGTCAATGCGTGCATTTTTGCGAGCAGGGATTAGAAACTGTGGAGGGTGGCAAGTCAAAGCGAATTGGAGCAGATGGAAAAGAAGCCCTACAGGACGCGACGGTCATTGGCCGTCTGGAGGAGCTCAGGACCGTCTGGAGCGAAGTGTTCAAACGGGACTCGTGATTGCCCTCGGGATATAGATATACAAACCAACGTGTAGAATAAGAAATACATCGCGATATATCGCAGCCCGGGATGATATGATACAACATGACAGTAAATACTTCTACAGATACTATACTGGTCGGCTAGATCGAGAATTCAATATCCGAATCAAAACATCATTACGGTCACCACATGTGCCGATTCGGTGACCTCAAGGACGACGCCGTCGAAGCCCAGTAGCTCTGAATATATATCATGGATCCATACTCTCATTTGCTAACCATGAAGACGTACTGGTGGTTGAGTTTGGTATAGGTCAGGACCGTCCTCTTCATCTGTACGGTCGAGCTGCATTGTCGGCGGCACTTCTCCGGGGCTGAGAAAAATGGCTGATCGATTCGAACTGGGCCTTTCATGTAAGCCTTACTAAGTGGTATTGAAATGCCAATCAAGTCCTTACCCGATCATAAAACCATTTCCTGGGAGGCGTATCTGGGTATATATAGAATGTTAGAACCGATGAAAGCCTGCGTTCCATGACATACCGTCTTCGTCATCTTCAGCTGCCCCTCAATTGCCATGGGACCACCGCTTGTATCGTTGAAAAAGTGCGGTCCCAGGCTGAGGCGAATAAGTGGCGGCTTAGATCCATGAATAAGCATGACTTACTATTGTTGGTGTGAAGGATTATCTTTCTTCACTACATGAGTGGTCCGCGGATATCAGGAAATCTAGACCATGTTGGAAAGTAGTTAGTAGAAGTCTACCGGTGTCAATTGCTTTCCAAACTGACGGACAGACAGGCGGACATACATCCGCTGTCTATATTTCTGGGTCGTCCTTTTTCGACTTTGAGTGTATAATCATCCTGTTGTCTTCTCTGTAATGTTACCCGAATGGGTTGAACCAAGGTCGCAGATCATGTCTTGGGCAGTTTGTATAATGCCTATGCGTACGTGGACTGGTGGGGATGGGAAGACGGGTGAGAAGTTCAGGGTTATGCCCGTCATGTACCGTTGGTGACAGAACGGCTCAATAGATTATTCGTACGCGCTTCAGCGAGCAACATACCTTCACTATGGCGCCCCCCCACTTTCCCAGATCACCATGCATTACTTCGCAGGTTCGTACCTCAGATAGCACGTCATCTGCCTCGTCATTTGTGGTCTTTTGGCAAACAATCACTCTCTCTAAAATCACCCTCCTGCAATCTTGTCTTGTCTTCAAGGTGTGGATAGAGGCTGAACCTCAGAGGCTCAGTTCGGTTGTCGTCTTCGAAGCTGAACCATACACCAGGGTATCGTAGAATCGTCGCCACATATGTATGGTCCGAAAGCTCTGCTGATCAGCCGACTCTTCTTAGCACCTCCTTCGGGATGATACGTAATCATAGTGTTGTATCGCAGTGTGACAGGTGGATGTGGGTCCTGGGCAACTTCTTAATAGATATTGTTGTGTAAACGCTGATGCCTCCCAGAGAACTAGGAGGTCCAGGTCGCGGTCGTAGGTGTTTCAGAATCACGGGTGTTGTCGGCAAATCAGGATCATATTTGACATCCACTTTGGGAAAGGATGGGGGGGTCATTCCTAAGAATGTCAAGCACTGTCCACAAACATGCCTATGCGTATAAATTTGAGTCAATCGTCGAGCATTGGGCTACATTGAGGATTGTCTATCGCACCAAGCTCGAATTGGCCTAGACCAAGGCCCGGCTTGACCTCTACATCGAGTTTGGAACATGCTAGGATTGCTGTAGGATATATAGAGTGATGAGTATTCCGTGCGCAGAACGTCGACGTAATGAACAGAGTGCGGGACATACAACGATTGCGGGGAGCAAGGGTGCCCAATACGGTAGCATGGCGTCTATATGAGCGTTTACGCGTTGATATCGCGTCGCGTCGCGTTGAAGCAGAACCGTCATCATGGTCTTGTCGACGTGCTCTGTGCTCATTCCACATATCTTTGATAACATTCTATATTGAAACCTTTCGCATTTTAAAACATGGCAGACCCTAGGCAGAGATCAATCATCAAAGTAGGCCACCCAAAAACGCGTATCAATGGCCATTTCTAACGAAATTTCAGGTGTTCAGAAAATACAGCCATTCTTTGGGGCCCGAAGCCTTGGAATTCGTCGAGGACATACTGGAACGCCATGAAATTGCGGATGAAACAGATTGAACAGGCGGTGGAATGGATCGCTAAAAGAGTACAACAAGCAGGATGGTCAGTGCTTCAATTGCTGTCACCTTCAGCCGGCACTGAGATATCATGAAGACGCGCAAATGAAGGTTTCCCTTGACGTATTACAAAGGGTATACGAGGCATTTCAAGAAGGGAATGAGTCAGGAGAAAATGACTTTCTTGATCCAGATAGTCACTTGCACTTCGTAGAGATGCTTTCGAGATGCCTCTGTGGAATTGGTCAGCCGAACGGAACGCATTCGAGAGGTATTGTTCCATGGAACAATTCGAGAGTTGAGAAAATCTGATATTGACATGAATCCGTTTGCAGAGTCCTCGCACAACTGACGGTATCGGGCTCAGCAGAATCCCGCATTGCGGCAGTGCGCAATCGTCTGAACATCATCAAAAACAGACTGTCCCTGCGCAATGACCATTTCTCTCCGTCCACATTACTGCAAGGGACAGGGAGCGGCTTCTGACTGTTTGTTAAATCCTCTATCGCAAGAAAGAGCGTACTTATAGTACAAGCGTTAGCTACGATCAACGAAGCAGCTACTTGTCTGTGCAGGTCAACGATTCCTATTGTTTGGCATGCTCACACATTCTAAAGAAGGCAAAGCTCTGTCTTGAAGACGAAGAGGGTGCAGTGGAGCTGGACTTTTCACAACTGGTGAGTGGTATGGTGTCTATCTTAGGATTAATAATGAGCTGTCCGTAGGATCAACCTAGCGAGGGATTGTTTACGGAAGGGTGCTTTGCTTTAGTAGCTTTTTTTTTTGGGTGATTACACCGATGAAGCAACTTTATCGGTCATTGCCATCGGTCATCCACCCTGCGAGAGTCGTGAAGCAGCACGGTCGGTCTACGGCCACATAGATTTCCTTGGTAAAGGTGCGACAACGTTGGCAGAGATTGTGAGTTTCTCGGTTGTAGTACGCCCGGGCTACCTAAATAACGTACCATTCAGACTCAGCTAGCCAATCGCCTCCGCATGGACTGGCCAGACATGAGATTTTTTGTGCTTTCAGATGTTTGGCTCGACCAACCAGATACTCTGCAAGGTCTCAAGAAGCTGTTCGACAACTGTATCGAGAACCAATTCATACCCCGCCTTGTTATACTTTGCGGAAACTTTCATTCGAAAGGAATCGCACAGGGCAATGCGAGAGAAATTAGGAGATATCAAGGCAAGTGCTGGCCACTGGTCAAGGGGGGACCAACGATTTTGCTAATATTACACTTTAGACGGTTTCGATTCGCTGGCCGATCTCATCTCATCATACCCACTCATTACAAGACAAACTCACTTCGTCCTAGTTCCTGGGCCTCGTGACATCACAATCAACTCAATTTTACCTCGGAGGCCACTCCTGTCTTCTCTCACAGCTCGACTCAAGGCAAAGGTTCCCAAACTACAACTGGCCTCCAATCCTTGTAGAATCAAGTTTTGCGAACAGGAGATTGTCGTCTTTCGCGAAGACTTGATGGCGAGGATGCTGAGGAACCTTGTAGGCGTCAAGCCAGATGTTCGAGAGGACGATCTCAAACGTTATGTGAGATCAGCGGTGTCAAAATAATGCTTAGCTTGCTCATTTGTCTCACAGCTCGTCCAGTCAATCTTGGATCAAAGTCACCTAGTTCCTCTCACAACGTCCATTCAGCCCACCCTTCCCGAATTTGACCATGCACTCCGATTATATCCTCTACCTACAGCAGTATGTATCGGTCAATGCCCTCACTATTCAGTCGTCACTAATTAATGCCCAGGTTGTTCTCGCAGACAAATATGATCGTTACCAAATGACCTATGAAGGCTGTCATGTTTTTAATCCAGGTAGTTTCCTCGGGAACTCCTTTGGTTTCTCAGCATACATCCCTGCGCGGAGGGAGTCGGAAGAATGGTGAGTAGCCACGACGATTCGTGGCTGTCACGTTTTCAGAGAGCTGACAATAGTTTACTAGTATTCTGGGCATGGACGGTGAGGATTAATAACACAGTCCGCATTCGTATTTTCCACCGTCTACTCAGTATATTCCGTCCTCTAATAAGTATCAGCACGTCTTAACGTATCATCATCTGTTACCGACGATATATCTAATCAATCGTTAGCATTCTTCACGAAATCTGCGCATCTTTCAGCCACCATGACCACAGGAGCCTGAGGGTGTGCAGCGGGGACGTCTGGGAAAATACTCGCATCCGCAATGCGAAGTCTCCTGATCCCATGTACCCTGAGCTCATCGTCTACAACACCTAACTCTGCCTCCGGTGCCATCCGGCAGGTCGACGTATAATGGAAGGTTGTCCGAATCTTTTGCCGAACGTACTGGTCGATGTCCGATTCGTTTTCAGATGCCGGTCGCAAGAAGTCGCGGAAATTGTGCCCTTGCTTGCGACATTTTCTGCCTATTGCCAGGCCTAGACGTAACGCTTTACGGAAAGGGGCTTGTAATCGTCCTCGTTTCGAAGGTACTCCAAATCGCATTCGGGCCTGTCGTGGGGGTTGAGCGATGCCAAGCGCACGGTGCCAGAGGACTTGGGCTTGAGCAGAATACATGCCAGCGTCGCGACTCCTTCTGATTTGTCCAATTTGCTATCGTCGAAGACATTGTATGGGATGGTGACGAACTCGAGGTCGGGGATGTTGGAGGACGAATGGCCATCGCTACCAGCGTTAGGGGGATGGCGGTGTCCTGAGAGCTGTCCTCGTCCAAAAGTTTGCTCAAGGCAAATATAATCATTTGTGGGTTGGGGAGAGGAGGAGAGACCCTTGCCAGTGAACACATAGCGCAGCAGCTCCCAGATTGGCGAGCAGGTAGTTCGATTCGAGCTCGTGCAAAGAGTCTGCGCGAGCCCCCCTTGTAGCACAGTGGGACACATGGATGATCTTTCTATAATACATGTGTCAACTGGAAGTTCCAGATGGATGATAGCAGACGAACCAGATTGCGACCAACGCCGGGAAGTTCCTTGACCACGTCGATACCCTTCGAAACGAGGTGTTCCCGAGGCCCTATTCCACTATAAACGAGGGCTGGTCAAGATTGTGCGTAGGTAAGGGCGTTTCACAAACCATACCTCAACATGAGAATTTGAGGGGTAACTATTGCTCCTGCGCACATAATTACTTCAGCTGTGGCAGATACATAAAATTCCTGTTCATCTTCGCCCTTCTTTCCACTTTGTATGAATACACCCCTCGACAGAGATCTCAGCATCGCGTCGTTGCACGTCAAGCCTGGAAACCACGGTCTCAGTGCATACAAAGAGGTTCTTGGCTCGGCTTGCCAGGATTTCGGGATTCAAGAAGGCATCAAAAGTTGATTGTCGACGGCCGTCCTGATCCACGGTCACGTCGATGAGCCCGCAGGCATAGGGCGGTATATCCGGGTTATGGATATCTTCGCGGGCGAGGAAGGCCAAGCGAGTCCGCAGCTTCCAATATCCTTGGAACAGTGGCCGTAAGCGTCCCATGAAGCATAGATTGAGAAGGAACTCTGCTCACTCATCTACGCATTGGAACGGAATTTCAGTGAGATGACGATTAAACCAGGGTCCTAACGAAATGCGTCAGCAGTGGAGTGATAAGTCATGTACCACCGCCATTGACCTCGACTTCCTCTGTGTTCAGCAAATCCATGGGTCAGAGAGGTTTCGGATTTTTTGAAGTATGGCTCTACACTATTCCAGCCCCAACCTTTACGTCCACTCTCCTCCCACGCGTTGTATTCACCAGGAACGGATCGGGTGTAGACATGAGCATTAATCTTGGACGTGCCGCCCAATGCCTTGCCCGTCACCATGCTGGCTGTGGATATCTCTTTCGACACGGCATTCATAGCAGACTGCCATTGGTAGGTTGGAGACCATGAAGTACGGAAATCCACCGATAGAAGTGGAACCCGAGACAGCCAGGAGTCGATGATTGGTCCTCTTTCGATGAAGAAGGACGGTCTTATTCTCGTCTTCAGATAGACGAGACGCAATTACACAGCCTGCGGTCCCACCTAGTAGAGCGTTAACAGCAGAGAACCGAACGTGAGTGACATGAGAAGGACTGTCTTACCACCGACAATCACGTAATCGAACGACCGTTGGTCCAATTCATGAGGCGAGTAGATACGATATTTAGGTGTGCTTGTGAACGGCCACATGATCAAGAAGTTTGTGTAGAGAGAAATTTCAAGCTTTGCCGGTGTAAGGTGTCAGTGAGCGACAAACTGGTCGGCATTACTCACTTGTTGATTAGAATGTGGTTGTCGTAGGTGTGTAGTACGAATCGTGTAAGAGCCTATAAGCTTCTACTTCACTGTGACATCACCTAAGCTAGCAGTGCTGGTGTGGAATGCGCGTCGTCGCGTGTGACTGAAGTTGAACCGACGCTTTGACCACAGTGCCGAATCATGCCAAACAAGTGACAACAATTCACCGAGAGATTGCAAGACTAGACCAGTGGCGGACGCAGATGCCTTCCATAGACTGGGCAAACAAACTTTACCCTTCAAAGGATACATTGTTACTCTTGTTCCATGCATACGGAACCCCAAGATCTCTTTTCAATTCGTGACAAGTCAAGAGTCTGAAGTGACAGCGGCTACGAAGCTAGAAAGATCGGTCGGTAAGCTGTCGTAGGGGTTTCCGTTATTAGCCTGGGTATCGTCTGTGATGTACAACGAGCCAATCCCGTCCGTGCCCACCAGTTGACTTATAAGGTCGGATGGGGGAGTTGAGGGCGCATCGTGGGAGAATAACAGCCTGCTGAGCGGCCGGGTGATTGGAGTTTATGGTGAGTTGCGAGGCACTACAATCAGGAATCAGAGATCCAAAATGCGTCTGAATCGGGCTATATGGCACGTAGATACCTAAAGTCGTCATAGAAATCTCCGCAGTGACAATTTGGTTTGCGATGGAAAAATAACTGGCACTCCCGACGTTGGCCCCAGGGTTCAGAATAACCTAAATCGCGTCAGATACTACAAGATGAGGCAGCCCAGTCGACTTTACGAGCCCCATTACCACTATCAAAGCTTTTGTTTAGCATTTTGAGAGTACGTTGTGTACAATGACAGTAGGCCGCTGGTAGGATTGGACTTCGTCAAAAAAGATACCGTCTGGCCGATAAGCACTGCTCCAGCCAGCATATGTGGCGACATCAGTATTGACCGCAGATTGACTACGAGAACCATCTCCCGTAGGCACATAGCCAACAGTCTTGACATTTGAATGTGCTTTCAATTGCGGAATTGCACCCTTGATAACTGGACGCATCTGGCTGTGAGCCGGCAGTACCCGGGCCACTGTTTGGGTTTATTATGAGGAAGAATGGGGTGGAAGGATTGGCAGCAATCCTAACGCAGGGAGGTCATTAGATAATGAAACGGGGACAAGAGGCGTCATACGTATTAATGAGAGGAGCCCATGCAGAGCAAGATGGAGAAGATCCTGGGGAATATATATAACGGAACAATGATACCGGAACCTGACACCAGCGTCGAAATGCCGACCATGATGCTCGCCACAGCGCGGATGTGAGTAGAGTAGGCCATGTTGAAAGTGGCAAGCCTTTTGCAATTCTGATGGGAGAGGTGGTCATGTAGCCGTTATATATTGCGCAGGACATCTGTCCGAAGCAGTGTGCGTCACCTTCAGGCCGCACGTATGACGACCTCCTATTCGTGATGACTGCGAGACACCTGACTAGTATCAGCTTCTCCGATGGAGTCATCGCATCATTATGTCACTCACTCTACCAGAACTCAATGGGAGTGTCCGGTAGTTACGTTACCTATTGATTCATGTGTGGTGGCCGGGACCGATCGAAGGCCCATAAGGCCAAGCTACCGTGATTTTGACAGATGAAAAGAGGATGGAGTGTATCAGGGAACATATAGAAATGATGCCCGTGTCTGTTTCTGGTACCTTAAGATCACGGGATCAATGAGGTAGCAGATGCGTTCCGTGAGTCGTATGTCATAGGCAATCTGAACCTTGTCCTTAGTCTGGACTCTGCTGGCAAGCGGATTCTGAATATCAAGAAATGATGAGCGTTGAGTTGCTTGGATGACATGCGTGTTCTGCAGTACTTACCAGCGATAGCTCAAAGAAACAACGGGATTCCCCTGTGCCAGACGCACACAAGCCCCAACTGTGAAGGAAAACTGATAGGGAGGGAGTCAGACTCGGACACGGACGGGAGCGAAGGTAAGGCCCAATTTAGTAAGCTGTGTCTTTGTGGCCGCTGCTCCCAAAAATGGGAAAGCGATCATGAGAAGCCGCCTTCAAGATCGCATCATGCGGCGCTTCATGATAAGTTCATGAGATGATCTAGACGCTAATGATATCTCAAGTGGACATTATGTGGTTTACGTCACGTTCATGATAATCGAGCACACTCAATGGCCGCACCTCATCGCACCTCTCGAAGAAATACTCATCTCCTCGAATCGAAAAACTCTTTCCCCTCACCTTCAAAAAAACTCTACAATAAGCCTCAAGACGCTTCTGGATTTGTACTTCCACACACATTTCGCAATTGAACCACTCTGACAGCCGTGATATTCACCCAGACCGACTAAAAAGACTCTCCAGTCATGGGAGGCAGACGCAGTCAGCACAAGAGCAACCAGAAGGAGTGGTGTGAGTCCTTCGAAGAGGGGGACGTCTTGTCGCGGGTTCAAGCAACATGCCAGTGCTTGCAAGTCCCAAACAGAGCCATGACAAAGGGAAGACACGAAAGAGGGAAGACACGAAAGAGGGATCAAGAAATCAAAAAGTTTCGATGTAACGCACGCTCAAGAAGATGGCACACGAACGGACAGCGCCGTTGACAACGTATATGGCGGGTTGCTGGGCGGCGGCGCAGAGGCGTGTGGGGCGTTCAACGCGAGTGGGCGCGCGGGGTGGTTCAAGATCGACAGGCTCGGCCTCAAACAAGGACGATGGGGGTGACCTGGTCTTAGGTGGACATCAGCAGTTACGCCTTCCCTCCCCTCCTTCGCCTTTTTTTGTTTGTTGAAGGGGTGTGAAGCCAACGGCGACGCGTTCGATGCAAGTTCGATGTGACGCTACCGAGCAACCTCGCGCCAGGCGGGGTACCTCATCCTCCACGAGATCATCGCGCTGTACCTCGCCACCGCGCTCAGCGTAGCCTGCGGAGTTCTACTCCGGGTGCACGTAGCTGAAGATCAGCGTGGGAGCGGGAACAGTATACCCTCGCCTCTCGTATCTCTCCCTGGCGCGTATAAAGACGATGATCCCAGGATTTATGACCTCGATGTACGTGCCCCCTCTCCCTCTCACAGAAGAGAAACAGGAACGATACTGATGAGACGTGTACAGGTGCTCAAATCCCAGAGCGAACTACACATTCCCCAGCGGGCCGCTCACGAACCTGGCAGGCTCCGACATGTCCATAGCCGCACCCTACACAGGCCCCACGGTCTTTTCCTCTGATACGGCACTCGCTTCCTCTACTTCCTCTACCCCCACCACTTCCTCTCCCTCTGCTTTCATCCTCCACTGGTGCGAGCGCAGCAAACCCTAGCAGCATGCATCTGGGAAAACGGGCGGCGTTAAGTAACGTTCAACTAACGCTATGTAGCGTATTTAAATGAAGTAACAAAATACGTTATATACTGGGATGCCCAGCCGGTCACGATTTACTTAGCGTTAATTTTCGTTATTTTAGCGCTTTTTACCGTTAATTCATGGCATTAACACCATGGTACTTCACTGCTTTACTCTTGTTTTGCTCACGAGGCTGCACAAAGACAGCTGCACACTGCACACAGAGGTTTTAAAATGTCACATTGCCCTACTACAGCAGGTGATACATGACATCCAGTACTTGAACAGGAAGCAACTACTAATCTAAACACTGTGTAGCAGCTAGCTTCACTCACCTTGATGGCGGGGGGAGCAAGCTCTACGGCACTGAGAGCAATAACCTCGAAGTTATATTCAGCAACTGTGTACAGATCATAAAGTGTGGGTCTGCGACATACCAAATACCGCATGCAAATGTGGAATTGGGGTAGGGGAGGTGAGCCGGACCACCTCATTACTGATGGCGCAAGAACCGGGCAGGCTTTTGTTAGCCATGCCCACCACAGCGGATGTACAGACTTACCATAGGATACTGGTACTATCTGTATGTGCACGCAATCGCACGGCATAGGCACCCATCACCCTATAATGTTGTCAACAAGTGCTGATCGCGCATAGAGGACAGGTGACTCACTGGCATAAGTGGTAATCCTGTATGTGAGCACCTTTGGAGTATTATGCCAACGAGTACACACCTCGACGGATGTGCACTTCGATGGCCACGCACCCCGATGGACACACACCTCGATGGACAGACATAGCGACGAACGGTACCGACGGAGTGTGATTCTGCAACTTGTTAGTGGAGCGTACTGGTAGCACATCCAAGGCACCAAGGGGCGGAGAGGGGCGAAGGGATGAGGTGGAGGCTGTGCTTAGCAAGCGTGGAAGATCATCGAAGGTAAAGGAATTGAGTGAGGTTTTTTTTTTTTCGAGGTGAGGGGCCGACGGCGTTGCCAGTACGGCAATGTTATACGTTGTTGAGGGTAGCGCCGATGACGGATGACATCATCGCAGCGACGCCAAACGCCGTGAGGTTATGTTGCTGAGTCAGCGCTGCGCGTTCGTGCGTACTCTAGGAATAGGTGAAAACTAACACGAATAACGGTGCGTTACCTTGGATAACAGTGCTAGTAGTCATAACGTTACTTTAACATTACTTAACAGAGTCCGTTTTTCCAGATGTGAGTGGGGGAGGCAAGACAACAGCGACGGCAGCGCCGACGAGCGCAAGCGCAGCGAGCCGCGTCGGGACATCTCTGTGAGTTTTTTTGCTCAAGATCTGGTCAAGATCTCTCTCAACATGCACATTACCCATGCCGTTCAGGAGGTGATTAACTTCCTGTCAACCCGCTAACAGATTCACTCAATCATTCTTGTGTTTTAGTCTTCCACGCAGTGTCATTCTCGTCAAGAACCTCAGTGGCAATCACATCATCCAGAACTACCTCAACAAGCTTGCGCACGCAAGACAACCAGTTTATCATCAACATTCAAGTTGCTGTTGCCAGCTGCATGAAAGTTGCCGCTCACCATTACAGTTGCTGCTCCAGCGCTGCATTGACCGGTCAGTTCTCGCTCATGTGTTTCTCACACTGATGGCAATAGGGTGTTCAACATGCATCTTCTGCTGTTGCTGCTCCCCTCGATCCCAGTACCGACGGCACAATCATCTCGGCTAGTACGGCGCCGCAGATGCCTGTTTCCACTCGGAGTGCACAGCCAGAGTCCTGTCCAGGCATCGGCTGCTCTCGCGGAGGCTGCAATCCAGCCCCTTCTACCCCGCACAGGGCCGGCGAGTCCTCGCCCCAATTAGCAGCTTGCGCGCGAAGAAGAAAAAAGCGCCGCAGTGGTGGTTTCCAGAGGACGTGTGCAATAGTCTCCCCCTACTCAAGGCTTGAACGCTAAGTATATTCTCATGAGACGCCAGAAACGGGGTCTTAGGAAAGGAACGTTTAGTTATACCAATGGACTCGTAGTGTAATGGTTTTTATAGTGTACCTTTAATTAGACGGTCGTTGGTTCGAATCCTGTAGAGTACAAAAAAAAGTATAAATGAAATGAAATAGATTGCGATCAGTAAGCTACTAAGTAAACAAGTAAATACCGCATAGTAAGTATGATCAGTAGTGATGCGATAAGTACAATGGCAAGTAAGTAAGAAGTAAGTACAGTAACACAATAAAAACGAGCGTTCTTTTTTTTTTTCGAGCAACGCTCACGGCGCTTCTTGGACATTATCATGTCAAATGACCCCCGACTTTTTTTTTGAGTGGTTATCGCAGTATGCAAAGATCCGCCAACTGATCATCGAGTTCGAATTCCCGAAACCTCCATACTCGCCTCCCCCTCACCGCGCTCCGCCGCATCATTTCACAATGTCTTGTCTCCCGTTTACGCCCTTACCTCTCGTATCAGCCCATCTCCCGGGACCATGCTGCTGAACTTGACCGGTTGGTTGCGCAGCGTGTTCATGACTATTTACACTTTCCGTTCCGATTTAACTCTCAGGTTCTCTTCCTCCCTATCTCAGAATATGGGTTTGGTTTCCCGTCTATTACCCAGCTCAACGATGCAGCAGCCATCAACGGTCTTCTTCGGGACCTCAACCATCACGTCTCTGCTTTCCGCACCATGGCGCGCATCACACTCGCCGACTGGACCTGTATGCTGAGCCATTGCCGCTTTCCCCCTTGAGGGCGCCACTGCTCCGGTCC